>CM034349.1:92340140-92940140 GCA_019925275.1 Mytilus edulis | reverse complement strand
GCATTTTATTTAACTAAAATCAATAGAACTTTATAGTAATTCAGTACGGTTTCTTATTTTTTTACCAGCAAAATTTTCAGATATCGTGTAAAAATATGATCGTAAAATATTGACATAAGCGGAACGACAAATCATTTAGCTCTGAAAGCAACAGGTATTCCAACTAATCGCCAAAATATGTAAGACAATAAAATGGCAACATATTTTTATCAAGTATAGCTGCAATATAATGTGTTGCTTACAGTTTGTTTTCAACAATATGTCCTTCGAAATGAGCGTAAAAATAAGTAGACAAAATTGATAACAAAAATTGATAACTCAATTTTAGAAAAAAACTGTCTTGTGGCTAGTATTTAAATGTAAAAACATATAATGCAAAAGCAATTAAGCATACCAACAGAACGAAACGACAAAATTGTTCGATGTATTTCCGACTAGTCGGCGTAAAATATTTAAACCTGCACTTGACACAAGCGGGAAAAATATTTGAGAAAATAAAGCTGCCTTGTCTCACTGTTAGTTTATAATAATAGGTCCCCTAAATTGACCGAAATTGTATTAGACAGAAATTTTCAGACAAAAATGTGTATATCTATTTAAGGAACATGTACTCTTGTGAGTTGAATGTTAAAAAAAACCAAAACAATTACAATACAAAAGCAGTTAAACATACTATACAAGATCTTGATCTGCAACTCTAGTTATATACATTAACTTGTCAAAACTGTATTGATCTTTCAATGTAGCTGTTGTATAATTATAGAAGTAGTATTCATTATTTAAGTCAAATATTTCGATAATTAAATTCATATTGAGTGAGAACGACTAAGGATTTTGTTTTTCTAGAAATGCAAATACATGTACAATTATTGATCTTAAAACACATAAATATCTGCTACTTTATTGCCGATGAAAAGGCCACCAATTATTAGAATCTTTAAAAAAAATTATTGTTGAACAATTATCATACAATTAAAGTAAATGGCACGGACGTCTTTGATGAACAAGCATTTCTTATAATTTAACCCTTGTTTAAAGCTTTCATACATGAGTAAAATCATTTTTATGAAAAATCACTAAATTTTATGAATGGGATTTATAAAACATACTTGAAACTGTAAACTACGTGTTATTTCATCATTTAAAAATTATAAATTTGAAAAGCAACATGAAAATGAAAGAAGATGTCAACGTAACAAACACCAAGGTTTAAAAAAAATGGTAAATCTTATAATACATGGTTTGCCAATTTTCAAAATAGTCGAATAATTTATTCAAATTTAATTTAACACCTAAAAATGTGAAGACTTCAAGTCTCAGACAATTCATTATAAAATTAAGAGAGGAAACAAAACTGCAGTTTTGGTGTGGACTACTATATATTCCGTAAAGCTTATTTACAGCACAAATGAATGACCATGTTGAAAATGTGTTTGAGATAAGGTATTTTCTATGATAATTGAAATTTATTCAAATGAAACAGAAAAAAGGCATAAAAAGTTTATAGCAGGTTTGTGTTAATGTAAAGTATATCATATATAAAAAAAACTTTAGATCAGATATCTTGAAGGATCAAATATATATGGAAAAAAGTAAAAAGTAATCAAATGCAAGACAACGATCATTTCAATGCCTTTTTCTTGATATCTGTATCAGAAATCTCGACAAAATACGAAAATAAATGTACAACACTTTTACCAACATACATTTACAATTGACAGTGTGATGCAAAGCAGGATTGACCTATCCCGTCCCCGCTATTACTATTGCTCCATTCAGAGTTCATGTGATTTCCTAAGCCTTTGTTTTTTTTCAGCCGTATTTTATAGTTTATTGTTTTAATGAGAGTCAAGTTGAGCTACATTGTGATAGAAAAAAAAAAGATAATGTTCTTAATGCAAAATGAAGAAGTGATATGTCTACACGCAAAAAATCTAACTCTAAACCAAACTTTTATAACAGTCTTTTTTATGTGTTGAGAGTTGCTTAATGCTGTTTGTCATTTGAATGTTGTTGGTTTTTAGTTTCTTGCCATGTGAGTGATTTTTTATTAGATTAATTTGAGCTTACTTTTGATATATTTCGCTTCTCTTTTGGGTGATATTTTTTGAGTCGCTTAATTTGTCGAAATTATTTACTAAATTTCAGCGATGCTTGATTTTAGGATGAATCAGATATGAAAGATTGCGTTTTTTTTCATCAATTTTCTTAAAGCTTCGTTATTAGTTTTCAGCCAAACTATCAAATCAAACGTAAAAGAAACGTTAAGGGCATACGATACAGTTTTTATCCTGTATTTACAAGTTGATGAAAATTTGCATAGAGGCTATTTTTTACCCGATTAAATCAAATATGTAATAAAAAATATACCTTCATGTGCTACTTTTTGAGTTAAATGGGTCGAAATTTTGTATATTTGCTCAAAATTCGGATTTGTGGCCGTATTTTCTTTTCGAAAGAAAGTCAAAACTTTTTTGTTTTAAAGTATAAACACAAATTGTTTTTTGTGAAATAAGTTGTAATTTCTGTTCTTTATAAGTATTCTAAAAATTTATGCATTTTTTGTTCAGAAATAAGTCATATTTATCAAATGGTCATGAATTGAGAAAAAAACGTAATGTTTTGCTGTATATTTATCAACATTAAAAAAATTGCGCTATTTACAGTTTTATAAAATTTGGTCCACATAATCTCCCTGCAAAATGAAACAAAATGACGTTTTAAAAAATGGGGGTCCATGCACTCGTTTTCAAATTAAATCAGTTTGAATGATAAAAATCAGCCGAAAACTGCATCTTTTCCCGATAAGTCACCGTTTGACGTCGCGAAAATAACAATTTACGTTAGCAACGTCATTACCTCCCCTGTAACTGTATCGTATGCCCTTAAGCTTGAGACGTGTTACTTTTTCTTTAACTTAGTTAACAGCAAGATATCTTTGAAAATATTGATAAAAAAAATGAGTCAACCGAAAATATACAGCGTTTTAACCAACATGTAATTCAAATTGAACATCAGAAATTATAAAAGAATGAAGTTTTTGAAAACGAATTATTACCACTAGATCATGATACTGCATTGTGAGTAATGAATTTGACATTTGAACCGCTTAAGGGGCAAATATAATCAGTTGCACTAATTACAGCAAAGCATTCACAATAAGTTGTTGGTGTGTTCCAAGAATTAAAGAAAAAAACACATTAATCAACTCTTATAGAAAAATAAGTTGCCGGCATTTTCATCATATGTATTTCCGAGTATTTAAATATCTAAATTAACGTCCGGATGATGTTATATCAAGTTTCGAACAAAAAGTTGTTAACAGATTTGAGTGACAATCGTTCACGATCTTAGATATTTAGATATCAGAATAGTTGTTGTTTTGTACATTTACCGAATATGTGTTTTTCCAGATTGCAGCATTTCGACAAAGACTGCCATGGCTGGTAATAGATGAATTTCAGCAGGTGCTTGCCTTGTCAACGCAGCTGCAAGTTTCGTTTTTTTGTGTTTGTGTTTTTCCCTATGAATTGTACCTCTTTAAGACATAAAGAACATTTGAATATAAAAAAAATACTGTTCTCTCTAATAAAGCGCATATAACTGATTTTTCAATTATGGAGTGAATTTTTGTGAACTACAATAAAAATAGTTAAAAAATTTTAAGATGTATTATTTAAAATAAAGATCTCTACGAAAAAAACCCAACAAATAGTTAAAAAGAGTTGTTGTATTGTACGCACATTAATATATCTAAAATCTAAAAATACAAACTTATAATAGTGTTAAACATATTAATGAGATCTTAACGTATAATGGTTCAACGATTTTACGAATTAACCGTCAGAAAGATATGTATGTTTTAAGTTGCATACACTGCACTACAAAATCAATCGTGCATATACTAGTTCATTGATGAGTGTTTATTACAATTAAAAAAAAGCGTTATCAAAACAAAACTACATGTTGATCAATTGTTTGATGAATGGTATATTCTTTGACAATTTAAATTCGTTTATATTTTACAGAGAAAAAAAGCGACAAAAAAGAATAATGGCGACCTCTCTAAGTGTATAGTCGATCAGATTCAAACAAAGTTTTTAAGAAAAGACGTAAAGAGGTATCACTTAAGCTAGCCTACATATAAAAGCGCCGTTCAAAACAATTGAAAACGACAATTTCGTGTTTATTGTGTTTTAATTTCATGCAAAAACAACCCAAATGAAACGCAAAAACAATTTTAAAAGTAATACATGTTTCTTTTTATCCTAAATATATGAAAGGGTCTTAAATCTTCGAAAATAGTGACGAAATCTGAACGCAAGTTTATGCTGAACTGTTACTAATGAGTATATCCAATCGATCGTCCAAAATATTTAAGCTTTATGTTTCAGATAATACATTATAAAAACACCAAAAAGAAGCATAACTACATTGCGTGTCATGTTTAAAATTTCAGCAAAATGAATGCATACCAGTAGTTGGTCCGGAGTTGAAGGAAGGTCTCGAAAATTATAGAGAATAACGAAGGTATTTGACTAAAAATAATTCCACGTTTTTATTAATAGGTAATTCAGATATTTGAAGTTCATGCAATTGCTAAGCGTAATGTTTCAGACAAAAAATAGAGGAATCATAACTGCATTGTCAGTCATGTATTGAAATTTCGACAAACCGTACGGCAAATACAAAAAAAATATAATAACCAGGGTACCGTTTCACAAAGCCTTCGTAAGTCTACGTGTCATCGTACGTCCATCGTAAATTAATCGTAGGATTTATAGCCGTTTCACAAAGCAGTCGTAAGTTGAGATGATCGTAAATAATGCGTAAATCCTGGTGTAACTTACTACAGCTATACCTAGTCGTAACTCCATCGTAGATTTTTACGAAAATGAATTAATCCATCTAACATGGCTGCAGCGTTTTTTATTCTTAGTCAAGATGCCTCAAATGTTAGAGGACGAAGAATAATCTTCATTATTTTAGAACTACACTTAAAGTCTTTATTTGTTTGATTATTTATATATGCAAGCAACTTACATAATGCAAATCTAAGGTATTAATCACTTTTTACTCATCTTATTACGCGTTCTGAAATCTATTTTTAATTATATCACATCAGGCACAGTGGTAATCGACAAAACGTTGAAAGACGGGTGTTTTATTCCCATTTAGATAGAACACAATGAACATAAAATCTGATTTGGAATAGTTTCGTGGTCAATTGAATTTATTGCAACTAATTAGATATACATGTATGCCTTTCTAGTTACTATTTTTGGATCGAATTTAAAGTGGATGATACATACCAAAACTGAAGGGAGAGGTGGCAAGCTGCAAGTCAATGAGACTTTATTTAGATGCGACATGTCTTCAAAAATTAATACAGTAGAAAAGAAATTGGAAGGCGGAGTTAAAGATTGAAAGTGAAGCATTTATTTTTTCTGTTTACTTAATATTTTTTTTTATTTAGGGACATAGGCACAGGTAACTGATTTTATCCGTGGGAAGGTCGACTTTCCATATGTTATACATAGATAAAAACAAGTGCCTGTGTACATTTTTCTCGGTCCATCTTCCTTCAAGCATATTATTGAGGGAAAGAATTACATAATAGTTCTTAAAAAACTTTTTATTATCATTATCGTGATATAATGAATGCCCACAGAACAGTGGTATTGACTAAGATAGTGATAATGACTGAGCCGAAGGCGAGGTCATTATCGCTGTCACAGTCAATACCACTGTCCTACGGGCAGTTAAAAATACTATGTTTATTTCATTGCGGAACCATGTTTTTGAAAATTCTCATAAATTCAAAATGTCCAAAGCAAACTCGAGTAGTTGTACGATTTCTATGGCAAAGAGTGAAGATCAGTCGTAGTAATACTACCATTCATTTTAGTGCAATTTTTTAGCATATGAATACTAAATCAAGTTCTGATTTCCTAAACATTGCGAACCTTTTTAGCGAGATTTCGCATTATTTGTTTATTTTTTCAATCACTGGCATTGTCTCCCTCACAAAGCACACTCAATAACGTCTTCTGACACATTAGGACGTCGCTGAAAACTTATCATAAGAGATTGTGACGTTGCTGAAAATGCCTGCTCTAGTCGCATACCCGTGAAATTAATATTATTACTGAGCGACTTAACAGGGTGATGTTGGCGAAATGAAGGACGATAAGTATAGATTTTTGGATTTTCTAAACATTGATATCGGAAAATATCAGCCGCAAGCCACACTATGAACTGCTTTGGCGAGTAAGAGCATCGAACATTATGTCAAACGGCTGATACTTAACGATATCTATACCAAAAAAAACCCGCCGATTATCTGTTTATCGTTCTATTACTGGTGTTTTAACTCTCTCTAAGACAGTTTTAAGCTTGATCAATGCAAGCTTGATAACATCTTCTCACATTGTGACGTCGTTGATAACTTCTCCTCATATATTGTGACGTCGTTGATAACTTCTCCTCATTCATTGTGACGTCGCTTGTAATGCCTCTTGTCGTCTCAAAGAGGTGATATAACTTAATACGGAGCGATTAACCAGGGTGATATAGGCGTATGGAAGGACAATACATGTTGTTAATCAAGTGACCTGACATCATTCCCTATTTAGTTAACAGTAAAAATTGAGAAAATTGCACATTATCAAAATTTCATATCGTGAAATACTTTTTCAATCCAGCTTATACGAATAGTTTTACACATAGACTTTTTATAACACAAAACTTGGCAAAGTCAAAGATTAATAGACGTATACAAATAATCCTTCAAGAGCACTTCAGATCACAAACTATTTTTGGTGGGGTTTCTAAGTCTTTAGTTGTGGTTTGTATACTGCTGTTTTTCTTTTGATTTTGTTTGTTTTTTGAAATGGAGTTTCATGATTTTATTGACTCACGAGTTTGAATATACTGTTGGCATCTTGTGTATCTCTTTTACAAGATGCTTTTTGTTTTCGTTGGGAATTTGTTTTTATCAACTGCTTTATATGATCAAAAAAACGAGGCCGGCAAAAAGGAGTGCACAATAAATGTTCAGAGAAACAGTGACTGTCGGTTGAAATTAAAATTGAAAACACAATAATTATGTTGTCGATCAAAATGTCCAACTGTATTTGTATTAATGCAGTTCATTACAACGTAATCTTTGTTCATGACCATAAATAACAAATGTGTACCTACGATTTCCGTTTGTATAGTTAATGCTCTGTTTTATGATTGAATGTATTCGAATTTTCGATTTTGCTTTTTAATTCAGAACAGAAAAGCAACGCGTTGAAAAATCAACAGTTTTGCAAATACCACAAAATGTAATGATTACGGTTGCAGAATTTGAGGTAGGCTTTGAATTAATTATGAATTCAATCAGATTGACAACTCTGTTTGAATATCCTCATCATCGCTATTAATTCTTCTTTATATGTGTGTGTGAAGTTTGGAAGTCTATCATTTAAATGTGGAACTGTTTTATCATCATGTGTTATGTCATTACTGGAGGGGAGATGAGACGGATATGTGATTTCTAAAATTCCATATTTTGTAAAAGATGTTTTTGTGATGTTTATGTGTTAGATTGAAAGATTTGTTTTGTAGTGCATTACTATTTCTTAATGAGATATATGTGAGCAATAATGTTTCAGAATTCTTTTGTTGGAACAACATGATATTTGTCGCGAAGATGGAGATAAAGCATCCACATCCTCTGTAATTTTAAAAGGGTAAGAAATTTGCGTGATCCTCGTACATCATATATTTTGAACGTTCATCTGAATACATCACCATTCCGCTATGATCCCTCCAAATAACGGGACCAGTTTGAGATCATCTGCCTGCACTTGACTCATTTGATTGTATAGATCACAACTGCCACCATTTGTAACCTGAATTTCATGTTTTTGTTGAGGGGTTATATCTTGTACTAGTTGGTTAGAACTCTCCTAGCCGTTTAGCTATGTAGATGTCTCCTGTAAGTATCCTGCTAATATCTTTAAACGGTGTTTGGAACATTTAAGTCATCTGATATTATGCACGTTCTCATTAAAAATTTACTGATAAATGCTAGATCGTAAAATTTCATTGCTCTACATACTCAGGCAGGAAAATTAACTTTAATTATGGAATCTGCTACAAATCTACTTCTTCTTTATCGACAAATTAACATGAAAAATATTGAAAAAATTATAATAAATTGCTGTTTAATAAGCATTACAACCGTACTTTAGTGTAAAACAATAGTTCCTTAGCGTCATACAATCTGTTTTCAACGTCAAACAATCTGACTCCAGCGTCAAACAATCGTCATTAAGCGTCGAACACTCTTTCCTCAGTGTCAAACAATACTCGATCAGCGTCATAATAGTGATTATAATGATAATGGTGGTAAAAACGACCATAGCGGTCCAGTGTTATTTATATTTATAAATACCAGTTGGTCTTTTCAAATGTACCTGCTGTCTATAAATGAAGCAAATTAAGATGAACTATAAAAAAGGTATCACCTAATAAACTTTACTCGTAATATTGTGGTATTATTAAAAATGAAACAACTAACAACCTAAGTTCATTTGAAATGAATGTCATCAATTATCATCCAACGAGCGGCCTACTATGAAAATCACCAATACCGTATTTTAAGGGCATACGATACAGTTTTGATCCTGTATTTACAGTTTGATGAAAATTTCATATAGGCTAGTTTTTGCTGCTTAAATCAAATATGTAATAAAAAATATACCTTCATGTGCTACTTTTTGTGTTAAATGAGGTAGAAATTTTGTATATTTGCTCAAAATTAGGATTTGTGGCCGTATTTTCTCTTTCGAAAGAAAGCCATAACTTTTTTTTTAAAGATAAACACAAATTGTTTTTTGTTAATAATTTCTAATTTTTGTATTTTAAAGTATCCTAAAAAAATATGCATTTTTTATTCAGAAATAACTCATATTTATCAAATGGTCATGAATTAAGAAAAAATCGTATTTTTTTGCTGTATATTTATCAAAATTAAAATAATTCCTCTATTTACAGTTTTATAAAATTTAGTCCACATAATCTCCCTGCAAAAATGAAACAAAATGTCGTTTTAAAAAAAAGGGGTCTATGCACTCGTTTGTAAATATAGATCAGTTTGAATGATAAAAACATAGTCGAAAAATGTATCTTTTCCCGATATGTCATAGTTTGACGTCACGAAAATAACATTTTACGTTAGCAACGTCATTACCTCCCCTGTAACTGTATCGTATACCCTTAAGCTGTACGAAGAACCAACAGTGTTAACATGCATGAGGGCAAGTATCAATTCAGATATTTTAACAATATCAAGATTCGATCGGAAAGAAGATATTTTACTGCAGAGAAGAGAAGTTGACAATGGAATTGACAATTGGAAAGTTGAAATTACCATTGCACCATAGTGTCTTGTTTCAAGTCGTCCATCCATGTCAGGAGAGAGGAACATTTCAAAATGTGAAGCAAATCTTTTACTTGCAGTCTGAGGTTCATTGAGGTATATTTAATGCAAAGGACGCACTTAGCACAAATGTGAACCTTGTCCATTGAGCACAGCGACAAGCTACAAAACTTCACATTGTGTCGATTGGCTGATATATTACGACATCTTTACTATGAAAACCCGATTATCTGCTCATCGTTTTATTCATAGCCCTTCCCTTCCTTCCTTAGACAGTTTCACGCTTGACGAAAGTAAACTTGATAACATCTCTACACATAGTGTGACGTCGCTGATAACGTTTCTCAAAAATTATTACGTCGTTGACAATGCTTGGTCTCATCTAAAAGCCGTGATATGAGATTTAAAGAGCGACTGAACAAGGTGAATTATGAATATGGAAGGATGATATTTATAGATAAGTACATGAAATTTTTCATATTGGCCGTGGCTTGCAAAAACGTACACATAAGTACAAACTGTGTGATAAATGTGGTTTATTAAGTGACTTGACATTTACTCCATTTATTTAAAAATGAAAATAGAGAACTTAGAAAATTATCAAAATTTCATATTGGGAGATACTTTTGTTTATCTTGCTGATACAAATTGTATGAAACTTATGATAGCCTACAACTGAGTATTGTCCAAGATTAAAAGACATACTAGTATACAAATAACTATTTCGGAGCACCTCGATCACACTCTGCCAAGAGGCCCTTAAAATAAAGGGATGTGGTATGATTGAAAATTGATAACCAAAGTTTATATGAAGTGGATGTAAGCAATTATAAACCAACGAGTAGCCTTCAACAAAAAAAAAAACAATACCGTTATTTGTTAACGTGGAATACCACCATTGATTTTCCCTATTAGTCTTTGATTTTAATGTGCACTTTTCAAAAAAATGTGTAGAAATTATCTTTGTTTCAAATAAAGAAATACTTGACATGAGTAAAGTTTTATCCTGTCCAGTACTATAGAAAAAAATTCACATAACATGTCATTGCATATAGAAAATAACTATCACTGGAAGTTAACCAATCAAATTTCTTCCCTTATTTTATCTGTGTACAAGGTTTAGTCACCATGTAACCTCAAGATTACAAAATATTCTATAGAAATCCCAAATAAAAAAATAATGGTGCTTTAAAATACACAAGACATATGTTTATGACACAGAAATCTTTCACTGCAATTAAATGTAGGATTAATTACCTACAACTGTCAAATTCAAGGGAATATTTTTTTCGACATATTTTCGTATACAACCGGATGTGACGTACTATGATTTGGTGGTATCACACCTAAAAGGAACCGGCATGGATTAAAATAAATAAGATCGCAAATAATACGTCGCCTTTGAGTTCAGACAAAGACACATCATCTGTTCAACCAATTCCTTGTTAACGAAGAACGACAGTGTTGACATGCAGAGTTTTCTCTTATCTGGAGTTATATCATAGCAAAGGACGCACAGAAGTAAAGAATATTCTATATATTGATATCGTTAAATATCAGCCGCGAGCCCCAATGTGAACTTTTTGGCGAGTGAACGCAACGACCAAGACAAAAAGCTCCATAATGTGTCGATGGGATGATATTTGACGACATCTTTACAAAGAAACCCCGATTTGCTCTTTACCGTTGTAATTTTGGTCTTTTCTCCTCCCTAAGACAGTTTTACATACGCGTTGGCTTGACGAAAGCAAGCTTGATAACGTCTCCCCAAACAACGTCTCTTAAAAAAATTATTGCGTCGCTGATATGCCTGCTCTCGTCTGAAAGCCGTGATATAAGAATTATTGTGCGATTAAGCAGGGTAAAATATGGCAGGGAAGGATGATGAATGTGGTAAGGTGACAAGACATCATCCTACATTTATTTAAGTTAAGATATAGATTTTTGCAAATTATCAAATTTCATCTTGTAAGATATTTTGTTTATCCAGCTGATACGAATGGTATGAAACTTATGATAGCATAACACTGGGCATTGCCAAAGATTATTAGACATAAGTATACAAATAACCCTTTTGGAGCATCTCCGATCACAACCCGTTTTTGAGAGTTTCATGTTTCTCAGTCTTTAGATTTCTATATCTTGTTTTGTAAACTGTCTATTTATATGTTTTCGTTTTTTGATCATTGAGTTGCTTGTATGCTTTTTTTCGTTAGTTGCTATTTTTTGACATTTTTAACCTATTATGTCTGGTTGTTTTGTTTACACATCATTGTCAATATAATGAAATTTGATGCGTTTTGAATTTTCCTCCGACTTTGAAAGTTTTATGTTTTAATGTCTTTTCATATATTTGATACTTGATTAAATGCAGTTCTTCACAATGTAAATAAAGGCAACAGTGGTATACCGCTGTTCAAAACTTGTAAACTTTTTTCATGATCTTAAATTACAAATGTGTATTTTGTATTAATGATCTGTTCAATGAACGGATTATTCTAATTTACAATTAAGCTTTTAATTTTAGGATAGATTTGCAAAGCGTAGAAAATAAATAGTTTTGTTGCAATCACCACAAAATGCAATAATTACGACTGCAGATTTTGTAGTAGGCTTTACATATATGAACTTTGTTAGATTGACACCGCTGTTTGTTTCAATATACCTCATCGATATTAATCGTTCTTTATAGGTGTGTGTGGAGATTCGAAGTCCATCACAAAAATAGTAGAGTTTCATCATCATAGGGATAGTCATTACCGGAGGAGAGTTAAGACGTTTGTGATTTCTATAATTCCAAATTTTGTTGATAAAGTTTATGTGATGGATATATGTTAGATTAAAAGTTTTGCAGAGTATTCCTATCATTTACTGAAACATATAAAAGCAATAGTGATTAACACGTTTTTTGTTTTTGCTGGAAACACATTATATTTGTCGTGAAGATGAAGTTAAAGCATCACATTCCTCTGGCATTTTTAAATTGCAAGAAATCCGCGTGCTAATCGGACTCATAGATATTTAACGTGTATTTTAATGTATCACCAATCAGCTTTGATCCCTTCAGATAAAGTGTCCAGTTTGGGATCATCTGACAGCACTTCACTCATTTGCTTGCATTTTCCACAACTGCAGTCAGTTGTAACCTGACGTTCTTACTTTGGTTGATTGGCCATATCTTGGACCATTGGATTAGACTCTCCTTGCCGTTTAGCATCCCGATGTCTACTGTAAGTATCCTGTTAGTACCATAGTTTAATTCATATTATAATGCACATCTCTTTAAACGAGGTTTTCAACATTTGATAAACAGAAATACATTTAATACTGCATGTTCTTGGTAAAAGTTTACTGATAAATGCTAGATCTTCCTATTTCATTCCACAGCATACTGACGTAGATTGATTAACTTAAAATAAAAGAATCTGTTACAACGAATTGACTTTTCAATCAACATAGGAACATAAAAAAAATTGAAAATAATAACAGACATTGATAACAAGATAGCATTACAGCCGTACATCAGTGTCAAACAACAATATTTTAATGTCATACAATCGTATTTCAGCGCCAAACAATCGTTCTTCAGCGTCAAACATTCGTACTTCAGCGTCAAACATTCGTACTTAACCTTCAAACAATAGTACATCAGTGTCAAACCATCGTACCTCAGCGTGAAAATAGCTGTTAGAACAACAATAACAAATCAGGAATATGAAAGTTGTTATCCATTTGTTTGATTTGTTTAAGCTTTTGATTGTATCGTATTGAATTTTCACGGAGTGTGGTATTTTTGTGTTTGAATGTCCTTTTGATATCTTTAGTCTATGGTGATGTTTTATATGAGCTTCTCTATATCATCACAATAATGAGTCCGAAATTGATACACAATATATATTCATAGGGAAGTAACTATCGGTAGAAATGTAATTTAACTACCTCAATAATTATGTTGTGGATCAAACTATCCAGCATTTTGATAATATCATCTTTGATATATTTGATACTTAATTTAATTCAGTTCTTTACCATGTATATTTTTTTCATGACCTTAAATAACAAAAGTGTATCTACGATTCCCCTTTTTGTCGCTAATGATCGTTAGAATAAGAGGATGATTTCGCACGTTCGATTGAGCTTTAAATTTCAGAATAGCAAAGCGTAGATCAATGCATAGTTTTGTTATCGCCGCAAAATATAATAATCATAATTCCAGATTTTGTAGTAGGCTTTTTATATTTTAAATTTTAATTTGATTGACCCATCTGTTTAAATATACCAGACATCGCTATTAATCGTTCTTCAAAGTTGTTTGTGAAGTTTTGAAGTCTATCATATAAATGGTAAAATTTCATCATAATGCTTTATGTCATTACCGGAGGAGAGCTGAGACGGATTTGTGATTTTTAAACTCCCATCTTAATTTGAATAACGTTAATGTGATGGAAAATAAAATTTAGAAAGGAAATGGGGAATGTGTCAAAGCGACAACAACCCGACCATAGAGCAGACAACAGCCGAAGGCCACCAATGGGTCTTCAATGTAGCGAGAAACTCCCGCACCCGTAGGCGTCCTTCAGGTTGCCCCTTCAAAATATGTACATGTATACTAGTACAGTGATAACGGACGTCATACTAAACTCCGAATTATACACAAGAAACTAAAATTAGATTTGAGATTCATAGTTTTGCAATGCATTCTTATTCTTAAATAAGACACACGAAAGCAATAGTGTTAAATATGTTTTTTTTTGCTGGAACACCATTATATTTGTCGTGAAGATAAAGATAACGCATCCACATCCTCATTCATTTTAAAGGGTAAGAAATCCGCGTGCTCATCGAACTTCATAGATTTTGAACGTGCTTCTGATTGCATCAGCGACCAGCTTTGATCCAGATTGGGATCATCTGACTAAACTTGACTCATTTGCCTGCATATTCCACACCTGTCACCATTGGAAACCTTAAGTTCTTATTTTGATTGATTGGCTAAATTTTGGAACCTTGGATTTGAACTCTTCTAGCCGTTTAGTAATACTGATGTCTTCTGTAAGTATCATTGTTTATACCATAGTTTAATATAGCTTAAAATGTACACCTCTTTAAAAGATGTTTGGAACATTTGATAAACAAGAATTCATTTGATATTATGCATGATCTCAGTAAAAGTTTACTGATCAATGCTATATAGTATTATTTCATTCCTCTGCATACCCAGTCACGAAGATTAATTAAATTAAATCCCAAAATCTGCTCCAAATTTACTTCTTCATCGACATAAAAACATAAAAAATATTGAAAATGATATAATACATCGATGTTTAATAAGATAGCATTACAACCGTACTTTAGTGTAAAACAATGGTACTTCAGCGTCAAACAATCGTCATCAAGCGTACAAAAATCTTACTTAGGGTCAAACAATAGTCCATCATCGTCAAACTATTGTACTTCAGTATGATCATAGCGGGTAGAACGACCATAGCGGTCCAGAATTATATTCATTTATAAATAACAGTTGGTATTTCTATATATACTTGTTGTGTATCTTGATAAAGCAAATTGATATGATCTATAAAAAGTATCAACTTATAATGTAATTTTGGATTTATCGCGTCTTCTGATTGGCTGACGTTGTTTTGTTTATCAGCTCATAGACATAGTTGTGTCATGAGGCCGTGACATCATCAACGTTTTTTCATGGTCTATTACGATTTAAAATGGAATTTATAATTAAATTATAAGAAATGACTGTAATAGTTTTTCTGTCTATTCGAAATAACATTAAAATAGGGGCATACTTTAAAATAACCCGCTACGCGGTTTATTCAGTGTGCACTACATTGTTGATATTATTTCTTCATAGACAGAAAAATATTACAGTCGTTCCTTAAATAAATTATAATAATATAGAGAAGTGGTATGATTGAAAATGAAATAAATAACAACCAAGGTTCATATGAAGTGAATGTAAGGAATTTTCGACCGACGAGCGGCCTTCAACTATGAAAATCACCAATACCGTAAAGTCAGCTGTAAAAGACACTGCCACGGTTTCCAAATATAAAAGAACGGAAATAAAATGCTGCCTATTAGCTGAAAAAATATATACCATATTGTTCAACCAATTTTCGGTGTAGACATATAACTTACATAGTGTTGATTATAATCGTTTTTCATCATTACTGAGGTGGAGCAGTGTTTTGTATGGAGAGTATCCTTGTTTTCGAAGAACCGACAGTGTTGATATGCACGAGGGCAAGTATTAATTCAGATATATAAACAAGATACAACTGGAAAGAAGATATTTTATTGCCGAGAAATGGTAGGTAAACATTTGGAAACTTGAAATGACTATTGCGCCATAATTTCTTGTTTTGAGTCGTCCATGTATGTCAAGACAGAGGAACATTAGAAAAATATGTAGCAATTTTCCTACTTGCAGATATTTCCCTAATCTGAAGTTCATTAAGGTCTATTTAACGCAAAGGACGCACAGAGGTATAGGTTATCGCGTTATCTACATTTTGACATCAGCCACAGGCCACAATGTGAACATTTGTGGCCAGTGAGCGCAGCGAACGAACTATAAAGATTCACATTGTGTCGAGCGGCTGATATTTTAAGATATCTATACAAGGACAACTAGATAAACTGCTTATCGAGTTGTAACTGGTCGTTTAATCCCTCCCTTACACAATTTAACTCTTTACGAAAGCAAGCTTGTTAACGTCTCCGCGCACATTGTGATGCCGCTGATAACGTCTCAGAAAAATTGTCACGCCGATAATGCCTGCTCACGTCTCAAAGGCGTGATATGAGAATTACCGAGCGACTGAACAGGATAAAATATAATATTAAAGGACGATAAATGTGGTTTATTTGAAAGTATTTGACATCATCCTCCATTTATCCTAAAGTGATGATAGCATACAACTTGGCATTGTCAAAGATTAAAAGACAAATTATACAAATAACACTTTCGGAGCACCTCGATCACATTCCTTAGTAGGGTTGAAGTTCCTCAGTCTTTAGATTTCTGTGTTGTGGTTTTTATATTGTTTTTTGTAGACTGTTGTTTTCGTTTTGTGTTTTGTATTTTTTTTGGTTTTTAAATCAACTAAAATGTTTTGTTGTCTTCGGGACTATATTGTATGAACCATTCATATGATCACAATAACAAGTCCGACCAAATCGATCTTCAATGAATATTTAAATTTGATTTTTTGATTTTTTGTGTCTTAACGTCACGTTTAACACCGCATTTAGGCTATTTCGTATTTTATTGGTGGAGAAAGTCGGAGAAAACCACCGACCTTCGATAGGAGAACTGACAATCCTTGTCAATTCAGATTGAGTTGATTGCAACCGCACGATCGGGGTTCCAACGCACAACTTTAGTGTTGACTGGCTATTGATTACAGTAGTAACTACTTAGACGACTCGCCCACCGCGGTCCCTGGATATCTAAAAGAACAGTAATTATTGGTAGCAATGTAATAACACTAACACAAAAAGTATGCATCTATCAAGGTGTGTAGCAATTTGCTGATATCATCTTTGATATTTTTGATACTTGATTTAATGCAGTTCTTTACAATGAAATGTGTATCTACGATTCTCCGTTTTGTAGTTAATGATCTATTTAATGAAATGATGTATTTGAACTTTCGATTGAGCCATAAATTTCAAATTAGTATTACAAAACGTAATAATTATAATTGCAGATTTCATTTTCAATTAAGCTTAAGATTGACACCGCTTCTTCAATATACATCATCTATATAGGTGTGTATGAAGTTTCGAAGTTTATTATAAAAATGGAACAGTTTCATCATCATGTGTAAAGTCATTACCGAAGAAGAGATCAGATGGATTTGTGATTTCAAAAGTCCTATACTTTTTTAATAATGTTTCTGTGATGAATATATGTGAGATTCAAGTTTTCTTCATTTCTTTAATGAGACATATGAAACCAATACTGTTTAATTTGTTTTTTTCCTCCTTGGAACAACGTTTAAATTGTCACGAAGATTGAGATAAAGCATCACATTCCTCTGGTATTTTCAAAGTGTAAGAAATCCACGTGCTTAGTGTACTCATAGATATTAAACGTGCTTCTGAATGCATCTCCGATCAGCTTTGATCACTTCAGATAAAGTCTCCAGTTTGGGAACATCTGACTGCACTTGATTCATTTGCTTGCATAGTCCTCAACTGCCGCCATTGAATACCCAAAGTTTTTCTTTTGGTTGATGGGCTATATTTTGCACAATTGCAATAACCCTCTTAGCTGTTAAGCAATGCGGATGTCTTCTGTAAGTATCCTGCTAATACCATAGTTTAGTTCATCTTATAAGGTACACCTCTTTCAACGGCGTTTGTGATATTTGCTGAACAAGTTTACCTTTGATATAATGAATGATCTCAGTTGAAGTTTTCTGATAAATGCTAGATCGTATTATTTCATTCCTTTGCATACTCATACAAGATTTAGTAACTTACATCATAAAATTTGCTACAACGCATAGACTTCTCAATCGACATAGGAACATGAAAAACATTGAAAATAATACAAAACATCGCTTTTCAAAAAGATAGCATTACAGCTTTATTTAAGTGCAAAACAACAGAAGTGCAGTGTCATACAATCGCATTTTAGCGTCAAACAATCGGACTTGAGCGTCAAACATTCATTCTTAATTGTCAATCAATCGTACTTAAACGTTAAACAATATTACATCAGCGTCAAACCATCGTACCTCACCGAGATTATAGCGGTAAGAACAACCATAACAGTTTAGATTCATGTATTTTTTTTAATTAACGCCTGCAATTATACAGACAGTTTCAAACACTAAATTGTAAAATCAGTTTTGCAAATAAAGCTTCATAGTGAATTGAATATTCTGAAAATCTATCAATGAAAATTGGGGTAAAAAATTACTTTGGAAGCAGCAGACAATTAATATATTGCCGATTGGTCTTTTCAAATGTACTTGCTGTGTGTTTAGATAAAGCAAATTATGATGAAATATAATACAAGGTATTACCTAATAAACTATAAAAATGAATAGAAGTAGTACAATGTATGATTTAAAATGAGACAACTTCATTTCTGAAACCTAAACAAAAAAGGCTATTGTTCAATTATACATCAATTTATAATTCAACTTCAAAATATTGATGGATTCAGTCGAGGAATTATGCCAGGCAATGGATAAGCGCAAGAAGGAAGACGTAGATATTCTTTCCAAATAGATTAAGACTGACTAGTCGATGATACGAAGAAAAATTAAGAAACTGATGACTCTGAACAACACTGTCGCATTTCGAAATGTGAGGCCAAAATTTAACTAAGTAGTCAAATTTTACCAGAAGTTACGATGATCTGAATTGTAAATCGATAAATGTCGTCTACGGATTAGAGTGTAACCTTTTTGGATTGTTATACGTCGGTAAAACAAAAGGAAGGTTTAACAAACATGCGGTCATAGATCAGACATTAACCTCAATGCAAACGACATTCTTTACCAGCATCTTAATCAGCCTGATCATTCCATTGTTTCTATGACAGTTCGCATTATCGAAAAATATACCACAGCACTAATAATCCTCATCTTGCAACTTCCTCCGTAGACAAAAAGAGGACTACTAGATTAGACAATTGGGAACTGCGACACTATATGGTTGCAATGACAAAATTGATAGTATAGGTATTCTATCTAGTCCTTCGTGTAGCTCGGTGAATGTGATGAATACTTTCAACCCTAACCCTCGGCGTAGACGCAGTCATCATCGTAATTATACATCACCTACTCTGCATGATGTATCGATTAATGACTTGCTGCCGTTTATACAAAAGCCGTAAGGTACTCATCACATTCGCAATAAAATTTATTCATTACCCCTTTAAAAACTTCATTTTCTGTGCAATTTATGTTTAGAATCCACTGTTACAAAACCTCATTCAAACCAATACAATCTTGCAGCTATCATTTCGGATATTGAAAGTCACAGACTTTTCAAACCAGTTCGAATTGGAAAAGATAAAAAAGAGAAAATATCTTTTCTTAATCTTTATTTTTGCCAACAAAGGTCTCGATGACATCAACTTGGCAATATCCTTCATCATAAATTAGTTCAGTCGAAAATACCTCCTTATTTAAAGATTAATCTGTACCAATCTATTCTTATTCATATACCGAACCAATTGCAAGTAACATTTTCAATTATAAACATGTTTTGCAGGATCTCAATATTGATGACTTTAAGTATAAACCTCCTGATTGCACATGTGCTAGTTCCCAAGTCACATATAATCCGGCTGGCCACGTTATTACTGGTGACCTCAACATTGTCAATAACACTTCCCTGCGAAATGTGCTATCCAAAGGTTCGAAATAATTTTACAAAACGTATTTTGTCAGACCTATGACTAATTGATGATAGTGTAACTAACCGGTACAGAAAAAAAATATATAATCACATTAACGGTACACATTTTACTGCTTCAGATGCATATTACAACGTTCCATGTCTCGTCAGTGATGTTTCCTTAATTTTGAATTATTTAAAAATTTGAGGATATAAAAAATATATATATATTTTCACGAAGTACCAGATGTTTATGTCCATCACTTGTATCGAAGAACTGATGTTAATTATATTACAATTTACATAATTTAGAAACAACACTTTGAAGATTTATTCATAATGAAGTTATTTCATCTCACTATGATTAGCAAAACTTGTGATGAGTTATTGTACTTTAACGTTGGAAAAATAAACGCTATTAGATACAAGGTTTTTTAGAGAAAGGAATTATGAAATTGTGTAAACATATTACCGAAAATAACTGATATAAACAGCACGACAAATTGTTCAGTGCTTTTATCAATAGGTATTTCAGACTAATCATCAGTAGAAATGTAAAGACAGATATGGGAGAAATTTTTGTGAGATGCATTGGAAATTGGAGCGCAAGGGCCTTTACAAAATAATACATCACCTGAATTGAACGTAAATGTTAACAAAAATTTGATCACGAACGTTTGTAAATCTATTACGTTGTGTACGAATGTAGTCCCTAGTGCAAACACTGTAACTTGCATTTTTTTCATATATTTCCTTACTTTATTTCTTGATATTTAATGCGTTAAATATTAAGTAAGGGGATAAAATTACATGTTTAAACAAATTGTGTGCTGAATCTTCATGTTAATATAAGTAGTGATTTGGTCTAGTTAAAAAAGGTCAAACATTAGTATGTCTGACACTGTCAAACTGAATTTTAGACCCCCTTAACCATATTTTGAGTTAGAGCTGGTACAGGTTTCTATAATGTGTATATCATTTGTCCCAATAGCAGTATAATACACTGTAAAAATCTGTTTGAGATAGAGCAGGTGCGATTTTTTTAATTTTAATTTATTGTCTAAAAGAAACAACAAAATAACTGTGCTCTCGTGCCTAAAAGATGGATTCAGTTAATATAGTTTCTGTACTTTGGCAACTTTCCTGAATGGTTTGCTGGTTTCAATTTGTTAAACTCGATAAAAGTAAAGGAATAACACCTTTACTTGCTAGAAATTCTGTTAAAATTTCCCATTTTGGCATTATACGGCTAAACAAGATGAACGAATGATACCAGAGGGACAGTCAAACTCATAGATTGAAAATAAACTGACAACGCCATGGCTAAAAATAAAAAAAGACAAAGAGACAAATAAATGTACAGAAGACACAACATAAGAAACTAAAGACTAAGCAACACAAACCCCACCAAAAACTGGGGTTGATCTCAGCTGTTCCGGAAGGGTAAGCATATTCTGCTCCAAATGTGACACCCGTCGAGTTGCTTATGTTATTAAATAGTTTAATTTCGTAGATCACATTCGTGAAAAGGAAGGGTATTGTTGTTACCACAAAAGGAACATATCCGATAAAATTAGCATTTTAAAGCAGTTTCCATTTTTATGTTGAAGAGGCAAAGCTGACTTTTTATCTGACAGATGTTTGTTTTGATATTTGTGTTTTTATGCCATTTGTGAACTCTGAATGTAGAGAAAAGAAGATAATCACAATAAAATATGTGAAAAATGTATTGTACTTGTAGCCCTAGTCGAACGGCCTGTTTAATACGTGTGAATTGTGTAGACGATTGTACATAAAATTTGATGTCCATCATAAATATTTCACTTAATATGTATAAAAAGCACTTTACAATGATCACTGCACCTTATGCTTTCATATTAAACATTAAGTTTATTTTTTCTGTATGATAGTTATTGGTTCAAATATATGCCACTTGAGACTAAAAGAGCAAAAAAGTAGCAAAAAGTAAAATCACAAAAATACTGAACTTAGAGGAAAATCAATTCCGAAAGTCCATAATCACATGGCAAAATCAAATAACAAAACGCATCAAAAACGAATAGACAAGAATTGTCATATTCCTGACTTGGTACACGCATTTTCAAATGTAGAAAATGGTGGATTAAACCTAGTTTTATAGCGCTATCCCTCTCACTTTGATGACAGTCTCATCAAATTTCGTTATATTTACATTGATGTCCATTAATTTCAATTTCTTATAGCTTCTGTATACATTTTTACATGTTAATATGTGCTACGGTCTAAATTGACTTTAAATAATTTTCAGTCCTACATGTCCCAAAACCATTTTATACTCATGTGGTTTCCTTTTGTAATGTTTATTTTCATTTAAAGAACATTAAATATATATGGAAGAATAATTTAAAGTTGAAAAACTTCAAAACTTCAAATTGGTTGAAAAAAATAATCTTTATATAAGCAACTCCTTAAACCCAAAATCTCTATTTTCAGGTCAGGCTCATATAAATGAATTTTGAATAATTGTAATAAATCTGATAAATCAAACGAGTATTCAGTTGCTGTTGATACTTGATATATTACATTCCAGGGCATTTAAAAAGCATATTTTTGCAATATTTAAATTTTTAAGCCCAAATCTTGATAGGGGAAATTTGATTTCAACGTCAAAATTAAATATCCAAATTTCAATATTAAAATGTCTCTAGTTTCTATAATATATAGCATATGGCCAATCCCGCTGCAAATGTTTGCACCTGTCCTAATTCAGGAATCTGATGTACAGTAGTTGTCGTTTGTTTATGTAATTTATACGAGTTTCTTGTTTCTCGTTTTTATATAGATTACACCGTTGGTTTTCCCGTTTGAATGGTTTTACACTAGTAATTTTGGGGCCCTTTATAGCTTGTTGTTCGGTGTGAGCCAAGGCTCCGTGTTGAAGGCCGTACATTGATTTATATTGGTTTACTTTTATAAATTGTTATTTGGTTGGAGAGTTGTCTCATTGGCACTCATACCACATCTTCCTATATCTATGAAACTTGAATCTGTTCACTCTTCCGGAGCACCTGAAATCACCCCAGGTTTTTGGTGGTGTTCGTGATGCTTAGGCTTTAGTTTTCTAAGTTGTGTTTTGTGTACTATTATTTATCTGTTTGTCTTTTTATTTTTTTTAGCTATGATGTTGTCAGTTTATTTTCAATCTATGAGTTTGACTTTCCCTATGGTATCTTTCGCCCCTCTTTGGCCAACTATCTAATGAATTCCTCAGCTTTGTCCATTCAAAATTTCATTAGATTTAGTCAAGTCTTTTTGTACTATTAGGTGAAAGGACACATTGATCGTGTAAACAGTGTATATTTTTATATATATACCTAATGTATTTCTTGATATTTTATGCATGAACTATTAAGTAAGGGGTGAAAAAACATGTTACACAAAATTGTGTGCTGAATCTTTATGTTTAGTAGTGATTTGGTCTAGTTATAAAAGGGAAAAAATTGGTATGTCTGAAACAGTCGAACTGAATTTTAGACCCCCGTAACATGGAAATATCCATATTTTGAGTTACACCTGGTAGAATTTCTTTAAACCAGATTAGGTTATTGAAAGTGTCGGACATTGTCAAATATAATAGCCCTGCTTTAAAATTAGTTCTGCACTTTTACCAAAAGTTTTTTTCTAATTAACCGTCAGAAAAAAAAACCTGAAAGATTCTGACAACAAAATTATATGTAGGCTACAGTAGTGTATAAATCTTTAAAATTAACAAATTGACAAAGATAATACAAATGGGAAAAACAAAACAGCTGAGAGAATTTTGTGAACTCCATTACGATCAATTACCAGGTGCGTCAAATTACATATCTTAGTTTCCAAAGATATCCGATCGCAAATAATATGTCGCTTATAAGTTGACACAAAGACACATTGTATTGTTAAACCAATTATGGGTGTAAACCTAAAACTGTAAGAATGTTAATTCTAGTCATCGTTCTTCGGCATTACTGTGTTGGAGCAGTTTTTTTTTGTAAGGACCTTATCTCTGTTACGAAGAACCAAACAGTGTTGAAATACACGAGGGCAAGTATCAAACCGGATAAATAACAAAACACGACTGGAAAGAAGATATATTACTGTTGAGAAATTGTAAGTTGACAACTAGAAAGTTGATATGACAATTGCATATTAATTATTTCTAGTTTGAAGACCTCTATCGATGACAAGATAGAGGAACATACCAAAACGTGTACCAGATCTTCTACTTACAGAGTTTTCATTGTAAATTTAACGGAATTTGATGAGACTGTCAACAAAGTGAGAGGTTTACAGCTATAAAACCAGGTTTAACCCACCATTTTCTACATTTGAAAATGCCTGTACCAACTATGACAGTTCTTGTCCATTCGTTTTTGATGTGTTTTGTCATTTGATTTTGCCATGTGATTAGGGACTTTCCATTTTGATTTTCCTCTGAGTTCAGTATTTTTGTGATTTTACTTTTTTCCTTTATCTGAGGTTCAATGAGGTATATTTAATGCAAATGTCGCACAGAAGAATAGGTTATCACATTGTGACTTCAATATTAAGAAGACTATAAAAGCGATTTTCATCATATTTCTTCTGTTGTAAGTTTAGTTTAATTATTTTGTGTCATGAACTGGTATTGATGCCATGTCGTATGGTTTTAAACATGAATAGAGGGGTAGTGAGGTTGTCTCATACCATAATGAGAAACAACTAGAGGCTTTAAAGAGCCTGTGTCACTCACCTTGGTCTATATGCATATTAAACAAAGGAAACAGATGGATTCATGACAAAATTGTGTTTTGGTGATGGTAATGTGTTTGTAGATTGTACTTTACTGAACATTCTTGATGCTTACAATTATCTTTATCTATAATGAACTTGGTTTAGAAGTTACAGGGGAAAATTTTTGGTAAAAATTTACAAAAATTTACCAAATTTATGAAAACTGTTAAAAATTTACTATAAAGGGCAATAACTCCTTAAGAGATCAATTGACCGTTTTGATTATGTTGACTTATTTGTAGGTCTTACTTTGCTGTTCATTATTGCTGTGTAAATACAATGTATCTCTATCTATAATAATAATCAAGATGATAACAAAAAACAGCACAATTTCCTATAAATTACCAATTCAGGGGCAGCAATCCAGCTACGGGTTGTGCGAATCATCTGAAAATTTCAGGGCAGATAGATCTTGATCTGATAAACAACTTTCCCCATGTAAGATTTGCTCGAAAATACAACAAAAAAATGAAAAAAAGGTGCAACAATCATTCCTCAACAAAAGAATACACCACAATAGACGAGTGACATTAACCATTCAATTGTATTTTTAATGCACCCACTTAAAATACGGCTAAAACATATACTTTTCGAAAGCATATCATCTGTCCTATAGTATGTCCGGTTGTCAAACATTCGTACGGGGCAATTTCCGTCAAATCATGATGAAAGGTCAAAGACAATATCAACCAAAACCAAGGAGTAAACAAAAAAAGTCGCACACTTTCTACTTTTACAAGATGTTAGCATTTTGGCATATTCTGTCTTCTGAATAATAATATTTTGTATGGAAATACGAAAATCTGGTAGAACAGATGTTAACAGTCTTTAGCAAACGCACTTTAAAATATTGTTGACGTATTTTCACTAAATAGCGCTGTTTTCCAGAAATTCCAGTAAAAATGATAAAATTGCTTAGAAACCCATTTTTTTCTGTTATACAGTTGTTATTCACCATACAACCAAATAACATATTATATTTAGTGCTTAGGAAGTTTTTTTTACATCATCTTATTACTGCAATTACCCTTCATGCTAAATAAACAGTCAATTATAGCAACTCATGCAGTTGCCCAAATTACCATCCATCTGCGAAAAGATACTTTTTTGATGTTCAATGTCCTAAGATATTATTAAGCTAAGTAATTTCTTGAAAATGTAAATTAAAACATATAGCAAACCTATGGTGGCCAGATGCGGCCATTAGCCGACCTTCAGCAGAAAAATGACAATCCCCGTCAATTATATATTAATTATATGTATTAGTATGAATGACGAAACTACGGTGTAGGTGTCACACAATTCAACCAATCATCATCAATGGCCTTTTGTAAACAGCCTCTAAACAATAAAGCAGTTTTGATGTAGATGTTGTAATTTGTTACTGCTATATGTTGCAAAAATGTTTTCCGAAAAAGGCTGATATATTAATATGCGTTTAAACCACTTGTATTCTAAATTTCATTGCCTATGCTATGGTTTTGCATTAAAATTAAAATGTACCTCATAGTATCCTCATTACAGACATAAAGAAAACCAGAGCGCTATTTTCATTCAATTGATAGGTATAGGTCGCAATGAAACCCGGTTTAATGCATCATTTTATACTCATTGAAATGTAGTATAACGTCAGGAATATGGCATTTGTTTTCCATTTTCGCTATACTGTGTGAGCTTTAACTTTGCCATTTTATAATGGACTTTTAGTTTTGAATTTTCCTTGGAGGACAATATTTTTTGGCATTTTACTGTTCATTAGATCATCTGTAATGACTATGTCACACATTCACGGATTACCTTGCCGTTTCCACTACGTACGGATTAAATCTCATGGATGATCCGGAAATGCAGTTTCCGAAGTCTGATACAGATCCGATACGGACACACAACGGTATAACTACGGGGTTTGATGTTACTACCATGGATAATGAAGGGCGGGTTCATATTGGCGACATGAGTGTTACATGTTCTTACGGTAGGACACGGTTTAATACTGAATTGACACAGTTTAGTACGCAACGACAAGTGTCGTGACGTGTATACTGCGTATAAACAACGTTTTGCTACGGTATAAGTATGAATGAGAACGGTCTGAAACGGAATAGTACGAACGATCAGATTTCTACTTGTTATTCTTCATTTCTTTATGTCAGTTTAATCGTAGATTATTTTTCGTTCTTGTCTGTCTGTACTTTGTGGTGTTATTCGTAATCCTCGGACCAACGACTTGTAGCAGTTCTCGAAACATATTTAGTACTATTCTTTCAAAGTTCTTAAATGAAGCTGAATTTTCCGCACACAATTTAGTCATGAGGGGCTCAAACTGGCTCAGTTCCTAGTCTACCATGTACTCTGCATCCTGTCATCTGTACGTCTGTCATCAAGTATCTCGACCCTGCCCTGTCATGTTGTGCAATATAAATATCCAATTCCAACCAATTATTTGCAAGCAGCAGTTCTTGATTATTCATGATGGATACTCATTATGTATACCTCAACGTCAACTTAGACACAGAATAAGTAGGACCCTATAAGTATGGAGTATTTGAACAGAAGCCTTATGTGAGTTTGTCGTCGTTACAGACGTAATACTGTGGATTCGTTATCACTCGTTGGATATCAAAATTCGTGGGTTTCGTGGTTGCAGGGCTAGGTGAACCACGAGTTTAAATGCCCAACGAAAAAAAAAATTCTCTAAAGTTGTATCCAGACTTCGGCAAAACCACGAAAATTAAAGGTTTCCGCAATCAAATAAAATTGGTACCAACGAAAATAAAAGAATCCACAACATTCCGTATTTTGTCGTGTTGTAACGTAGTAAACCGTAATAGACTTTCAGAACAATGGCTAATACCTAGCTATCCGTATTTTTCAACGTAATGAAATCGTGTCGTTTCGTGACACATTCGTAACAAATCGTATTGTATCCTTACCAGTACGTAGTTCTCCAAAACTATCATTCTGGCCTCCGAATAAGTATGGATTAATACAGTTTTGACAGGGACTAAAATGGACCAGTACGGTATCATACGGTTTAGTAAGGAGTTGCAAGGTCATTTTATCAGTGGTCAAATTTTGCACATGTTCAAAAATTGTAAAGGATGTATACGTACTACTAAGTATGACTACGGCAAAATTACGGATATCTACTGACTAATACAGATTACCACGAATGATACCGGGTCGTATCCGAAGCTAATCCGGTGTCAAATCCGTGAAGGTGTGACCTAGGCATAATGCATTTATGGAACGCCACAGCTGTCTTATGTTGAACTCTTATATTATATTACGTTCTGTTGGTTTATTATTACTTGATGATAGTTTGTGTTTACATAATATGGTTTTGACATTACGTAATGATGTTTTGATATAACTGAATAAAGATAATCATTACTTAATAATGTTTAGTATTGACCTGATGTAGTTTCGTCATTACTTAATATTGTTTTGTCATTGCTCGATGCTTTTTCACCATTATTTAATGTGGTTGTGTTATTAGGGAATGAGGTTTTAACATAACTTGATGTGTATGTGACTTAAAGTAATGTAGTTGTTTCATTATATGACGTGGTTTTTGCTATTTCGTAATTATAATTTGCCGATTCTTTAAATGACTTTATCATTACGTAATGGTGTTTCAAAATTTGACGATTTTACACTACATAATATGTTTGTTTCAGTATTTGATGTGGTCCTCTCATTCTTTGATGTGGTTATCCTATTACTTGATAAGGTAAAACAACGTGACCAATTCGGAAAAAAATCTGATTTATTTTTAGACCGATTCCCATATACTCTATTGATGATTCAGTTAAAGTTCAAATAAAAGTTCAAATTGTTGTTCAGAGTTATTTAGTATGAAAAAGGGGAACGACAGACAAAAAATAGAAAAAAGTCCTAAAAAATTAACAGCAATTCGGATATAAGAGGGATATCCCCAAACCATTTGTTCCTGCCGTTTTTCCCTTGTTCTGAAATGGAAGCAGTAACATTATACATTCGTTACGGATTCTAAGGAACCTTTTGTCTCGCTTGATAATTCTACTGTCAATGTAAAAGCGTAATGTTGACTGTACAAATTAAATTTAAAAAAGAATTTTTTCAGTAGATGCTTTTATCTTGACCTTGAGGAATAACTCCTATACATTGTTCAAGTTTGGGATATCCCCTTTATGTCCGAATTACTGTAAATGTTTTGGTAATTTTGTTCTGAATTTTTTCTGTCGTTCCCCTTGTTCATACCATATTCGGTCCGGGACATTATAGTCCTTAGTATGGAGAGTGTCTTACTTGCTAATTAATTTTATACCCCTTCCAAATTTATTTCTTCATGTTTTATGCCTAAAATAGCAAGTAGGGGATGAAATTAAACTGTAAAAAACTTGGGTCATAAATTTTAAAGAAAAGTAGTGAATTGATCCATTTGAAAAAGTTTAAAAAAAATAGCCTTTCGGAAGCTATCTAAAGATTTTAAGATCACCTTAACATAAAACTGTCCATATTTTGAGTTGAAGCCGATGAATTTTCTATAATTTTAATATAATTTGTCAAAAAAGTAGTACAACACACTCTAAAAATATTATTGAGAAAGCGCAAGGGTGTTTTTTTTTTAATTTACATTTATTGTCTGAAAAACATAACTATTCTAGAAACAATAACTCTGAACAAAAATTTGAACCTTAACCTAAGGCATAGCGGTACTCATCCAAAACGCATTACCCAAACGACAATTTTTTTTCGAATTGGTCACGTGGTTTTACCTCATCAAGTATGGGATAACAACAAACAGGGCCACATCAAATACTGAAACAAGCACATCATGTAGTGTAAAATCGTCGAATCTGAAACATCATTACGTAATGTTAAAGCCATTTAAATAATTGGCTAATCACCATTATGCAATAACAAAACCATTGAAGAGTTTGAAAGTGTTTTTTAAAAAGTTATGGAAATAAATTAAGTGCATGATAATTTGATAAAATTCATTATTCTGAAGAAGTCAATATACGCATGTGCAAACACATTTAATTGGATTTAAAGCATGGCTTTGTTCACAAAGCAAAAGAAGCACGTCATATTAGAATTTTAAACAACACCCAATTCAATGCTTATATAGATATAGGAAGATGTGTGAGTGCCAATGAGACAACTCTCCATTGAAATACCCATTTACATCTGTAGTTATGAATAAGCTCAACTGGTAGTATTTACTGTTAATCTCTCAAAATAATGTAAACCGAATTAATTCAGCTTTTAATTTTCCACCATAATGTTTTGCGTCCCGAAACTAATTATGCTTTTGACCTCCTCAAACAAAGCTGTTACGGTTTTTGGTTTTCTTATAAATAAAACATGTTAGCTTGATAATTGACATTATAAACTTACATGCTCAGGTTTATTTTATTTCAAAATAATTCAATATTAAATGATCTTAAATATATGTAAGGTTCTCGTTCTAGCTTTTGATACCAGCCAATCGATTAAAGATTATTTATTAAAAATGTTAAAAATTCTTCTGTCTACCCATCTTCCTTCATCTTGTGTACGGATCAAAAACAGCTGGAATGCCAAATCAAAAACGAAATTAAAGAGCGTTTAAAACCAAAAATTCCAAAAGTTTTGAAAATATAAATACATGAATATTTTTACAAGATTTACAGAAAAAGACGAAGTCAAAATACACCCGTGCTTAAATTGTCAAAGCTACACATAAAACTCTCAAAGATTCTCATGAACATTTACACCGTTCTAAAAATAAACCTACAAACACAAACACAAAAAATATTCTCACAAATAAAGGCAACAGTACTTTACCGCTGTTCGAAATTCTTAAATCGTTTGAGAAAAAAACAAATCCGGGTTACACACTTAAACTGAGGGAAACACATCAAATATAAGAGAACAACGACACAACAGAGACACAACACTAAAATGTAACACAAACATAAACGTACTTTAATATAACTATGTCCATTTTCCTGACATGATACAGGACATTTTTGTGGGTTGTGGGTTGTGGGTTGAACCTGGTTTTATGGCTAGCCAACCTCCCGCTTTTATTGCAAAGATAAATATAACATTAAAATGACAACATTACATGACAGGACAACAATACAAATAAATGGGAGAACATATAGGACAGAGAAACACACGAATAATACATAAAAGCTATCAAAAGGTACCACACATATAAGCACCTGCAATGCTACCACAATGTTTTAAAATCCCCCACTTATTTCCCTATACCTATCATCTAAATACTCGCGTAATATTTAGCACTAACCAAATTTTCCTACCAGAACATATATTTACACTGCAATTATTCTTGGTGATTTTATATAGCTAATTTTTAATCGCTGGTTAATTTTAACAAATATCGAATAAGCATAAAGGCAGACCCGCGAAGATGACCCCTAAATGAAATCTTCACATTAACAAATATTGTGTACCGAAGACGGTCGAGTGATGAAAAACTTGTTCAAACCCACCACATACAGGACTGTTCCAAGTTAAGTCCTGTTTTTGCCTATTGCTCAGATTTTCGCATCCTCTGGTTCATCCATGCCGTTTCATTAAATAATTCACCCGCTGACCCTTTTTTCATAATTTATTAACATATAGTTTAAAAGGCTTTTTTTTCAAAATCTTATAAATGCTTATTTTTTGAAAGACAAAATGTACCATTAATAAATAAATGAAAAATCTAGAGAGATTCATTACACGCCAAATGTCAATGGCTTATATTTCAAAAACAAGGAAAAGAACCTTTTATTTTTTTCTGCTTTTACAGTTCTGATATCCATATACTACCAACTTATAATTGTATTGTTAGTGCCAGTCTTTGTAAGAATCATGCAATATAAGATAATTTCATAACACTGCAGAAAAAAAACACACCAACATAACAACCTTATTTGGAAGGTACCTCAAACCTTGTAGGTCCTTCCTTTCTCCATGTCAGGTAATTCAGGAAATATCTAGACAAATCGTAACAATGATAGCCAATTAAGGAAGTATCGCCCTTAAGTGTTAATACTAGTTCATTTCAACCAAATTATATTTCGAATTACCAGAACAGGGAACAAATGTTCCGTATAGATCAATAGACCTCTAAACGGCTTTTATTTTTGTGTTGTTTTGGCTACTGTCTCATTGACGTTTACTCCACAGTTATTCCAAGTAATAATAAGTATAACTTACGCTGTATTTAGTACATGCATCTTCTTTGAACCTTCCCCCGAGGTCTGTATATACCTAAGATTTGTATGGTTTGTGCTGTTTTTCACATAATTTGCAATAATCTGAGTCATATTTCCCAAGTTCATATTTTTTCTCCCATTCAAAATACTGTTGAAAAGAGTCTCATTTGCACCAACTTTCTCTATATAATTAACAAAATCACTTATGTTTTTGAAGTCAAAGAAATTTATATACGAATTTGGTATTACAGTTGGGTTTATTTGCCCTTTAATCCAGTTAACAATTTGAATAGTATCACTCTCCGCCAAAGTATACAAATATTTCTCTGTCACGTAATGCCGACAATTAGAATTTTCAAAAGCTAGTCTAAATTTTCTATAAATTCAATATTTCTTTTGGATGGCATGAACCACCAAAATTAGTAAACTTCCGATCACCGCAGCGACCGAACAATTCCACATCAATGTATTTCATAATCTCTTTTATCAATTTAAATCGTCTCCCAGAATCATGGCAATTACTTATAGATGCATACATTGTTTTGTTTTTGTTTTTATGAGACACAAGCGGTGGCGTTGGTGTATTCATGCTTTTAGGCATATAACCTCCATAGGCACCATGAATAGTAGAATAGTTCCGGTAGGAAAAAGACCAATTGAACATCCCGTTCATCCAATTGTAATTCTTTTTTATCAAGGCTGGAGGTTCAAGAGTATATAAAATCCATGGATGTCGACGAATTCTTAGGCCTAGCATATCATTAATGTCTATATCAGCGTCATGAAATATAATGACGTCACTTAGCAGAAGATTCCCTCGATTATCGGTGGCTGTACAAGCATAATCACACTTCTTAAAATCATTATTTATTCCTTTGGCTAATTTGTTACTGTTCTGAAAAATGGTGTCCATACTAGTATTTTCTTTGTTTTTCTTGTTGTATCGTTAAATATGTCTTCAAATTTATTAACATAATCGTATTCTTCAACAGGTCCGAAATTGTACGCTTTTCGTGGAATCAAAGTGAATTTGAAATCCAAAAAGGCAAAACACCATTGTTAGACAAATTATCGACGATACAGCCAAGTATAGTGAAAGTCTTTGTCTCTGATTATTTGATAACTGAAGTAACTGCTTGTGTTTATCGTGTCTTTATCTTCTTATGTGATAAATAAAGTGACTGTTGGTATTTAGTTTGATACTGATGTAAAGCGCATTGGTATATACTGATATATAGCGTTATGATCGTCTACAAAAGATAATGAAATTGTGTTACTTTGTTTTTGCAAATGAAATAACTGCTGATATACAGAGTCACGATAAATATCTAAAAATTTTTAATTTCGGTAATGTCTACTAATATAAGCTGCTAATTGAGCTTCAAAGATTGACAAGTGCCTCAACTAGAGATCATGAGTACAAGCTAAAGTATTATAACATAAACTAAAGTTATTATTTATATATTTCATTTCTTAGTTGTCTTATTTATTTCTTTAATTTTATGTGATTGTATTTTGTATGTATTTACCTCTTGTTTCCATGTCAATGAGACGGAGTGTTTTTAAGATAAAGCATATATATTTGCGAAAGCAAATTTACATATCTAACATTGTTGGGTTGATGTTTAGACGAGTTGTATATACATTATGTACACAGCCATGTATCCCCATCATTGATGGCGATCCGATGGATACATCTGTTGTAGAGTTGTCACTGACTCAGACGTACTTATAAATATAATTATTTCTGTGACTGTATATTACATTAATTTGTAGGATCCTTTACTATAGATAATTCAGCTGATCTGTAACAATAACATTTTCATGCCTTATATATCATGTACTGTAGTACGCCGCTAGATTAAAACTGACGAGGAAAGGTAACACACGGCCAGCGAAAGCTCTTTTTTTTGAGAGCCCAGGTGGTCGTGTGGTCTAGCGGGACGGCTGCAGTGCAGGCGATTTGGTGTCACGATATCACAGTAGCATGGGTTCGAATCCCGGCGAGGGAAGAACCAAATATTTGCGAAAGCAAATTTACATATCTAAACATCAGTTTAGACGAGTTGTATATACATTATGTACACAGCCATGTATCACCATCATTGATGGCGATCCGATGGATACATCTGTTGTAGAGTTGTCACTGACTCAGACGTACTTATAAATATAATTATTTTCTGTGACTGTATATTACATTAATTTGTAGGATCCTTTACTATAGATAATTTAGCTGATCTGTAACAATAACATCTTCATGCCTTATATATCATGTACTGTAGTACGCCGCTAGATCTAAACTGACGAGGAAAGGTAACACACGGCCAGCGAAAGTTCTTTTTTTTGAGAGCCCAGGTGGTCGTGTGGTCTAGCGGGACGGCTGCAGTGCAGGCGATTTGGTGTCACGATATCACAGAAGCATGGGTTCGAATCCCGGCGAGGGAAGAACCAAAAATTTGCGAAAGCAAATTTACATATCTAACATTGTTGGGTTGATGTTTAGACGAGTTATATATACATTATGTACACAGCCATGTATCACCATCATTGATGGCGATCCGATGGATACATCTGTTGTAGAGTTGTCGCTGACTCAGACGTACTTATAAATATAATTATTTTCTGTGACTGTATATTACATTAATTTGTAGGATCCTTTACTATAGATAATTTAGCTGATCTGTAACAATAACATCTTCATGCCTTATATATCATGTACTGTAGTACGCCGCTAGATTAAAACTGACGAGGAAAGGTAACACACGGCCAGCGAAAGCTCTTTTTTTAGAGAGCCCAGGTGGTCGTGTGGTCTAGCGGGACGGCTGCCTTGCAGGCGATTTGGTGTCACGATATCACAGTAGCATGGGTTCGAATCCCGGCGAGGGAAGAACCAAAAATTTGCGAAAGCAAATTTACATATCTAACATTGTTGGGTTGATGTTTAGACGAGTTATATATACATTATGTACACAGCCATGTATCACCATCATTGATGGCGATCCGATGGATACATCTGTTGTAGAGTTGTCGCTGACTCAGACGTACTTATAAATATAATTATTTTCTGTGACTGTATATTACATTAATTTGTAGGATCCTTTACTATAGATAATTTAGCTGATCTGTAACAATAACATCTTCATGCCTTATATATCATGTACTGTAGTACGCCGCTAGATTAAAACTGACGAGGAAAGGTAACACACGGCCAGCGAAAGCTCTTTTTTTTGAGAGCCCAGGTGGTCGTGTGGTCTAGCGGGACGGCTGCAGTGCAGGCGATTTGGTGTCACGATATCACAGTAGCATGGGTTCGAATCCCGGCGAGGGAAGAACCAAAAATTTGCGAAAGCAAATTTACATATCTAACATTGTTGGGTTGATGTTTAGACGAGTTATATATACATTATGTACACAGCCATGTATCACCATCATTGATGGCGATCCGATGGATACATCTGTTGTAGAGTTGTCGCTGACTCAGACGTACTTATAAATATAATTATTTTCTGTGACTGTATATTACATTAATTTGTAGGATCCTTTACTATAGATAATTTAGCTGATCTGTAACAATAACATCTTCATGCCTTATATATCATGTACTGTAGTACGCCGCTAGATTAAAACTGACGAGGAAAGGTAACACACGGCCAGCGAAAGCTCTTTTTTTTGAGAGCCCAGGTGGTCGTGTGGTCTATCGGGACGGCTGCAGTGCAGGCGATTTGGTGTCACGATATCACAGTAGCATGGGTTCGAATCCCGGCGAGGGAGGAACCAAAAATTTGCGAAAGCAAATTTACATACCTAACATTGTTGGGTTGATGTTTAGACGAGTTATATATACATTATGTACACAGCCATGTATCATCATCATTGATGGCGATCCGATGGATACATCTGTTGTAGAGTTGTCGCTGACTCAGACGTACTTATAAATATAATTATTTTCTGTGACTGTATATTACATTAATTTGTAGGATCCTTTACTATAGATAATTTAGCTGATCTGTAACAATAATATCTTCATGCCTTATATATCATGTACTGTAGTACGCCGCTAGATTAAAACTGACGAGGAAAGGTAACACACGGCCAGCGAAAGCTCTTTTTTTGAGAGCCCATGTGGTCGTATGGTCTAGCGGGACGGCTGCAGTGCAGGCGATTTGGTGTCACGATATCACAGTAGCATGGGTTCGAATCCCGGCGAGGGAAGAACCAAAAATTTGCGAAAGCAAATTTACATATCTAACATTGTTGGGTTGATGTTTAGACGAGTTGTATATACATTATGTACAACCCAAACAGAAAAACAAATATATGTGATTTTGACATACTAAAACAACTAAATGTAGTATTGATTAAAAAGTGTCCAGGTACAAATATTTCAGGCATATTCAGGACAAGAAAAGCAAAGTGAAAGTTCGGTTCTGACAAGTCCCTGGCAGCATTGACTTGTAAAGATAATAACAGAAACTTATTGAACATGTTATATACTTTAGTGCTTATTATTGTAATAATTGTAGTGTCATTGTAGCAGGCGACCTTAATGCTAGTTGTCGTACGAAAAGACAGATTGCATACAAACGAATATAAATCTGATGAGTTTTAAAAATTTGTTAAAACCCATGATATGTTAATTTCAGGTGGTAAATTAAGCATACAGGTCCTGGTTACACGTTTAATAACCGGTCACAGAAATTAACAAAATCAGCAAATCCTACTATTTATAGAACAAAAAAAATCGAGACGGGAGACTTCAGATTGGTGGGTGGGATAAAAATCTATCTATTTTTTTGAATTTGCCTTAACTGTATGTAAAACAATATACCAGTAAAGTTAAAACCAGTTTCGTTTTCGATCTCACACAGACTGTTGAAGGCAAAATGTCAAAATTGAATCCATTTAGTCATCAGTAACCAGATATACAAATCATAAATACGGTAGTTAAATAGTTCACAGAAAAAAGGGTGGTAGGTTTTAAAAGAGACAACCCCATATTGAAGGTTAGGAAACCAAGGACCACATAAGAATAAGCTACTTGGATAAGAGGGACGAAAGATACCAGATGGACAACCAAACTCACAGATTGAAAATAAACTGATAACGACATGGCTAAAAAGAAAAAGACAAACATACAAATATTAGTACACAAGACACAATATAAAAAACTAAAGGCTAAGCAACATGAACCCCATAAAAAAGCTGGGGTTAATTTCATGTGTTTCGGATGGGTAAGCAGATCCTGCTCCACATGTGGCACCCGTCGTGTAACTCATGTTATTACAATACCGGTAAATAGTCTAGCTCGATAGGTCACATTCGTGAAAAGGGAACGGTTTGTAGTAACGACATAAGGAACATATCCAATATCATCTGTAAAACGTATATTCCATAACGGTCAACCAACTCGTGATAGACGTCCGTTAAATTTACGAAGGGATGATTTCAACCACACGATTTGGAACTCTTGGTTAATAGCTTCCTTTTGAGTAGCAATCAACTATCAAGGAAATCTTGTTTGGAAATACAGGCCCGGGAATATCGTATCAGTTGGGAGTATGTAGGCGCTGCTTGAATGTTGCTTTATAGAAATGGAAAGTTCACAATTGAGAAGCTGTAATCATCTCTTTTGTCGTAAAATTTTGTTTTCAGCCGACCCTCATTGACAATTTCGAGATGTAATTCAATATATGAGGCAGAGGATAAAAGCGTTCCGACATAGGGTCCGAGACCACATATAGTTTGTCCCAAAAGTAGTACAACACACTGTAAAAATTTCATTGAGAAAGCGCAGGTGGGATTTTTTAAATTTTCATTTATGTTCTAAAAGAAATGAACTACGAAATAATTGTGGTCTCGGACCATAGTCACTAAATTTCAAATTAATTAGTGAGAGAACATCATCTATATAGCGGAATGTAAAGTTACAGGATATTGATAACTTCTTATCTTTCTACATAAGAAGTTCTTGTATGAAGCAAGTCTCAACATAATTACGGAAGAAATAGACAAGAAGAGGGGCACAGTTGGTTCCCATGGGAATGCCGATAGTTTTTTTGTTTGTTTGAAAAACACGTCCTTCAAACGTAACAAATATGTTGTCAATCAAGAAATCAACAATCTTGATAATGTCAGTTTCAGAGAATTTTGTTTGAATCAGAGTGATTCTTTACAAAATAAGATATTTCCCTCCCTAAGACAAGATACATGTAACTACTTTGGACATTGATGAAACAAAGCAATACCAACTCTTTTGAATTGATTTTTTAGTTTAGAATCGGGAATACTTGTGTGTGAAGTGTAGAAAAGTCAAATGTGTTAATACTATAATACAAGATGAAAGAGTCTTAGAATGTATGTACTCTAAACGATCTTTAAATTTTGTTAGTATCAACATCTGATTCACGCCACCTTAATAATAGGCAATTTAACAATAAATTTGAAGCCCGGATTTGTGGCTGATAAAATGGATGTTACTGATTTTGAAAGAGGTTTCGTAAAGCACCTGGAAGACCCAGCAATATACCGTTGTTTGAAAGGACACGTATGTAGTTTAGGTATCCAACACAGTGACCAGTTCTTCATCTTTGGTTGCAATTCCAAAAGAACTTAGAACAGACCTATGATTATCCAGGATTTCCTCTAGATAAGTGTTGTTGGGATATATGTTAGAATATTTGCTTGAAATGAATACTGAAAGGTCATAAATTTGTAGGCATTCAATCCACTCCTATAATAACCAGGAACAGTAATACAGCTATTTTAGGGCAAACTGCACAAGTCTGGTGATAAATAGCCTTACAAAAGAGTGTTAACTGTTTTATCGAAACTGTGCTTAAACCTTAACTAAAGTAACTAATTCAAGTCATTTAAATAGCGTTATTCTTAGAATAACGGAATAAGCTCACTCTAAAAACTAGCGCAACATGGTTTACTTAATATAACTCAAACAGGTCATATTAAATAATTTAAAATATGAAAATATCAGCAACGTCTTGCAATGCTATTTTGTAGGCACTAGCTACGGTTAATCGGAGGAAAAAAAACCAATAAATATATTATCATATTATACAGGACAAAAGTGTTGATTACAGGCCCAACTTGTTTTACAAAGAATTGATATTACCAATAATTAATCAGTTCTATGTTCACAGGTGTAAACAGAAAGATTTTAAAAGCAGAGAAAACCGTTCATATTTTAATCAGCATGACTTTATCAGACGACAATACCAACAGGCTGAAAATAAGTTTTATACAAATCAGATACTTTAATTCAGTCATGGCCCCGTACTATCGCGGATGTGTTCCAGTAACAACATTTTTTTTTATGCACATTTCTACCAGGATATTTTTTACGATTTGTAATGGATTTTATCTAAAGTTGCTACTACTGTTAGAAATGTATGCGCTACTTTCTAGTTTTTGAAATTTAACCAAATGAGACACATTTGAGGTTTTGTTCTTTGATCAAGCGTTTTAATATAATCAATTTGTTTGCTTTTCAACATTAACTTTTAACCTCCATAGAATATTCAATATGGAATCAAACTTTAGAAAAAGTATCATTTTGATAGTCACAGTAAGCAGAGACTAGAAAAAAACATTATTTAAAGTTGATGCAGGTGGTTTAAATTTCATAATATGAGGCAAGCATTACCTGTGAAAGGGGACGAAGTCTGTATGATTTTTTTTAAATTCCAACATATTTTAATTTCAAAACGGAAATACTGTAACGTTTCCGATTTTTTTAAGGGATTTTACTTGTGACGTTATTTAAGTTATGACGTCATGTTCAATGTAAACACAGAAACGCGATCATCAGGTAACGTTTATTCATATCAAAGACAAAGAATTATTAAAAATGAAATTAGTATTGTATTTCTTGAGTTCCTATATTTTTCTAGATCATTCAAAGTCTCATGACAACGAGACAGGAAGAAGGAAGTAGATTGATTTTTCTACTGTAATAGGAGACTTCGTCCCCATATTAAAATAGGAGTTATCAGTAAGGAGTGTAGTTTCGCATATTTTGGCCCGGAGGTAACATACCTTAAAATACGGAAAACACAGAACTGTGAAGATAGAGTAACTGTTCTTTTAAAAACAAAAATAAAACAAAATTATTGAATTTTAATGCAAGGAAAGGTAAACTCAAAAAGGGCATTTTGTTTTTTTTAAATTCCGTTTAGGTTTTCTGAAATGATTAAGCTCAATTTTTATCAAATTTTGTACTCGTAAATATCTAAATGCTTGAAATGTTCCATGATTATAAAACTAATAGTTTTCCTAGTTTTTCTCCTCGGTAATATAACTTGTATTCCTAACAAAATCAATATTTAATCTAAGTTTTTTCATATTCTTACATCTTGGGGTACATGTATATTTCGATTTCACCACTGGAAGGTGACTTATACAATGTTTGTACTATGTATTGTTTAATCATATGCTTAGTTTTTAATATCAAATTGCAGTCTGGGATATTGCAGAGACTCATATCAAGGACAACAGAAAGATGTGTTGTTTTACCAAAAAAACATAACAAAAGTACAGGAAATGTTAAGTATTATTAGCTCCTAGGTTTTAATCACAACCAAGTGATGTCCTATCATTTGCACTGGTATTGCAGCGAAAAACACAAACCAGAATATATATATATATAAAACTCAAAACAAGCTACCGATGTTCATATCTTGTACATTTATTTTGAAACATCAAATCAAATGAGAACAAATAATCTTTTCTGTCATACAATTCTTTAAATAGGACTACAAGATGTGTACGTCGGTGATTGCGTTCAGCTTTTATAATAAAGTGTATGTCGAGACAATGGTGTATATACATTTGAAAACACTGCAAGTTAACTAAAGTCCTATCCAATGAGGAAAGAAATGATCTTCAATGTTTAAGACTTTTTCGAATCGTGAACCCTTAACTGCAGCATCCTTCATGTAAACAACATCTCCACCTGTTAGATAGCCGATCCACCACCCAAAGGTCCCTATCGTCATAATTGTATGGTCACAGGCAACTAAAGTTGCCATATCAAGTTCTCTTTTACCTAATGATATATATGCTACTGGAACATGAGAAGGCACATTTTCTCTAGACCATGCATTCCATCTGATATAACTAGGAATAAAACAGCACTATATTTTTTAGTATAATAGTTAACAGACCTGTTTAAATATTCTGGTGTAGCGATTTTATACCCGTCATCATAACTTGTCACCTTATCGCCTCTCCTTATATGAATACCAACTAAATTTACACTTCTGCGAGATTTAATTTTCCACCTTTGCAGTATTTTATCAATTGTCTGTTTGGCTTCATTTTGTATATGCTTTCTAAATGTTAACTGCTTCTTAAGCTGTTTATCATACATGTAAAAATATTTCCATGATTGAAGGCCATATCCAAGTTGAATGTTATCAGTGGAGCTAAAGTTCATTAAGTTTTTATGGTACGTTGGAGATGCTCTATCTAAAACTTTTCGAAACCCTTTACATAATTCTTTTGATTCATTGATTGTATCTGTAATTTCAAAAACGTCGCGTATTTCAGCATCCGAAGGTATGAAAATATTCATATTCTTAGACCTTGCTGCAGAAAACGCAGTTGCGAATTGAAATAATCTATTTCCCAGTCCACCTTGCAAGATAGGACATATTGATCCCTTCCTTTTCTCCATCAAGCTATACGAAACTCTTTTTGCTGACGATTTTATGTATATAGGCACTGGTGAAAGTGGTTCTGATGATATAATTCCAGCCGATTTGAGTATAACAAAAAAAACTACAACTAGAATCACGACAACTGAAATATAAAAAAAAGTTTCTAGCAGATTTCATTAATATTTCTGTTTAAGAAGTTTAGCATTGCGGTAAACGGCAATGCGCTTGGTCCTAGTTCATCCTTGTCTTTTTAATATATATGTGTTTTCTTGTAGAGAGCATATATATATATACTGAATATCTGTTACTGTTTGATAATTATATTGAAAATAACCAGGTAAATATACGTTCCTGTATATACACATTTTTATGCATTTTGATGCTTTTGTCTTATTAATCTGTCTTATTAACGTATATCATATATACATTGTTTTGTATCTTTTTATACAAAAAGGAGTTGTGTAAAAAACATGCTTCCAAGAAAGTACTGCTTCAATAGATGTTTCCATATTTAATGGTTCTTGAAATAAACAACAAAGTCACCTAAAGCAAAGTGATATAGCACATTTAACGACACATGCTTTCAAATCTATACTTACAATAAGATGTTTTTTTGTACATTTGGTTTTATTAAACAGTTGAAAAACGGACTCAAACAATTATAAGACAGAATGTTATGTATTACGAAACACTTCGCATCTCATCTCAATTTGATGTCATTTTAAGATTATAAAGAGTTAGGCCGATACACGATTTTTGTCTTACCGTCGTTATCTGTTGATACGAAATTAGGATACAATTAATTCGTCGAAAAAGTAGCATAATAAAAATGTGAAGTAGTCATGCCAGGGTTTTAATAATGCTAGTAGTGCTGGTTTTTACTGCGAATTTCAAATTCTCTATCGTGTCTGCGATTTAAGAAGCAAGTTCTGCTTTTGTGTGCTTCCTGTTTTTTGCTCTAGTTATTTTATGAGTTTTGATCCACTTGATTTTCATAGAAAAACATACAGTCGCTTTGATACAAATTTCCTTTATTATTATTTTATATATCACAATATACATGTTATAATTTATTGCCCTCCTCTAAGTTAGAATGATAATTAATTCAACAAAGGAAAAAAGATGGATAAAATAATTGGTTACATACAAGATAAACATATATCATGTCTTTGTTGCATAAAGAAAGGAATTTAACTCATGCCAAAAATACTTTTTCATTTCAGACAGTTTGCATTTAAAACAACTTTACCGTTTGGTGTATATCTTTTTTTTTTTATCTTGAAATGTATTAATGCATTTTTTTTCTATTTTCATGTGCAAAATTACGTGATCATGATGTTTACTTTTGATTGAGTGGGTACTTATAAGAGAGAACCTTATATATTGCACGTAAACGACACCCTTCCTAAAAAGAGTAGGCTTATGCCGCTACAAGGCAGCACTCGCACCCGCAAACGGGAAAGGGATAATTATAAATTGCAATAACTTGTTTCCCAATCCAATATGAATGAATATGTATAATTATTTTGGCCTCTTAACAACATTGCAAATTTTCGATTGATTCATTTAGTTTTACATGTCATGCACATTATAACTTGTATAAGCATACTTTGAACATTAGATACTTAATTTCATAGTTGGTTGTTTTATGTTAAGTGGCAATTATAGGTAGGCCTAATTATAAGGAATAATGTGTTATACATATGACCTGGTAGTACAGATATGCCACTTTAACTATTAAAAGAAATCGTCGTGTCAAAACAAATTTAGACTTGTTTAAATTTCTGAAACATACATTAACCAAAGTAAAGTAGTCCGAAGTCACTCAATATTTCTTGAGATTGATCCTTTTAATGATAATAACGACGTAAAGAATTTCGAACGTTCAAGTAAAACAAATATACCTGTAGACTATTAAACCAATACGATTCGTAAAGGTGAAGTACCAACATTGTTTTCATTTTTAGTTTTTTTTTAAAATTTTTCCCCATAAAACTTGGCAGAATTTATCTTTATTTCAAAAAAGAATTGCTTGAAATGAGTAAAGTAAAAATGTCCAGTGCTTAAGACAAAATTTACCATAAAAGAGGGACGAAAGATACCAGAGGGACAGTCAAACTCATAAATCGAAAATAAACTGACATGGCTAAAAATGAAAAGAAAACAAACAGACAAACAATAGTACACATGATATAACATATAAAACTAAAGAATAAGCAACACGAACCAACCAAAAACTGGAGGTGATCTCAGGTGCTCCGGAAGGATAGCAGATCCTGCACCACATGTGGCACTCGTCGTGTTGCTCATGATATAATAAATCCGGTAATTAGTCTTATTAGGTAGGTCAAATTCATGAAAGGGAAGAGGATTGTAGTTACGACGTAAGGAACATATTCGATATCATCTGTAAAACGGTTATTCCATAACGGTCAACCAACTTGTGATGTCGTCCGTAAAATTTACGAAGGGCTGATTTCAACTTCACCATTTGGAACTCTTGGTTTAATAGCTTCCTTGCGAGCAGCAACCCTCTATCAAGAAATTCATGATAGGAAATACAAGCACCTGAATATCGTTTCAGTTGGGATATATACCCCGTATGCAGGTGCTGCTGGAATGTTGCTACTTAGAAATGGAAAGTTCACAATTGGGAAGCTGAAATCATCTCTTTTGTCGTAAAATTTTATTTTTAACCGACCCTTGTTGTAAATTTCATAACATTTCATTGCATTTAGAAAATAAACATCACTGGCAGTTAACCAATCAAATGTTCACCCCTTTTTTGTGTTCGAGCTTTCGTAAACATGTCAAGTTTCCAAAATATTTAATAGAAACACCAAATAAAAAAAGAATGGTGATATGAAACACCCATTTTATGTGTTTATTACACAGAAATATTTCACTGCAATGAATTGTAGGATTTATTTCATACAACGGTCAATTCAAAGGAATAATTTTTTTCAAATATTATTTGTATGCAACCGGATGTGACGTACTATGATTTGGTGGTATTATACCTACAGAAGGATACACATAAATGCTACATCTACTGATACAGCTTTGGAAAAGACGAAGGCGGCAAAACAATGAAAGAAGTAAGCCTAATAAAAACTCTTTGCATTAACCACATATGTAGCTTCTTACTGGCGTCACGGGCCTCTGTTCACTTAATCAACCTCTGAGCTAACAATTCACCTATATGAATCTGTTTTTCTGATAACTACATGAACAAAAGTTATTGAACTTCAATATTTGAATTTCCCAATGACGTTAATACCAAAGCAAGCCGAAGCAGACAAGGCAATGCATTGATCGATTAATCCTAGCTATATGTGTACTCTTAAGATAACCTGTCAGACGATTTTCTACGTGCAGGGCATAATGACGGGGGTTCACTGAAGTATAGGTTTACACCCTGCTTAGGGAAGACAGCAATTGCTGCAGCAAGGTAACAGAACTAACGTTGTTGTACTCAATTTCGGACTAAATAATTGAAGTTATATTGTTAGACCTATATAACCTTTGTTTTCCAAAAGTTTGTCATTAAGTTGTTACATATATATGATGTATACAATTCAATTATATCGAAGTGAGATAATGATCATGATTGGTACAAAAACAGTAGATAACGGAAGTCAATTACAATGTATCTTCATATTAAAATACGTTATATGCTGTGTGACAACCGTAAAAATCATAAGAAACATTTTCAAACCAGGGTTTTACCGAATAATATTGCCGTTTTAGCATAAAGACAAAAATAATTTGAAAAATTGCAAAACTGCTTAACTCATCAGCATGATATAAGTCAGAAAATAAACACTTCTAACATTACCAAGCAATAGACATGACAGTGCATTTATACACCGCTCAGTACAAAAAAGACACAAGGGACAGATCTGAGAGTACTTGCAGATACCGACAGCTAGTTCAAAGCCAATAATAATTATACAAAATCAATTATCTAAGACTAAAATATCAATCAGTATTCATTCACCATCCAAAGGATTTAAAGTAAAGCATTAACGGTCAGGGGAAAAAAAAGAACATAATTTTGTGCCATGCCGAAATAATTATTGACAGATTATGGCTTTAGTACCGTGGGAGTGCATACGTGTAAAACAATCATATTTATAACGGGTCTGATTTACTGATAACAAAACCAACATGTATACCAATGAAACAACACTGTTTGAAGGTCTTATTACAATGTTTAATTTTTAACCTTTTGGACTAAGTTAATAGGATTAATAAGTTTATCCGGATCATATCCCTATTTTTGTGTTAAGTTTTTCGTGTAAAACTAAAATATCTTAATATAAGAAAGGGCAGTTAAAGCTGATTTTATTTGATATATTTAAAGTAGGGTTATTGGGGTAAATTTTAATTTTGGCCGCATAGTTAGAGAATTTTTTTTATTATGTTACTTAAACATGTCATGACGATAACAGTTATTGTTGTTGAATTTATCAATTCAAATGAATTGGAACGGGTCTTTATTGAGTTTTGACGTACACTGTAATTAAAACAATACAAGAACAAGTTTCCAACTTAGTATGTATCTCCTTTAATTGCACAATCTTACAATATTGTATACTAAAGAAGGAATTAGTTTTACTCACATTTAACAAGATCTTTGAACTTCTTCTCCTACAAAGGATTACATTGTATTTATTGATATATTGTTGGATATTTAACTCAACACTATCCACCAGAATTTTGAATATAAAGAGAGATACTAAATCGTTATTTCTTAATAATCTATTTTTTTTATTTTTTTTGTAACTTTATCATGATAACGTTCAACAGTCAAAAATCTATATACAAAGTTCTTGGTGCGGTTAGAAACAATTTCATGTTGTACCTCTATTACTTACTTTAATACGCGTCTGTTTAAACAAGCATATGAATAACAAACCCAGAATTTGTTTAAATGTTAAACTGCTCTTTCTCCAGGAATATATACAACTCAAAATGTTCATTAATATCGTAAGAATAAAATATAGTGGTAAATAATGTTTTGAAAGTCATTATCACAGTTTTTATAAATATTGGTGAATTTAAATATATAGTTATTTATTTCACTGACATTTGGTCTCTTATGAAGAGTTGTCTGATCGTTAATCATACCACAGCTTCTTTTTTATATTGTAAGCGAACATAGAAATATATTACAGCAACAACGCATTATGAAATACTAACAGATTCAAGTTTGATATTTACATTGATACACACATTTGTACATTTCAGAATACAGTATGTATAACTGTTTGTGGCTATAAGGTTTTACTATTTAGTTACGTTATTGTTTCATTGGTTTTTTTTCCTTTCCTTTTTTGTTTCATATTATCATCTTTAAGTATGATATCTTTGCGAATTTGTTACCTTTCCTGTCATTGTCTGTCAAAAAGTGCATCATTCCTTATTGTTGTAAATAAATCGGAACATTAAATGCCCAACAAATCACTCATGGAAAACAATGTTCTGCTGCGTCATGTGCGTGTATCATCGTAATTGTAAATATAATTATCAGTCAGTAGTTGTAACTCGGTTGAACGATGTACCATCGAACATATGAGTTAGCTTTCTACGTTGATCGAACGTTTTAAAATCTGTCGAAAACAAAATGCTTTTTGCATGACGATTGGCTATTCTACAGCCGTCATATACGAGGCAATAATGTATAAGAGAGGGTATGATCAGGCCACTTCTTGACACCCAACTATTCGACGATGAAAAAGTGTTACAAATCTATTAAACAACATAATCATGTTTTTTAAGAGACATTTTGTCTGTTATACATCATTACTTATGATTATGAATAAGGCCTTAACATTTTTCTCCAGTGATTAAAACTTCTTGCATTTAATGACCTACCTACCTATCCTCTTCGCTCATGGCGGAGTATAAGGTCGCTTCAAGATTTTTCCATCAAGCTCTGTCTTAAGCTTTAGCTTTAAGTTTGTTTTGGTTTCTCCCCATGTCATGTCTAGCTCCTATAGGTTTGCTTCAATCGTTCAACGCCAAGTTGTTTTAGGTCGACCTCTTGGTCTTTCCCCTTGGAGCTTCCATCTGAGAGCATCTCTGTCGAATGTAATTTAGGATACATATGGACGAGCATTTCAAGTGGATAGATATAGGAAGATGTGGTGTGAGTGCCAATGAGACAACTCTCCATACAAATAACAATTTAAAAAGTAAACCATTATAGGTTAAAGTACGGCCTTCAACACGGAGCCTTAGCTCACACCGAACAACAAGCTATAAAGGGCCCCAAAATTACTAGTGTAAAACTATTCAAACGGGAAAACCAACGGTCTAATCTATATAAACAAAACGAGAAACGAGAAACACGTATATATTACATAAACAAACGACAACTACTGTACATCAGATTTCTGACTTAGGACAGGTGCAAACATTTGCAGCGGGATTAAACGTTTTAATGGATCTAAACCTTCTCCCTTTTTCTGAAACAATAGCATAACATCACAACAAAGAAAAACATACGATAAAATATCAATTGGCAGACTTAACTCAATCAAAAAACGTATGATTAAAATGGATGTTCATTTGAAATACGGTTTGGCCAGAATTTTGCAGATTCGCCTTAGACAATTGTGGTGGAAACGTAAGAGCGATATCCAGCATTCACTTCCATACAGAAGGACAAATTAAACATAACTGTTATATAGCCTGTGTTTAATACAGTTATACTATTTATATGTGCAAAACCGGTGAGAGCAGTTGTAAAACGGGTTCTTGTTATTTTGAATTAAGATATATAGGTAATGTCTATATTTATGAGAAGATAAGGTATGAGTTCAAATAAGACAACTCTCTATTCAAGTCACAATCTATAAAAGTAATTAATTATATACAGTCCGCTAAAAGTTAGGCACCATCTATTTTTAATGCATCGAAATATTTTCCAATTTAAAAAAAAACCAATTTATTCCTCGAAAAAAAGAAACATTCATGTAGCAATTTTGCTAACATATACCATAATCAAACCACAAATATAATTTTGGTCACTTATGAAGGTTTTATGCATTTAGGTTTTGCGTTTATAGAAATAGTGTAAATTACACAAATCGGAAACAGAATTTAAGTTTCATTGTCATTTTATCATTTTCGGCAAATTTAATGTCAGTATTTGAGTCAATAACATGTGTAACACCATCTCTTTAGTTCAGCTCCATAACACGACGTCTCATACTCGGTTCAAGCCTTGAAAACTTTTAAATCGACAAGATTTTGTGAAGGTGGATCTCTGATTGAGGTTTCTGCCAATGGAATTCCAGACATGTCGATAGGGTGTATTTATAAAGACATGGTACGCAAAAAGATAGTGTTAATGGCTTTTTGCTCTTTGGACTCGGTTACAATTCTTGCCCTGTGTGGTCTAGAATTGTAGTCCATGTACAAGGTTCTTGACCATGTTGACGCAAGTGGGGGTTTATCAAAATGAGGGACTACAATGTTTCTAGGCACCAAATCTCTGTATGTCTGTCTGTTTATGTTCCCCTGCAGAATATGCATACCAAGATTACGATGGTATAAATAGCAACGCCGTACTGTACCAGCACCGAATGCAGTCATTGGGCAAATGTTGTTTTGGTCATATGCTGTTTTATTTTCCTGCGAAATTCGTATTATTGCGTCTAATGCTCATAACAGAAACCAACTCTCATCGACCAATGAGTGTTTGCCAGCTACTCATGTTTCAAGCATTGATAAACATTATCCCATTGAAACCTGACTGTACAGTACCTGTCTGTTAGGACAGGTCTCCTGACAACCCGACTTGCTATTCGGTCGCCTCTATGAAGTCCACGGACCAATGTTCGAACACTTACAAGAACACCTGGAGAAACAGTGTATTTGTAAACGTGCAGATGCCCTTTAATAAAACGTTGCTCGACATGTTTTTGGAGTTCAATCCTTTTAATCGTAATGAACTTTTTAGTGTATGTTAACATGGTTAAAGGCAATTCATAACACAAACATAAATATTTTTTTCCCAATAATAAAATAAAATATTGCCAGTCATATTTCGATGGTGCTTTTGGCGGACTGTATAGGTCAAAGTACGGTCTTCAACACGGAGCATTGGCGAACACCGAACAGCAAAGCTAAAAAGGGCCCATAAAATTTACTAGTGTAAACGGGAAATCAACTGTCAAATTTATATAAAAAACGAGAAACGACAAACACTTATGAACCATATCATCAAACGACAACTACTGGAAATCAGATTTTTGACTTAGAGAGGCGCAATTAATTGTTTTAATGATACCAAACTTTACCCTTATCTAACCAATAGTGTAACATCACAACATAGAAAGACACACTATAAAATATCGATTAAAATGGTTTAACTCAATCAAAAGACGTAGTTACACAAACGAACATACACAGAACGAATAAATTTGATCAATGGTACAATGTAAATACAAAATTGCTAATAATAAGAGATGAATAATAAGTAAAAGTATTTTACCGCTGTTAAATGGTTAACAATTCTGGAAAAAACATCAACCTTGCTAAACAATTCAGCAATTTGCACTAATTTTATACACAGGTAAACGAAAACAACTTTGTTATACTTCTTTTGTCTGTATTATCTATGATAAACGGGACGATTTCAACTTCCCAATTATCAATTTCCCATTTGTCAGCAGTAACATACAGTTTGCCCTTCGTATGGTGTTTACATATCTCATTAATACGTTTTCTCGTGATGTTCACACGTCTGGCGTATATACAAAATTTAGTCCTGGTATCTATGATGAGTTTATTTACTATACGTATTTCATATACAGAACAAACAAACAAAGTTATGAGGAGGACAGATTAAAAATGACACTGCGTTACGGACACCATCACGAGTTGGTTGATCCATACGATACATGTATGTCTTTGTCAAAACTTACTATGGACATTTTTACCACGTGTTAGATTGTGGTTTGTCATTATGTCGTCTGATTTTTAATTACGAACGTGACTTATTCCCGATTGCTGAGTGTGAATTCGCATTGCTATAAGAAGTGTCACGGTACTTTTCTATCCCAAATTCATGTATTTAGTTTTGATGTTATATTTGTTATTCTCATCGAACTTTGTCAAAGTCTTTACTTTTGTAGTTGTAAATCTTATTTTTTCACTTGTATTAGTGTTTTATGGTAAATAAAATTAATCTTCCAGTTCAATTATTAGATTTTAGTTTAGATCCAGGAAATATATACGGTATCAGTTTGATTTAGAAGAAACACCGACATAGCTAGATAATACAATTAATTATCTAATCACTACAACATTTGATACTAATTAGTATCGTAATTTTCATTAATAAATAATAAATGTTTATATAGTCTTACGAATCTAATCTTGAATTCTATCCTACTTATATCTTATTTTTGGGAAACCATTTTAGAAATTTAAATGTAACGTCACTGCGTTGATGACTTTGGCTAACTCGGCTGAGTATTTCCATGTGCTGGTTTAAGTTTTGTGTAATGTATCCGTTTTTATTCTGTAGTTTGTCACCATTTCGGTTAAATCATGTATATCTATTATATAGTCATTTTATAAATTTACTGTTTGCAAAAGTATGAAATATTATACAAAATAAGGATGTTCTTAACCCAGGCAGAAACCCCTAGCCGTATTGGTCGCAACGGTTTGGAACTTTTAGTCCTCGGTGCTCTTCAACTTTGTACTTTTTCGAACTTTTTCATCTAAGCGCACGTCTGGCGTATTAAATTTTAAATCTGATACCTTTTGTTAGCTATTATTTCGTGAAAAAAGCTTGTATATAGACCAGTATAAATAAGTAAACACTAAATAACAAAAATGCACTTCAAATAGTATCAACAGGTCAACTTAACAATATTTGAGAGTACTCGCAGTTTCTGACAGCTAGTTAAAAGCCAAAACAATTAAAAATAAAAAAATCAACTAAATTTATCCGAGGGATTTAGTATTTTAACATGACTTGTGCAATGCCAAAAATAAATGTATCGACAGGCAGTAGGATGGTTGCATGTAAGAGTTAACCTATTTGTAGATAAAAATGAGCAAGGGTTTGAAAGAAATACAGTTTGAAAGGCATACAGATATAGCAATGTTTTAATTTGCGGCTGACAAAATCGATATTAGTGTAATATAAACAAGTTCAAAGATTTAATTGCAACATTGGTTAGATAAAAAGCATTTTGATAATGGCAGGCCTGTAATATCATCTTAATGATAAAAAAGCTAAACATGTTTGTTGACAAGATACCTCAAGGTTTAATGCAACAGAGTTCTTGAAAAGATGTTGTCAAAAAGTTTTGACCATTAAAAGTTGCAATTATGGAATTTTCATTCAAGAAGTAACAATGCAAAGGTTTATACATGCAGTTATATCTGTAAAAGATTAATCGACGAAATATATGGACAATTTCATTTCTACCTACTCCCAAAAAAAAACCCAATATTACCGTAAAATTAAGGATGTTAAATACTGTTTTTAATAAGTTTTCTACAGATACAGCCAAATTTAATAATGATTATTTGTATTTAAGAAAGAATTTAGAAAAAGTCTAAAGTAATGTATGGTAACGAAATCACTGATTAAATAATTTACCAATAATGCATTGATGATGTCCGCTAAAACCTATGTCATCACTACACACATGGGCATAACGAACGACACGTTTAATCCTTTGGCAGTTCGAATGGTAGGAGGTGCACTAAATGGAAGCCATGCGATTCCATAAATTATTGATGATTGTCTTGTGGTAAAGAAGATCATCCCCTTCTGTAGCACCTGGTATATTTCCTTATTTGGGGTTTTGTTTCTGTTGTGTAGTCATTGGTTTTATGTGTACTGTTTTTGTTTGTTTGTTGATGTTTCATTTTTACTGATTAAATAATTTTCGATTGCCAAATGTGTTTCTCCTTTCTTTTTTTTTATAGAAATATTTGTATTATAAAAGATACATTGCGAGTTAATACATTGCAAAATAGAATTGTACAAAAATTAAAACATACAAAGCTTTGAGCACAAATTTGCAAGTCATCTAATAACAACAATTAGGTTAAAGGTCTATGATTTTGAATATAACTCTAAGATAAAAGACGACAGTTGCATAAATAAAATATCTGGTACTCTACTATTTGAAGGAAACACATAAAAACCAGCTGTGTGGTGTCAAATGCGTTATACACGTTAAAACATATTTAGAACAAACATGTCCATGGTATACTTACATTTGTTGTATATGGGATATTTTTCATAGAACACAGCTTTGGCGCTGAGTAAGAAAACAATAGAAAAACATATGAATATGCATGTTCGTGAAATACGTTAAACTCTTTACAAATCTAGAAAAATATAAAGCTAATTTGATATCATGTTATATTTATTCTGCAATTTATTTTTGAAATATAACTACGATACACAGCTTATGCATTTCTTTAGACTTCAAATGGTTAAAAATTTAATGTCAGTCTCAAGACATCACATATTTATTTAGATTCCGCAATTAAGAATTATACGATTTTCGTTTAACACATACATGAAAGACTTTATCAATCGATAGTGTGTCAAACAAAACAAAAAGTTAACAGTCTTGTCTATCTTTTAGGGCCATGCCTGTTAATATTACGAAATATGTAGCCTGTGACTGTAGATACGAACTGGTAATCATTTTGATTATTTAAATAACTATCACATCTTTGAATTGCATAAGGTACTGTTTTTCTCCCACCGTGCATGAGTACTCTAAGATCTGTACTTTTTATGTTATAATTTATGTATAAATACCTTGCAAAGATCAGTCAGTATTTTTGTTATTGTTTTCTGTTTTGTATCGATCGAATTGGCCAAATAAACTTTCAATAAACTCATCATTTCAACTTCTAGTTTTAGTCTTTTTATATGTTGTACTGTAACATCCCTGTCCAAGGTTAGAGGAAAGGTTTGCGCCTTCAAACATGTTTAACCTTATTTTCCACATTCTTCATGAGCCTGTTTCAAGTCAGAATCCTGTAGTTCTGTGGTTGGTTTATGTCTTTATACCGATATTGATTATTTCCTGGCACGCAATTAATTTCGTCTCAAATATCTATGTGATCGTAAAATTAAGAATACTATCAAAACTGCAGGTTTGCTTCATACCTTGATACTTCAAACAGGATTTTGGTTTGGTTTCGTGTTACTTTTTTCTTATCTCCGGTATTGACAAGTTTCCATTTTGCACAGTCATATCTGGATTACCTTTTAGTGTCCCTTTATGGCTACTCGGTGTGAGCCAATGCTCCGTATAAAAGGCCATACTTTGACCTATAATGGTTTACTTTTAGAAAGTATGACTTAGATGGAGAGTTGTCTCAATGACACGCATACCACATCTTCCTACATCTAAATATTTGCAAATAAAAAGAACAATTAAAATGAACCTGGTAATGACAATAGCCTCTACTTTTTTTTATAATTTTGATTGTTAAATAAACCTTCTTTATAACTGATATGACAACAGTCACAATGAAATAAAGGATTTTTGAAATAACAGATTTTTACATCCTTACATGATTCTCAGATTTATCAAATTCAGAGAGATAGATGATCTAGTTTTGAAGTCTTGTTAAATAAAAAAAACGTTACTAAGGTGTTTTTTGTGGGTTTTTTTTGGCATGTTTTAAAAAAAAACAAACTTTATTTTCCTTCATTTCTAAATAAAATTTACATAAGTTTCATGGTTACACACAATAGCTAATTAGTTATATTTCGAATGAGGCAACAACAGAAAAATAAATCACTGACAATGTTTAACAGAATATAGGAAGGAAAGTCACATTACAAAAAGTCACAGACGATATGTCACAGACTAATATAAAAGTCACAGGACAAAATGTCACAATTCAGTTTTTAGATTATTTTTCTTTTTGTTTTAAAACATTTTTGTATTTTTCTTGAACTATTATATATGAATTATAAAAAAATGAATAACGTATCGTCATGAGACAGAAAAGTTACGTCTTCATATAATGTTTGAATGCATGAGTAAGATACTGTTACATTTTACGACATTTTCTTTTATGGTTGGTTAAGTTAAAAACAAATATCTCTTTAAAATTAGTTCGTCTTTTTAAATCACGTGTTAATGTCGCACTTTAAAACTAATCCCTTAACAAAAGTGTTGGAAACTGCTTCAGGTTTGTAAAATATGATTTTTTTTAAAAGTCTGTTTCATTTACACAAAAAAAAGGTTTATGCGGTTGGGAGGAAACTTAACGAAAATATTTCCAAAATTCAAGAAAATGTTACATATATATTCAATAGTTTCATTATATATTCGTTAATAGTTACGTTTTGCTAACCAGCGATATCCTAATTTTCTGTGATAACATTTTATAGCATATCCTTCCACGTCTCTTATTTTGATATTTAATGCTTATAAGTTATAGCATCAAGTCTGTAATACCAGAAATATCTATACCTGTTATATTAGTTGTAAAAAAAAATGAATAGAAAAAATACTTATCAAAATAAAAAGAAGGGGTATTTATTACAATGATAATATATTTCTACACTAAAGACAGGATTACGTATAAGTAAACTAAAATAATTCGACGTAATTCCTTCAACAATCAGCAAAACCCATATTGAAAACGAACGGCTTGAATGTATGTAAAAACATTTGCAATATTTATGCCGACGAAAATGACTGCAATAATACATATATTTGATCAAATTTTGTTAAAACAAAATAATTCAAAATATAAATAGAAGTCTTCAACCAAACAGATAATAGACGGTTGATACAAATTAGATTGATGCTATTAATGTTTTCTGTTGTGTAACCTGATGAAGGAAAATCAGGAAAAGCACACCTGACGCACACTATTATTATAGTGTTATTTTCACCACCTTAATACCTAAATCAATGTACAGTGTCAAACTCACCAATAGAATTGTTCAAGCCAAGAACTCAAGATATTATTTTAATGTTTGAAGAGGTTGATCATTCTAGTTTTTGTGTTTTCTTTTAAAGTATATATAGTTTATGTTTTTCAAAATGCATTGCATTTCGCAAGATATTAAAAAACAGCATCGGCAATGATTACCAGTGCGTTTAGTTAAGTTTAAAGTTATTAGTGTTTGTTTTAACGTATTTTATATCTATTTGTTTATTTTGTAAAAACTGTCGGATAATCGTATTTTATTTCGTCGAAGTCTGGCACTAGGACATGATTCATCGTTTATGAACAGTAAATCAAAATGATTTGTTCTCAACATATTTGTAAAATTATTGCACTACATACGCACACCTTCCTTAAATTTTAACATATTTATTTATAGTGGATCGGGGAAACAAGTAATTACAACTTATATTAATCCCTTTACACTTTGCGGTCGCAAGTGCTGCCTTGTAGTGGCATTAACCTGCTCTTTTTCGAAATCTACAAGGGTGTCTTTTACGTGCAATAGATATTGTTCTCTCTTAACACGAGTCAGCCATGTATCGTCCTCATCCGACGGACTATCATTGTTTCCGTAGACCATACTCGCAAATGGTGTCGAAAGCTATCGAAAATTCGGTCCCTGAAATTTTTTTCCCGGAACGGGGATAGAACCAGGAACCTTTGTAGTCCGATGCCCAAACCACTACTCCACGGCTCTCTCAGTTTCCTTACTCTATGATGACTAATTATAATCTTGAATATATCTTTTTTGTCAAGTTTATTTCTTTGTTAAATTAATTCACAATGTAAAAGTGTGAGCTGATCATAACTTAAACTTGTTTATTGTTATTTTAATTTTGATAGGTTATAAAAACTCCTTGTTTCAAAATCATTGACGTTTTTATATTCTTGATAAAATTCCTAAATTGTAAAACCCAAAATGATTATTGAAATTGAAAGAATAAAATGTACAATAATGTACGATTATATGACGAAAAACTGTCATTTTTATCAGTTTTTTAAAAGATTTGACTTAAATCATACACCAATTTGCAGAAGTGAAAGTTCAAGATTGTCAGGGTATTCCGTACTACTAGTAGTTAATACGTACAGAAGTTAATAGTATATCATTTGCTTCAGATGTGCAATTCGTCATTCGTTAAAAGATTATTTAATTGTTTATGATCCTTTAAAATCATTCATTTTTAGACACCATTCCGTTTTCTTTGTTTCTGAGTTGAAATGTTTTGGGTAAAATTTTTCTTTCTTCTTTAACTATACTATTATTTGTTTGGAACGTTATGGAGAGAAGAGTTGTAATCGTTTTCTTAAACGAAAACATCCCATATCCAGAAATCAACACCACTTTGCTTATTTGAATATTATACTAAAGAAATCGGATACGGGTCATGGAAATTATATTGAATGATATGGAATTTTGAAGAAACAAATGTCTGTTTTAACATTATTTACAGATAGTCAGGTTGCGGGGATAGAAAATAAATGTACACAAAAATATACACCATTTAAACGAAACATGATGACTGTCGTTGCAAAAATCAAGGTTCCTGAGCTATTTTCAAAATCGAAGCGAGAGACTTTTAACATTGCAGTATAAGATAAGGCTAGAATGGTTGAAACGTCGAATTTGCAAGCTTCGTGTTAAAAATTCGCGGGAATAAAACTTGAAACTTGAGTGTGCAAATAATAAGCAAGTCCAAACCTTGTATGTGTAGTCGTTGGACTCAAGGTTCCCACGTAAAAGCAAAAGTACTACTTATTTCTGGCTATGCTAAATTTTTAAAGAAAAATCATATAATCTAAAAAAATAAAAATAAAGAATAAAACAGTTTACTAATGTAAAGCGACAATCTAGATTTTTATCGACTAATAATGTTGACGAAAATCTTCAAATATATTGATTACCATTAGCTAACACGGGGGCCTCGGTGGTCAAGTGGTCTAGGTAGTTACTACTGCAATCACTAGCCAGACAACACTGAGGTTGTGAGTTCGAACCCCGCTTGTGCGGGTGCACTCGACTCCAAACCTAATTGACAATGATTGTCAGTTTTCCTATCGAAGTTTTTTTTTCCGGGCTTTCCGATTTCTTCCAGCAATAAAAAATGACCGCCACGAACTAGCCTAAATGCGGTGCTTAAAAGGGGCGTTAAAACACCAAAAATCAAATTAAGTCAAATTAGCTAACACTGAGCACGAAACTGACTTAACATTTATATGGTTCGTCGTTTTTGCCTTAGTGAAGATAAATAAATTTTAATTGGCGTTAGAATTTTCAATATTTATTTTCCTGTTTAATTGAATTTGAGTTTTGGAAATATTTAATTACGGTAAATTAAGGAAAATTATCCAGCATGATAATCACTTTTATCTAGAATGATCAATATAACAGAAGGCAATACAACACCATTTTAGTTTTGAAGTTCAATGTTCTCATTGTAAAGAAAAAAACAACAAATGCCAATTATTTCAATTTTAGAATTATTTTAAGAAGAAAAGATAATAGTTGGCCTAATATTGTGATAAATTACAGTAATATACAGTTAAAGCAATAAACCTGCCACCCAATAAAGATCAGATGTTTTATGCTTATTTCTGTTATTTGGTGGATATTGTAGTATAGTGCAATGAAAACCCTAAAGAAAAAGTATGAAAACTGAAAAAAAGTCATATATTTAAAACGGGGACACAAAACTGAAAATATTGACTATTTTAACATAAAGATATGTATATATAATTATACATATTTTTTAGGAGCGTATTCTAATTTTTCGTATGAATAATCTGTGACCGATATCAAAATCCTATGCCACAATAATTAAAGCAAATGAAATTCATATACAATATTAAGATACATTTTTTCGTTACTTCAATTTTTCCAGGTCTTAGATATAAAACTGAAATAATGATTCATTCTACATGACTTTTGTTTATTTCAAAACAATTTCATCGCATCCATTAAAAAAAAGCTTTTACGATTGCATGTTGTTTTGATTCTTTGTAATGAAAACTATAGTTGCTTTATAAAACTGCAATATCATCATACGGTTTGTAATATTTATTATCAATTTATATAAAGAAAATTCGAGAACTCGTAAGTTGTTCATATAATATGTTATGACACAATTGAATGAATTATTTCCCAGAGTGAATTATTTCCCAGAGGGTATCACCAGCCCAGTAGTCAGCATTTTTTGTGCTGACATGAATTATCATTGATATGGTTATATTTATAAATGAACTGTTTACAAAATTTAGAATTTTTGAAATACTAAGGCTTTTCTACCTCAGGCATAGATTAACTTAGCTGGATTTGGCAAAACTTTTAGGAATTTTGATCCTCAATGATCTTCAACTTCGTACTTTATCTGGCCTATTTAACTTTTTGGGTTTCGAGCGTCACTGATGAGTTGTTTGAAGACGAAACGCGCGTCTGGCGTATATGCAAAATTTAGTCCTGATATCTATAATGAGTTTATTTACAGTAATATCTTTACCTAAAAAAAATGCAAATCAAAAGAAAAGTTAATGATTGCCAAACAAATACAACAACACAGTCTGGCATGGCATGTTTTGTCAAAGCTTTAGATATCGGTCACAGAATATATTCATTCCACCAGGAAAAACAGACTGGTCGAATGAAAATGTTATGTAGAGACAGGCCTGGCAAATTTACAACACCTTATAGCCATATCAATTTAGACTTTACATTTCTGTACTACAAAATAATATAGCCTGTTTGGGTAATAAAGTCGACCTTCTAAACATATGTTTCAACGTTATAGATTTGATATAATGTAAAGATATAAAGATAATTGATAAATGTCACTCCTTACTACTAAAACTCTTCTAAATAGATAGAAAATGTACATGTATCTGCAAAACTAATAGATTGTAATTTCTCTTAAAAGGAAATCGAGAAACAAAATGTTTCGGTTACATGAAAAATAAACCACAAGGAACATCAGTGCGGAAATAAACGAACAAAAGAATAACACAACCTTGAAAAAAAAAAAAAAAAAAAAGGGCGGCAATTCAGATGGTACCGTTTGGGTAAATGATACCCATCCTAAGACAACCATCGATTTGAGATACATTTTGTTGAACGAGATAGGAAAGAAAGTACCTGCGTCATACTCATGATACTGTCATACGGGAAAATTGTCAATATATTTTTTTATGTATAGCAGATTAATGAGTCTGATAGATCTTTTGATATCTGGACTAATTTTGGCGATGCATTTTGACATTATAATTTTATATAATTCTTTTCTTCAAGTAAAGATAAAATATTTAGATCATAATTCTCTTTAAATTTCATTGTAATAATATAAGATGGGAACATTCAGATGAACAACAAAGAAATTTAACTTGAATGCACGCTTGTTGTTTCTCCATTTGTGCTCATTCATTTTTGTTTTATAATGTTATATTTGAAATAAAATCGGTGCACTCGATATAGTTGAACCTTTTTCCTTATGTTCTCTTTCACCTGATAAGAAACCAAACCCCAAAAGAAAGAAAAAGTTCTTTCGAAGAATCAACCCGGACGATACCATATTTCAATGAAATGTGATTTAAGGCATAAACTAATGACCTATGTGAGGTCAATATTTTTCTTGATAAAAATGCAAAATATAATTTACTTCAACATTTAAATTAGTTTGATATTTTGTTGTTGACAATTGGGGAATTTATTTTTTAAAGTTCCATTGTTGATAAGTTTAACAATATATCGTCATTGACGCGCATTTTAACTTGAAAAAAAATGTGAAGTGTTGTTAATTCATCGCTTCAATAAAGGGACATTATCAAATATATGAGATATTCGTTTTTGTGTTACATGTCATTGATCTTGATTGCATACCGTCTTCGTATCAGTTCTTAACATTTTAAATGAATATTATACGTTTCACTCTATCAAATGATCACCAATAACAGCCATGTACCTCACAAAAAGCTGGGAAGTATAATGTCGACACTGATTTTCTGTGTAAAAATATATTGCCATTCAAAAATATACTATTTTGAATTGTTCATTCGTTGAAAATTGTTGAAAAAATAATCATTTTTTCCGATATAAATTTCTTTACAATTTGTTTTGTGAGAAGCATTGATTGATTAAATAGGGAAGCATTGAGTCGCAAGATCGGGCAGTCAGTGTATTTTTCCTTCACCGTTATCGGATGGTAACAATTCATTTGTGCCTTACCTCATGCAGTAACAATAATAATTTTATTGTGTCTGGATAATAATTTTCCTACGTTTATATCTAGATTAATTGATGAGTTTTATATCACGTTCTATAAGAGCCGTATGGCGTACTAAAACCTGAACGTATCAGAATGGAATATCCCACTTTAGTTTGGTCGGTAAAATAAGATACTAATTCTGCAAATCTTTGTAGAAAATAATATTTTTTATGGTATATGAGTCAGCTAATGCATATTTTAAGGTTTTTCTTGTCATGGAACACACCGAGGAGTGTCAGGATTGCCCAAAGAAAGACCTCTCTATGGACGAAATCAGTATTGAAACAGTACTGAAAAAATCAGTACTAAATTTATAGAATTTGTAGTTGTACCGTTTTTGTATGATAATAAAAAGTACCGAATTAATAGAAAACATAAAATTACAAGTTTTCAGTGTTGCCGAACAGTACTGATATATACGATGATAGAAATGTACACAAAAAAAACGTGGGTACATTCTAGGTAGTGCATAACAGACATCAAATGCACGTGAAGGTATTCACTGAAAATATATAAATAGTCCTAGCTATATATATACTGTACGCGAAAGCGTGATAAGCATACACTGTATCTTCGTGAACATATAGCAAAACTTCTTTTGTCTAATGATAAAGTCGAAGTATTGTTTAAAGGGGCAAATATGTAGGATAATGTAGATAAAGTTTATCCACAAAACAATTCAACACTTGATAAAAAAAAAATCTTGACAGCCGTGTATTTTGAAGGCTTTTTTTACATTGACATATTCAACAGTGTTAAAGTAAGATACAGCCCTTTGCAGTCAATTCTGCAAAATAGTTTACATAATGGACTGTTTTTGGCTTATATCCTTTACTTATCATTCCAGAACTTGGGATATTACACAATGAAAAAATCGTGAATTTATCTCCAACAGTAATATATGGGTTGATTCCTAAAACAACATTGTTTGTCGAGAAGTGTTCAGTCTAAGAAAAGGGCGTGCTTTACTTATTGTAGGTACTTGTCTTTTCAAAATACTGTTCAACAAAGATTTTTTTTAATGCTCATTGACTCTTATTCTTACATGACTTTCTACATCTCTGTCAGGTATTTATGATAAAGCGTTTTTAAACTTCATATACAATTTCCCATCCTTTAGAAAAAAAATGGATCTTGTATCATTCTACATGTAACACTCAAACGACGCTAATAATCAAGCGTATATGAATTGTTCTCTTTGTATTAGGTGTCTTCCTATAGAACGGTTCGTCATTGACCTCTCCGGCGATTAGGATTAGGTACCTGTACATGTATTAGAAAGATATTGTAAAAACATTGTTCTCTTCTATCTTTTCTTATTTGTTTACAATATCATGATTGTAACGAATGTATTTCTTCTAAAACATGAATAATTTCTAAAAGTTACTGCGGGCAACGATGTAAAAGTTACGCTTGCCTAACAAAACATTTACTAAATCTTAAGTTAAACGAAGTATCAAAATCTAGGTAAGAGTAACTTAGCACAAAGTGGTTACTATTCTAATTTACATGTTCTTAATAATCGAGATGGATTCATCCAAACTATGTTTATTGAATGTTGTTGTCGAATGTTCACAATGTTCAAAAAGCTCATATCCTCAATGTAATAAAAGAAGTCAAAAGTAAGAGTTACCTTATAATTTCGACTTTTGGAAGAACGGCACAATGTGTTAATCAGACTATTGTTTCATTCAAAAGGATGCCCCAGTAATGCATTTAGCTAAATATTTGTTTGGAAAAATAACAAGCCGTTTATACAAATGAAAAAATTAAAAACATGTGAATTGTTGCTATTAGAATATCTATCATTTTATTGCTTTTCTGAGAATTGGAACTTAAATGCAATTTTATTAAGATTAATTTCATTGTCCAAATACACGTTTTCAGACATATCATGGGGATCTACATGAACGACGTCCACCAATAACCACAGAATAAACCAAATCCTAATCAATTGATCTTCTGTTTGCTATTTTTTATCGTTATATTCTACTATAACAATTTTCTTTAAAACGTATTCTATTGGCTTATTGTTGACATAGTCCAACCTGCCTTATCTTATACGTATCGTGTCTTTTTTATGCGAAATCATTTAAGTGTTTAATTATGTATACAAGATTTATTCAATTTAATTTTTTTTATTTTACTCAAGTAAGAGGTATTTTTGTTTGTTATGAGTCTTGCAAGTCTAGATATATCCTCATTTTCAATCGATAGGCCGAAATCACATATCAAATTATATTTAAAAAAGAGTACATTGATAATAAGAATACTATTTATTTCAATAGTATTTGTAAGTATATATGTAAGCGGCAATAAGAGAAGTTATGCATTAATCTAAAATCCTAGGCAAATAGCTAACGCCTAAATAAAAATAAGAGTAAATAAAAATAATCTATTCAAAAGGAAAAATACATTTTGTATATGATAAACTATTAATAAACTGAAGTTTGAATGCCAATTACATGTAATAAAATCGTAAGTATAAAAGTAATGTTAAGAATGATGTAATAAACCTCTTAAAATAATGTAAACTTGTTGGATAGTTGTCTCATTGACAATTTATTTTCTTGATAGAGGGTTGCTGCGCACAAGGAAGCTATTAAACGAAGAGTTCCAAATGGTGAAGTTGAAATCATCCCTTCGTAAATTTTACGGACGCTATCACGAGTTGGTTGACCGTTATGGAATAACCGTTTCACAAATGATATCGGATATGTTCCTTACGTCGTAACTACAATCCCCTTCCCTTTCATGAATGTGACCTACCGAATTAGACTATTTACCGGATTTGTAATCACATAAGCAACACGACGGGTGCCACATGTGGAGCAGGATCTGCTTACCCTTCCGGAGCACCTGAGATCACCCCTAGTTTTTGATGAGGTTCGTGTTGTTTATTCTTTAGTTTTCTATTTTGTGTCATGTTTACTATTGTTTTTCTGTTTGTCTTTTTCATTTTTCATGTTTTTAGCCATGGCGTTGTCAGTTTGTTTTAGATTTATGAGTTTGACTGTCCCTTTGGTATCTTTCGTCCCTCTTTTATACTACATCTCCTTATTTAGATCTTAAACACAATCATTTAATTGCAGTATATATAACAGTGTTACCTGTCCTCAGTTCTAAATACTTTTTGACGTATGACCACAATATATCTACTAGTAATGGTGTTGACTGATTGAGTGTAAAAAAACACGTTTTTAAAATCTTTAAAAAAAAACTGTATTCCAAAAAGTCAAAAAAATTGTTTCTTAGTTCCCTAATTAATTTACAATCTAATAAAAAATGCTCTTCGTCTTCTAATATGTCACATCTATGAATATTTGAATGCAGTTCTTTTCTGTATTTAAATTATGGTCACTCATTAATTACTTATGGTTTTGTTTTTTTTGTTCAGTAAGTAAAGGTTGATTTTGTTTGAGGTTCTTATATGAATAAAGATTACCTTTTTCATCACAACTTTGCATCTTAATATGAATAACATTTTCAAAGTAGTTTGTAAAGCTTATTTTATATCAACTTTAAATGAATTATTTATTCTTAGGTCTGAACTAGTATCTGGTTGTATTTGTGCTACATCTCAATTCAGTGCACTTAAAATATTAATACATAGGTTAACCAGGAATACACTCCTTTTGTGTCTCGATTATTACTAAGCATGTAAGCTTCTTCCAAAAGAGGATTTAACGTACAGATTTCAAATCTCTTTAAATGAATTACAATTTGTGTTTTAATATTAAATTCTATAGGAAGTCTCCCTTATTAAGCTTTAGTTTCAAGTTTAGATACATTTTTCTAGTTCCCAGGAAAAATGTACAAAATTCAAAATGAAATTTTTCACTAGACTTTTTTTTGCAAAACTCTGTGTAGGTTTTTCATGAATTTAAAGCTCTATTTATATACAGATATATATATATATGTGTCTAAATATGTTACCTATGAGTTGAATATCATTATAAGTTTTATGAGGGAATTAAAAAGGTGGCATACATGTTTGACTTGTAAATTATTCAAAGATTATTAATAAAAAATGTATTGACATTTATTTGTTACCAATTAGTGCAGAGCTTTGGCACATACTATTTCATAGTTTATTATTTTTATATCAATTGTACCTGGTAATCGTCCACTACATTTGTGTAAAGCAGGATTCTTTTGAATATGAACGAATTTGATTCCCATTGACCACTGAAGAAATCACATAAACTTTGAAATTGCACTCATCACTCTCATTTACTTTAGTTACTAGTCTTTCAAGTGGTCAATGGTAAAAATTGTTTTTCAATTTTAAATTGAAATAGTCTATAGTTGCCTTCTTTTCTTATTTTGATTTTTTTGCAAATTGATTCTTGTACTTTTACCTTGGTATATGATCTTTCAATTTAATTCGCCCAGTTTAATTTTTCATATTCGTCTCTGTTATGACCAAAATATATTCCCAATGCTTTGACTGGTTTGTTTGTCCAATTATACCCAGCTACCTTATCTTTACTATTATTCAGTTTCCTATCAATATGCCCTCTGTTTTATTTTTATTCAAAGTTAACCCAGAAAATGATCCAAAAATGTCTATTTCATTCATAGCAGCTTTGATTTCTTTCTTATAACTGAGAAATAGAGTAGTATCATCAGCTAATTGTGAAATTTTAATGCTATGATTTTTATTATCTAGTTTAACTAAGAACCCTTTGATATCTCTGTTTTTTCGAAGTCTTAAAGTCATGATCTCCACGGATAAGACGAAAAGAAGAGTTTTTTGTTAGTTTAAACTCTTTGAAGTTCTGGGCAAATAAACGTTGGAAAATGCCGCACAGACGTATATTTTGACCTTTGAAAAACATAGTTAATGTTAATGAATTTTTCATTCTAGGATATATTTTTTTTCAAAACTTTATAGTAAAACTGGTTCAGTTTTAGCCGTAAAATGAGTTCTTATGGGAAAATTGCATATTAAATTTCTAGTTTAAAATTTAAGGTCTGATTTACGAAGAATTGTTTTAGTATTTTATGAAAATTTTATGCTTGTGTTAATTTCAAATTGTCCTGGGTTTAATCCCGATATATTGGTTATTAAATTTGTTATTTATTTGAAAAATAATACCTGTTTAAATTTGTTATTTGAAAGGTTTAAATCTAGTTTATCCTCGTTAAATTTTTAGTTTACATATACTTTTTTTTTTTAACAAAATCTAATATAACACAATTTATATCAAATTTAAAGTGGATTAATAACAAGTTTATACGAATGTAATTTTTTTCGGTAAATTAGAAATTCAATGCCAGTTTTCGTAACGTGTTTTTTTTGTTTATACAAATGATTAGTTCTCCTTCTTCTATGGGCCAACAAGGCTCAATACTGTTGTATACAATAAAATCGAGCGTTATTAAGAAAAAAAGACAACATTACGATTTAGCTTATTAAAATTGTCCAACAGAAAAAAATAGAAAGTTTCGTTGCAAATTACCCATATTCTGACTATTTTATTTATTGTGTCTGTTTAGTTAACGCATCAATGTAAATATAACGGAAATTGATGAGACTGTCATCAAAGTGAGAGGGTTATCGCTATAAAACCAGGTTTAATCCACCATTTTCTACATTTGAAAATGCATGTACCAATCAGGAATATGACAGTTCTTGTCCATTCGTTTTTGATGCGTTTTGTTATTTGATTTTGCCATGTGATTATGGACTTTCCGAATTGATTTTCCTCTAAGTTCAGTATTTTTGTGATTTTACTTTATACTAACAACTTTCGTAAGGAAATATTCAAATCTTGAATATCCTAAAAACATTTTAGAATGTCAACTAATTATTTATATATAATGAGGAGTATACACTATACATAGTTAAACCAAAGTAAAGATCGTCCTCGGATTTTCATAGACATCCTGGTTATCTTTCCCAATAACAGAAAATACAAAACACATCAAATAACAAGAGCTTAAATAATGTTCAAATATCATGGTTTGTTTTCATCGGATTTGTTTTTAGGAATTATTAAGTACTGATAAGTTTAAACGACATATATTTATTGTCGACTTGACACCATCCTTTTTTAAATTAAAAGTGAAAATAGAGAACTTTGAAATGATATTTATTGTTATCAAGCTTATAAGAATGGTATCCATAGAGACTTATATGATAAGATGAACTTGGCACAGTCAAAAATTAAGACATATACAAATAACCCTTTCGGAGAATCTCCGATCATAAACGTTTCTTGTGTGGTTCAAGTTTCTCAGTCTGTAGATTTCTATGTTGTGGTTTGTACATTGTATATTGTTGTTTGTATATTGTTGTTTGTATACTGTTGTTTGTCCTTAATTTTTTTTTGTCATGGAGTTGCTTGTTTGTTATCGACAAAAATGTCTCATTGATATCTTTCGTGTCTCTTTTGCAAGATGCTTTTTTTGTTGTCTTTGAGACATTTTTGTATGAACTGCTCCAAAAACAAGTCTGGCGAAATGAGTGTTGAATAGCAATGTTGCTGTTCACCGCCTTGTCTTTATATGTGCTGAATTTTATACCAGAATCTCGGTCAACCGTTTATTTTTAAATCATTTTGAGAAAAGATCTGAATGATTAAATTTTTGTATATACTATTTCCTTATGATTGAATGACATAATTTCCCCTAGCGCTTGATTTCATTTTCATTGTTTCGTTCGTGCTATAGGTTGATTGTAGGTACATGTTTGACCAATAGCTTTCAACGGACCATGATTCATTGGCCAATGTTATGTTTTCATGATTCCTTTTTGTTTGTCTGATACCTTTTCAGCAATGGGTCACCTCCAATTAGCGTTTGCAATGCTTCTTATTTCTACTCGAATATTGAACGGAGTTTTTACACCTTGACCTCACTTCATGTTTCATTAGTCAACGAATATTTTTCCTATGAAATGATTGTTTGGCGTCGATGCTAGACGTGAGTGCTCCGTCTGAAATTTATTTCCTTGTTATGGTTATTTTTTTAGTATTGAGGGTATCAGATACGAAATACAATGGATGGACAATGTTGGCAATATTTCATTACTGTAATATGCAGGTGTCGGATCGGCAATGTAAACTAACATAGCCTTAACTTCCACCATTTTTCGACCAATTTCCATAAGGGTTGGTTTCTCAGAAACTATAAGTCATACATGATGTTTTGAAATAACTGACATAAATTTTTAAGTGGCGATCCGACCTTGAGCTCTGTTTTATAGTTTATTGGTAAAATTTCAGATTTAATGTTTAAATTTTGCTTCGCATATACCTTAAACATTTATAAAATATACCATACAGACAAAACCTATTTCAAACAGGATAGCACATCCTCATTTTTACAGAGATTTTGTTTCCAAACAAGGCCATTTAGAAACGATCCTGGTAAACTTATCGATTCTTTGAATAAACGTATTTAAAGAATTAACAATTGAACACTATAATTGGATCTATAAATATATGATTTTAATGGAATGATTATTAATTTTGTTATCAGTAATTCTAAAACAAATATTATCGTTATATACATATGCACTATCATGTATCTACAATCTGTTAATACATGTATCTTGGCATCGCACAAGGTCGTGTTTTTCTCTGACTGTTTATGACGTCTTTACACTAAATCCAGTATATGTTGGTAGTGTATTACTTGATGATTAAGTATACATGGTAATCCTAAGTCACTCTTAGCTGCGATCGCACAATGATCTATGAAAAAAAATGAAAATTTTGACGATTGTAATGAGATCGTGTAGAGATCGTGGTACGGTCGTGGTGATATTTTCATGGCCAAAATAATCGTGGTGCGGTCGTGGCAGAACCAGGTTGTAATATACTAGTAAGTGTAGTGAGAGCGCAGTAAGGTCGTATTTAGATTGCAAAAGTCGTTGTACTATTGTATCAAGAGCGTAGCGAAAGGGTTAATCTTGTATGAGAGACTGCACTACGATCTCTTAAACCCAAGTCCCACTAGACCACGATTGCACCACGCTCGCCGCAATCTAAGATAAATTCACATCGTGGTGAGCTCGCAGTATGAGCGGCATGAAAATGTAAATTTTTGTTACAATCACGTTGCTTCTACGTCTTCATTACGCTTCTACAACGATCCAGCAACGATTATACCACATTCTAACCACTCCTATTCTGTAACCTCATTACGATTATCACGATCCTTCTACGCTGATCACATCTTCACTTCGATCATACTACGATTTATCGGATTGCAACACGAACTTACCACGATTTTACTGCGATTATAGCACGCTCTTACCACGACCATGTTACGATAACACGTTCATTCCGCGATCTGACAACAGTCCCAGCAATTACGTCAATATCGTGTTCCATATAAATACTGTATCATTCTTCCTATTTTTCATTGGTACGTAAAGTTTCTCACAGTCATGCTACCAAAATCTACGTAAGGGTAAGAATAGAGGTAGAGGCAGAGGGAGATCTGATAGTAACGAATCTTGATCCAGAAGATATATGTCGGACCATCCAATCCAACCTGAATCACAACTTATTGCTGGTCCATCAAGATCAAATGACGATGCTTTAGTGACCGATAGTAGGGATGACACAGATGTGTCAAGAATGATTAAGCAATTGGCGATAAAGGACAAGTGGTTCAAATTACATACAGACAAACAGCTGAAGAGCTGTTATAAATTTTATATGACAATGACAATGAGCATGGTGATCGTAGTATGAACGTAAGAACAATGTGACGATGACGGCATGGGCGTACTAAAATCGAATTATGGTCTTGAACAGCGTGTTATAAGCTTGGTATAAACGTGGTCGTTGTAAAGTCATTGTGAGATCCTATTGCAGTCTCCCCGACTAGAAGCGCGCTTTCTCTACGCTGTCGCTACATTGGAACAGCGACCTTTACGATCTTACAACGACATTACTGCGTTCTCACTACGCTTCTACTACTCCCTGATTTCGACACGACCGCACCACAATTGTTTTGAACATGTTCAAAGTTGACCACGCTCATCACGATCATGAAGACCTCAACACGACCGTACTACGTCCATGTCGTCCTCATCATGCTCCTCTTAGTCCCCAGTCATACTAGACCACGATCGCACCACGTTCAACGCGATCTTAAATAAATTCAGATCGTGGTGTGGTAGCGGTATGAGAGGCATAAACATGTAATTTTCGTTATTTTTACGATGCTACTACGTCCTCATTACGATTCTACAACGATCTCGCTACGATTATACCAGGTTCTCATCACGCTTTTCATACGATTACCATAACCTTATTACGCTCATCACGTTTTTACTACGATTGCAACACAACCTTACCGCGCTTCTATTGCGTTTCTAGCACGTTCTTGCTATGATTATACTACGTTCATACTACAATATTACTATGCGCTCAGTAATAACATCAACATCGTGTTCCATATAGAGGCAGCTCTGTTGGTAACGAATCCTGAATCAAAAGAGATGTCGAGACATCAAGATCAAATGGCGATGTTTAAGTGAACGATAGTAGGGCTAAAACAGATTTGTCAAGCATGGTTGAGACGTTGGAGAAAAAGGACAAGAGGTCCAAATGCATACAGACAAACAAAACCTGGAGAGATTTTATATATTTCCTGTAAAAACGACAATGAGCATGATGATCGTAGTATGAACGTAGTCAGGTCGTAACAAGAGCATATTGAGGACGGCATGCATGGGCGTGCTAGAATCGTACCGTGGTCTTGAACAACGTTGTATAAACGTAGTGGAAGCGTGGTTTGGTCGCGGTGAGAATTCGATAGTCGTAGAAAGGTCGTAGTAACGTCGCATTGAGATCGTAGCGCAGTACCTCGGACTAGAATCGCGCTTTCGGTACGCTCTTACTACGATGGTATTGCGACCTTCGCCATCTTGTCAAGAATTAACGGCGCTCTCACTATGCCTCTGCTACAACCTGAATTCGTAATGACTACACCACGACTGTTATGAACCTGTTCAAAGTTGGCAACGCTCATCACGATCACGAAGACTTCAATACTCATGAAGACCTCACTACGACCTCACTACGACCTTACTGCGATCTACACGATCGCACTCATTCGTTAAAATTTCCTTTTTTTCACAGATTGTTGTGCGATCGTGGCCTAGTGTGACTGCGGTATAACGCCCTGACTATGTTCATACTACGACCAACATGCTTATTGTCATTGTCACATAAACTAACGGCCTAATTTATATTTAAAATAAAAATGAATGAAAAGCAAAATTAATATGTACATTTTGTAGTACAGCAACAAACGACATAACTGAATTACAGGCTTCTGACTTGGGACCGGCACATACAGAATATGGCATGGCTAATGTAAATATGTTAGTGGGATCCCAATCCTCCCCATAACCTGGGACAGTGGTGTAACTACAAACACTATAAAAAAACAGTGGAAAAAGGCTTATATTATCGCATAAGATGGATACAAATAGAAATACAGATAAGTTTATTTAAAGAAAGAAGATTTTACATTGATCTTATCCAAATGTGCTACTTAATAAACAACAATGGTTCTTTACATTTTCAAAATCTGTTTAATTTTTTTTCATTCTGACTGAATTTTTTTTCCGCAAAACATATCTGCCAAACATACCAACTTATAGTAGATAAAACTTACAATATGAATTAGCACATAAGGATAAATGAATAATCAATAAGGCCATTACAATGTTTATCGTTTGTTTTTTGGTTGCACGTTAGTGTTTCTGTTGTTTCGTTGTTTTCCTCTTATAGTTGATGTGTTCTCCGCGGTTTTAGTTTGTAACCCGGATTTGTTTTCTCTCAATCGATTTTTAGACTTTCGAACAGCGGTATATTACTGTTGCCTTTATTTATGCGAATGTAAGTGTGATACATGTAGTGTTTGATAATTAAATGAACGTTTTTAATTTTAAGAGAGTAAAATTGTGTGTGGGTTCATTCTTACAAGCAGATGCGAAACAAAAACTGAAATATATATAAACAAAACCAGACAGACTTATACATGTTTTTGTGAACTATTTGCACGCAGGACATATTTTTACTCATTCGTTGATTTGTCTTGTATGTCTCAGGAAAATGCACAATTACAATGAGTGGAAGAAATTCAGATTTTAAACGACAAAGCTTCATTGTTATATTCATAAAAAGATACAACGGCTACGTGTTGACATAGTCTACTCGCTTTTATTTTTCTGAATGAAAATAATGTATCTTATCGTTTTAGTTTCAAAAAAAATATTTTGTCAAGTTTAGAATTTGTTTATTCAATTAATAACTGTCAACTTTTACCAATCTGATTATTCATTGATTTCATGAAATAGATAAATGCATTTGCAGTTTCAGATTATTATTCTAAATCAAGTTTTTATCGCCGAAAAATATGTTAATCCCAACCTTGTCAATGTAGACTCACAACGGTAGAGGTAATGATCAAGTGAGCAGGTAATAATAATTTTTAACGTAGTCGAACTCCTTAGAATATATAGTTATCAAAGGTACCAGGATTATAATTTAGTACGCCAGACGCGCGTTTCGTCTACATAAGACTCATCAATGACGCTCATATCAAAATATTTAAAAAGCCAAACAATTACAAAGTTGAAAGTGCGTTGTTTGTTTGCAAACGGAGTACAAAGAATTTTTCGTCATATTGTTGAGCATTTACCAGAGAGGTAAAGAGGTATTTTTGAAAATAAGAAGATGCAGTATGATTGCCAATGAGACAATGAAAAAAAATTTAATATTGAGAAATGGTAATGGGGAACGTGTCAAAGAGACGACAATCCACCAAATAGCAGAAACCAGCCGAAGGCCACCGATGGGGCTTCAAAACAGCGAGAAAATCCGCACCCAGAGGCGGAAAAACAGTCATTGAAGCATGCCAATAGGGTGCAGTAAAATATGTACCGTCTCGCTTCTATTGCAGTTCATGTCATTTCATTATTTCGTTGATTGAAACATTGGTTTGTTTCCTTGAGATTTGTTTACCAGTACATTACAGTTGTATTAATTCATATAAAGAATAATCGACAAAAATGTAAATTGTTTTAACGAGCTCGAGATTATTAAATATCTGCAATATAAATTTTGGTCATTCTGGTTAAAAACCTTATTATGACAGAAACAAAATAGAGGCAAGGCCAGTTTATTCATAAACTTAATATTAACGTACATAACACACTGAAATCGCATTAATTCAAACAGGAGTTAGCAGGGTACGCACGGTACGTCGAAAGGATGCAAGTCTCCTTTTATCCAAACATCTATCGCAATACGAATAGTTATCAAAGGTAACAAAATTTGATACGCCAGACGCGCATTTCATCTACATAAGACTCATCAGTGACGCTCAGATCAAAACTGTTAGAGTGCCAAAGAAGTACAAAGTTGAGGAGTATTAAGGACCCAAAATTCCAAAAAGTTGTGCCAAAAACTGCGAAGGGTCACACCCAGGAATAAGACACAATTCGAAAATTTACATATCGTATTTGCTTAACTCTGATTAACTTGACAATCTAACTATTCTTGTCAATGTTAGAATTGTTTGTAGATTGATGAATATTTATAAATAAAATGTTCTGATCTTTTTTGTATCTGTTTTTTTTTTTCGCCACAATCTGAAACTCGTATCAGATATCCCGGTGATCCAATAGGGTCGATGTATTGGCCATCACAAGTCCTTAGAGGTCTTGAACAATGATCCCCTACTATTAAACAATTTGAACCAACGAGAAACGTTTCTCTTATATGTTGCATTAACATTCCGATACCATCAGTCAACTCTGCATACATAATCTGACTTCTAAACTGAATTTGACATTCCATACAGGTTCACATAAATACCTACGACGAAACTTTGTTTACTGCAAGGATAATTTATAAGTAACTAACAGAAGGTTCAACTAATAAAACGAAATTTGTTTTGTCTCTGACATCAAGTATTTTATAAATTCATTGAAAACGGTTTGTACAATAGTTATCAAAGGTACCAGTATTATAATTTACTACATTTAGTACAAACTATGGTAAAATAAGAAAAAATGTCATTTATTGTCAGACTGTCTAGCAACACATTTGTTTGCTGTTAACTTGAGAGTTCACTATCAAAAACAAATCACTACATCTATCTTTTCAATCTTTCATGTACATGTAGGCAACTGCAAGTAAGAAATAACAAATTATTACTACCATTTATACTACCTCAGCCAAAGTTAGCCTTGGATGGATTTGGCTATTTTTTTTTATCCTTTTTGGTCGTATAGCTCTTCAACTGTTTTGGTTCTTCTACATCCTTCGCTTTAAAATAATTGGCATTGAGCGTTCCTGATACCGGTAAATCCAGAAAAGCGCTTCGGACGCATCAAATTGAACGTGCTGTTTTTTTTTTTTACATATTAACTAGTATTTATAGTGAAAGTGATTATCAAGCTTTACAATGACCGTAAAAGACTATTCCTTCAGCATTGATTTTCTAACCACAACAAACAATTAAAAAACTATCTGCATAGCGAAATCGTTTGAAACATTTTAGATTAGTGTCAAGCTGGTTTTGTTTTAATGTTTTATCGTTGACCTTGACAAAGTAAGCGCACTTCCGATACTTGTTCAATATTTTGTATGCAGTAAACAATATTGTTCATATTACTAACCTTGTTTTAATCATGTTAATACAAAATCAACTTTTATCAAGGTTACAGATGCCACAGAGGTTTTGATACATAGCTGGATCTTAACTGACCTGAAATGATATAAATATAGGAAGGTATGTCCGACTCTACCTTCCATTTATATGTCGTAAATAGAACTTTCACATTAAAAGATAAAATATTCTAAATCGATATATTTCCGGTGTGAGTTTGTTTTTTGTTAAAGTCCGTAAACAAACAGTTCAGGTTTCGCTGCCGATATCAGTACCGATACAATGATAAAAAAACACCTAACCAAATCATAAGATACCAGACTTTGAATTTTGTACGCCGATTGCGTGTTTTGGTTATACAAGCCTCATCAATGAAAAAAGACCAAATCAAGTACGAAATTGAGGACACAAAATTTATTATATTTTGTTTGGTTAAGATATATTAATCTATAATGGTGAATATTTGTTTATAGTTGTTCGTATGTTCTGTTGTTTCATAACTGTCCAAAAGAGGATTCGGCGCGCGCAAAAATGTTTAATCCTGCTACAAGATGTATGTGCCTGACCCAAGTCAGGAGCCCGAATTGCAGTTTGTAGCTGTACTGCATATTTGTTTTCCATTTATTGTTCTGTACATAAATCAGCGTTAGTTTTCTCTTTTGAATAGTTTTGCATATTTAACTTAGTGAACCTTTTATAGCGTGCTAAACGGTATTTGTTACTCATTTTTTAAGGCATATAGTTTCTTTTTTATACGTCTAGCTGAGAGTTGTCACATGGAATTATTTCTATATGGTAACTGGTTAAAAAAAACCAGTATTAACATTTAAAAAATATATACATACCAAAAACACTTAACTAAATACAGTATTAACATTTAAAACATATATACATACCAAAAACACTAAACTAAAATCATAAGAAAATCGGAAAGATTAATTTGTTGTGAAAATTATGAAAATATTCAATTGATGGTACTTTTTGATTATCGAATTTGGGTATTAAAACTAGGCCTGATAATCCACGGTGCCACATGTGGAGCAGGATCTGCTTACCCTTCCGGACCACCTGAGATCACCCCTAGTTTTTTGGTGGGGTTCGTGTTGCTTATTCTTTAGTTTTCTATGTTGTGTCATGTGTACTATTGTATGTCTGTTTGTCTTTTTCATTTTTAGCCATGGCGTTGTCAGTTTTTTTTCGATTTATGAGTTTGACTGTCCCTTTGGTATCTTTCGTCCCTCTTTTATCGTCCTAGTATAATGAAGTATACATTTCAGAACATCACTTTTATTTCGATATATATAGGATTTCGTATTAACATTTTTCTTTTTTTTTCTCTTGACCACATATTGGTTTGAATTTGTGGTTGATAATCAAATTCTCTGTATATTGATTATGTGTTTTATCTTGTATAGTCGAGTTATTAATCGATATTTTGATAAATGTTTTCTTCTTTTCTTCATGTTCAATTTTCAAAATCCGCTTGCATTCGGCGTCTCAATACAAATGAAAAGGGAATGTATTCCAAGCAGACAGCAGCATAAAATACATGCAAGTTACTTTCCAAATAACTTTTTTTTTCCATTTCAGTTTTAACCTATAAAGAAACGTTGACTTAAAATATTAATTATAAATACCTTGTACTTATGAGGTTTGCGAAATTTGATGAATATTGTTTGCATTTAAATCTAGTTGAACTGCATATGAATATACAAAAATGATATATGAAGCAACGATTATTCTTCTAGAATACAATCAATTACAGAATTGTATAGAATGTACGTAAAAAGCGTCGAAAATTTGATTTTTCAGACGTGCACTAGCAACGTTTTTTTAAATAGGCAATAACCAAGGGTTAGCATTGTTATATCTCCTGTTGACCATGATACTGTTAATCTAAAAATAAATCAACATAACATAATTGATGTATCACATATATGCGAGATACGTCTGATATTTCAGCTTATTATAAATAACGTAGTTTGTGTGTTTTCTGTATTTGATAATACACCGTTGTATTTTGTTGAAATTTTAATTCTCGTCTCTATTATTAGATATATCAAATTCGAAAATCGATTGAGAAAAAAACAAATCCGGGTTACAAACAAAAACTGAGGGAAACAAATCAAATATAAGAGGAGAACAACGACACATCACTAAAATGTACCACACACAGAAACGAACTATGTTGTGTATAATTCGGAGATTAGTATGACGTCCATTATCACTGATATAGTATACATAATTTTTAAGGGGCCAGCGTAAGGCCGCCTCCTTGTGCAGGAGTTTCTCGCTACATTGAAGACCCATTGGTGGCTTTCGGCTGTTGTCTATGTTCCGGTATGATACAGTTATAATACTACTTCAATGTGGAAAGTTGTTTTTGAATATCTCTATAGACGGGTAAGAGACACGAACTACTTATGGCATTGTAAAAAGTCTCATATAGTATTTACGTATTAAGAAAACCAATATAAAGCTATATACCCAACTTAGAAGAAATAGTAAGGAACAAATCAACAACATTAATATCAAATATAACAAAACGGATTTTAATGAACGGTGCATTTTCGATTTCTTATCATGACAATAATAAAAAATAGATAAAACATTTTCATTTTAATAATAATAAAATGTTCAACTTAAATCTAAAATCAGCAGAAATAGGCATCAAGAGTTAAAACTAATCACTAACATTTGCAATTTTATACAACTTAACTTAAATTAAAACGTAATATTAAACGCAATGTAATAAATAAATGAATTCGTTCAAATTCAACATTAAAAGAAGATTGTGAAACAAAAACAAAGTAATAAAGCACAGCAGCATGGCTAAAGAGATTTGGCGATCATGCCGATAGAGGTAATGTTAAATGTACAGTATCATTGAGAGAGCGTAGCAAGCAGGAAAGTGGTATGCAATTATGCAACTTAATAAAAGCTGTGTTATTATATACTAAATAAAAACTAACAGACATACACATTCAAAATTTTGAAACATGAAAAATAATTATACATGCTATATACCAATGTAATATAACATCACTTCAATACACACTTTTTATGTATTATATAAGTGATTGACATCTAATAATAACTTAAGACAAAAACATGTTAATGGATTTGATAGTCTAAGTTATTTTTGTTTTCCTCTTCTCTCGTTGATAATAATGCATTTAACGATAAAATCAATACACTAAAAACTTAGAGTGAGTTTAAATGTCCCAAAAGATGTACTCGTGTGATCTTAAATCATCATATATTTAGAGCTTTTCTTTTAAATTATGTTTTTAGTGTCTTTTTCATATCTAAATAGAACAAGATAAAATCACAGATGCACCAAAATTATCTAGGATTAGAATTCGTAAATGATTATCTTAGCAACAACCCTATGAACTGAAAATGCAATAAATTTTGTGCATCGGCACTGCAAATATTATATTATGCTTTCTTATCCTTAATTTTTTTAAAAATGTATTCACATTTGTTTGTGTCTTGGTTAATTTTGTTCTACTGTTTTTATATATAACTACTAGTACTAGTAACTGTTCATCACGTACTTTTTCTTCGGTGTATGTCAATGTTTCTGTAGGTCAGGATTTGGTCCTTTTGGGCTCCTTAAATCTTGCTTAAAGGAGCTATTCAGGAACATACATTTTTTTTCTTTTGACGTCGATATTGAGTCATACCATAAGATACACCAAAATGAAACTATTCGCAGCAAATGGTTAAACAATAATTGCGTGATGTGAATATGTATATGTGACAAATTGTACGATGTCTCAACCATGTTGAAAGTTATACATATATTGTATTCAATTGAGGAAGACGTAAACAGAAATTTTGTTATGATACTTGTTTGTTGAAATATAATACATTTATAAATTTAAAGAATTAGAACTCTTTCTGGTTGATACCCAACATGCAGAATTAAATAAGAGAAATTGTCAAAACACGTTACAAAATACTTCATGGCGTCCATTTAGCTGAACTAGTATAAATGAATATTGTTGAGGGGCCAGCTGAAGCCGTCCCGAGTGCGGGATGTTCTCTCTGCGTTGAAGACTTCTTGGTGGCATTCTGCGGTTTTCTGCTCTTTGGTCGAGTTGCTGTCTCTTTGACACATTCCCCGTTTCTTTCTCTATTCTATAACATTGTACATTAGAGTAAAATTATTTTGAAATGGCTTCAATCATTACCTTGTAAAAATGAAGTTATGATTCCCAACCCCACTTTTGGCGAGGAGTGGTTGACCTTAACTGACAAGAATAGCCAGTTTTTCTGACGACGGTCGTTGTTTCTTTTGATACCCTGGTTTCCCCCATCCTTTACAACTGACCGCCATGATAAACCGAAAATTGTTGAAAATGGCATTAAACACCATCAAATAAACACTAAACTCTTCTTACCTACGTAAATACTGTTAATCGCGTTTTTGTCGTTGTAAAGTTCAGTTGGTATAGATCCTGTTTTTTTATTTAACTTCATTAATTTTGTGTCACTGCCGTAGAGGATGTAGCTACGGTGAACACGGAGAGCATAGTTGTTAATTTTTGAGTTAGTTGAAATGACCTGTTGAACATCATTTCCTCTACTACTTGCCGATTTCAGTTCTCCTTTGTCGTAAGTTATCCAGTATAATCTTTCCTCATCAATATCTAAAATTATTTAAAAAAATGGATAAACATAAACAGAAGCTTATGAAAAAAGATGGTAGAACAATGTAGTCGACACATCATAAGATAAGAACAAATAAATCATGTAACGGGAAAAATTCGGGACGCACAAAAGGAAAGTAGTACATACTTTAATTCACTTAAACATCAAAACAACAGGTTAAAAGTAAAACAACTACACGTACAATTTATATAAGATATAGAAGACAAAACATTGGGTCAGGTGAACAGGCACACAAGGAAAATAAGAACATTGAGGCTACTGAACAGACAAACAAGATTAAGGGAGCCGAACACCATGGCAAATGAACAAACAAAAAGATAAACCAAACCATCGAGGCAAGTGTTCGAAGTAAGTGAGAATGCAATAGAAAAAAAAGTAAAACCAAACCATCATAAGAAAGTAACTGGCATAAATAATAAAGACAAAACATTAACGTTCTTAACCTTTCGCTCTATTTTGAACATCCCTAGCAGGTTCGGACACCTGCGTAAGTTATATGAAAAAGGTGAAATAACGAAAATAATCGAACTCCAAGGAAAATTCAAATCGGAAAGTCCCTAATCAAATGGCAAACTCATAAGCTCAAACACATCAAACGAATGGAAGACAACTGTCATATTCTTGACTTGGTACAGGTATTTCCTTATGTAGAAAATGGTAGGTTAAATCTAGTTTTATAGCTATCTAAACCCCACTTGTATGACAGTCGCATATAATTCTATTATATATTGATAACAATGTTTAAACAAAACAAACAAACATAATATGTAAAAATGTAGAAAATAGAGGTACAGCAGTCAACATCGTGTTTTAATCTTAATCCCTACAAAAAATATATATATATAAACAAAGAAAAACAAAATTGCATATAGACAAAGCAACAGAGAAACAACAGAGGCAGACCTGAAGTCTCGACAAGGTAGACTTCTCTTGTAATGCATACATTATGATCAAAGATATGCAAACGATATTTGATGAATACGTACACCTATTTTGTGAATTGTATATGAGAGTGTGTTTGTAATAACATTGTTAAAATAAATATTAGAAATTACAACATTTATTTATTTCTATCGCAATATGTACTCAGCAATCTTACAACTATTAAAGTAAACATTTATAAATCGCGTTTATAAATTGTAAGGACAATAATATCGTGCGTGACATTGAAGAATAAGTACTTAAAACTGTGTCGTCCTATGTTATTTTGATAAACGAAAATTTTTAATAACATTTAGTATACGGATATGGAAATCAAAACCGGGATACCTATATACTAGTATATATTTATCTAAGTATGTGGCAATTGAACCCTTTTAGGAACCATTGTATAAAAAACTTTAATCAACATGTGGTTGCCGATGATCCCAGAAGTTGATTGGATGATTTTACGGGTCATACCCTATATCAGCTCACTAAATAAATCAAAATGAACTAACAGGTCTTAATGAAATTGACAAATTTGTGGAATGCGGAAGGCAGTCGAAGGATTTTCGGTTATCAAAAATGAAAAATTATTTGATAATCATACGAGAAACAGATTTTTACATAGTTACTCGTAGATTACCGGTTTTCGAATTTATCCAATCAAATCCACTGGTACTATTGTAAGAATATGTTCATGTATTCATTTTGAAATTATTACCATAGCAAAAGTGTCAAAACTGACATATAACAGTTTTACAAACATTATTTGCTAAAATGAGATGTAAGCTACAGACCCTAAAACAAATTTTTTGCACATATACATTTTTGTATAAGATATCCTATAGCCTAGTAATCATATTAAAAGACTAAAAGAAAATAAAAACAAAGGATATGGGTTATCCATCCAAGGTTTTATTGCTTATCTCAAAAACACAGTGAGGCCTTCAACACGGAGGATTTTTTTTTCCAAAGTGAAACGAATATGTATGACTCATCTGACTCAAGGAAGCCCTTTTTGTGAAATTGTGTGACTTAATTTCACTGGTTTATACACTGACACTGTTTGTGCTCTGGTTTTCAATAACAAATTGTGTTTATTACCCGTGTATTTGATTTATATTGCAGGCAATGCGACATTATATCAATATTAGTTTAAGTATAAAATGATATGGTGTATTGTTTGTCAGAATGTCTTTTTTCTCATTAACTTTTCTTTCCTTTTTCTTGATTTGTCCTTTTTGTTCTCTTTCCTTCCTTTTTCCTAAACATACCTAAATCCATACAGTCAACGCGCTCCTTTTCTAAGGATACTATTTCTAGTTTTTCAGATAAGTTGAATGATGATTTTATTATTCCATGATATCGTTCAACGTAGTATATCAGCCTGAAAGAAACAAATATTACAGATCAACAAACTTGCTTCGATATATTGGATGGAAACAAACATATAAAAAAGGAGCAGTTAAATCGTTGAAATAACTTAATTTTTTGCCGTAACCCCGTCACCATTCGCCTATTATGACGTCACCAAATGCTACTAATCAACCAATTAACAGGCCATGAACAACATGATAAGTAACTGCAAACACACGTTCAACAAGAACTATCTAGGATTAATCTCTGCTTTTGTGGGATTGACACTTGGTATGTGTATCCTCTTTAAACTATAAATAGGAGGATCACATTGCTGATGGATGTGAAAGCATATGCCAATTGAACATTCATGTATAAAATAACAAAAATCCGAACGAAAACTTAAATGGTACCTACCGATACGTCACTCGGACATTGTGTCTTATTAAAAATGTTACCCATTATCTCCAAATTCAACAAACACCTTACCATCAGATTACTATCATGATGACAATGATGCATCGCCTTTATTCAGCCACCGATATTTCGGACTAAATCGTAATGTGTTATCTCCAAATGAAAAAACAAATGTACAATTTTGATATTACATTATCATTGCACCAGCATTGAAGTAAAAGAACAGATTGACAATGAATTGATTTAACTTGTACATACACTAACCATTTTGACAGTTTAGCCGTTGTAGCAGAACAAATCTACAAATATATAGGGACTAACAATCAACCCCTAGAAACTCCTTTCCAACAAAAAACACGACCGGTTAGTACAGTTAAAAATCGGTTTACCATCGTGTATTTGTGTAATTCATATTTATGTTCAATTTCGTGTTTCCTATAGTGTTTTGTGGATTGATGTTCGTCTTTTCGCCGTTTTTCGTTTTGATTAGGTGTTTTTTATTTATGAAACTGATGGTTCAGATTGAAAATTTGATATACACATAAGAGTTATATATTTGTGCGTCAAAATAGTTCCAAGACTAGTACATTTGATTCTATATCAACTCAAGATAACCGTTTCTTTTATCTCCAAAACAGAAATATAGTGTGTTTATAGAAACAAGGGTCCCATTTGGAAAAGTTGAAGACAATTTTCCGAAATTTTTATGGAAGCCACCACGAGGTGGTTGACGTTTCGAGATATAATTGTCACAGATGAACACAATCCCGTCCTCTTTTCCTCGATTGCGATAACCCCCATTTTTTGGGTTCGTGTTGCTCAGTCTTTAGTTTTTTGTTTAGCGATGTGAAAGACATGTGTCTTTCGTTTATTTTTTTTTTACAAAAACGTGATCAGTTATCTCGACTCATTAGTTTTGGAAGTTCTCTTGGTTTCCGTGCGCTTCTTTTTATTTAGTATAGAGATAAAATATATTCCAAGAAAACAATTTCAAACAAAAAAAAGAAAATCATATTGTTGTTCAGTATTTTGAGACAACTTATAAATTAAACAAGCATACCTGTTAGCTAGATCCAATTGAATAACGAAAGGCTTCCTTATAGTCTCTGGAAAAGTATATCTATCTTTTCCATTTAGATTGCACCTGACAATACTATTAGTTTCAATTTCTGTCCAGTAAATATGGTCAAACTTGGAATCAATTGCTAGCCCGGCTGGATTTTTGCCAGTCTTTATAACAGTTTCCAATGTTATATTTGTTGAGGGATAAGTAAATCTGAAAAAAAGACGGTACAATTCTTGTATGAAGGACATTTTGTTCATTTATAAAAACACTCAATTATATCAGCTCTTCAAAAATCCAAGTAAGCTGTGTTTTCAAACATTGCAAAGACACTAATTGTCTGCTCATCTAGTGCTATAAATCTGTTCGTTTGGTGTAATAACTAACCATACACGTATCTTAACTGAAAACTACGTACACTTCCCGTTATTTCTTTTCCTATTTATGTTTCGATTTCTTTACCGCATGTCATGTAATTACCATGGAGAGAAATAATTTAAAAAAAATTAGTGTTGCATTTAGAATAAACTTATCATTTTTTTTTATTTCTCGTTAGTATTTGACTTCTTTGAACAAGTTTGTAAGTTTTTCTCCACTTGATTAGAACAAAAAAAGAGGAATTATTATAAAAGCGACAGTTTTTTCTTTATCCGGAAATCTTTTTCGGAATCTGATCAAGTATTATTCGTTCAATAGGTCACAATGTAGAACGGAATCTTCTAGAACAATGTAAATTGAAAAAATTAAATTACGCATCTTTTATTATATCATTCTGAAATCGTTATGTAAGTCAAATAGAAAGTTTTAATGATTCCATACTTAACATAACTGTTCTAGTGATTTTTAAACTGCACAGTTACAATATCATTTATATTATGTAAACATATTTTTAAACACACAAAAAAATAAAGGCCACTAAATTAATATATAGTTACAATATCATTACAGTATAAAACGTATCGTTAGATATAGCAATATCACATAAAATATAGTAAAATGACAAAATCAGTATGAAAAGTAGCTCCATATTATATCAAGTTGTCTTAGTATAAACAGAATATCTTCATGACATTGTTAAATGACAGAATAGCATAAAATGTAGCTTCATATTATATCTCTCTCAGCAGATTTAACAAACTTTAGTCTTTTATAAATTTCCTGTTTTAAAACTTATAATTTTTCGAAAAATAAGGATTTTTATCCCAGGCAAAGATTACCTTAGCCGTATTTGGCACACTTTTTGGAATTTTGATCTCAATGCTCTTCAACCTTTTTAACTTGTTTGGCTTTTAAATATTTTGATTTGAGCGTCACTGATGAGTCTTATCAGAAAAACGCGCTCTGCGCTACTAAATTATTAAACCTGGTACCTTTATAACATATTTACTCAAATTTTTCACGTTATATAAATTTCGAAATTATTAAGAAACTAAAGGTTGTCGTTTTCAATTTGCACAAAACTGGTCGATACTCTGCTGGTGACTATCAGTCCCCGATGGTATCACAGTCAGTAGATGAATTTGTCTATTTATTTAGGTATTTTTGACATATAGCTCTTCAACGGTTTCGGTACTTATACATTTTTCGGATTTCAAATGTTTGGCTTTGAGCGTTACTGCTAATAAAGTTATATCCATGAAAAGCGCTCAGACGCAAAATTATTAAACGTGTTGTTTTCAATTTTTGTTTATATCAAAATGTCTTTATATTATATGAATTTATCTTAGTGATATAGCAAATTGACAGAGATAGTATAGTCAAATGTCTTTATAGTATAGAAAATTTGCTTTGTGTTATATCTCTGTCCTTTATGATATGATTATCGTTATCATAAGACAGTTGTGGCGTTCCAAAGAACAGTGTACAGAAACACTAGCCTGTTTGGATAAAATCCAAGTTTTATTTTTTTTATTTTAAAGAACTTTTTTAATGATGATAATCCGTATTAAGACAAATACATTGTAGTTTATCATGTGCTCAAATTAGAAATTTCCCAGTATTTTAGAATAACATGATATTGCAGAGCTTGCGTATCACATTATGGTTTCCTTGATAGCGGGTTGATGCTTACAAGGAATTTATTAAAACAAGTGTTCAAAGTAGTAAAATTGAAGTAATTCCTTCGAAAAACCTATGAGTTGTTTGACTGTTACAGCAGATGTTTTTGACAGATGTTCCATTTGCTGTAACCATAATTCCTTCCTCTTTCCTTGTTCGAAATCACAAAAGCAACAGAAGGGTATTGTTTTCTACCTGTTATTTGTAGCGTTATTTGCTTACCCATTTTGGAGCACTAGATATTAATTCAGGTGTTTAGCAGGGTTTTGTATTGCTCAGTCATTATTTTGTTTTGTTGTGTTTTGTATACTGTTCTTTGGTCTTTTGTTATTTATTACCATGGCGTTTTCAGTTTGTCCTCGACTTAAGATATCTCTTTGGTATCATCCGCGTCGATTTTATAGTTAGACGCCTGTTGTTCATCTGGTGTAAAGAACATGAATTTGAATTCTCCATCAATTAAACTTCTTTATGTGTTAAATCGGCAAAAGCATAAACAAGAATAGAAGTTGTAATATACAGTGTATTTTGTCTTTGATATGATGTGAAAGACGATTTATACTTCAAATATGACTGCAAGATAGAAATACAAAATGTTATTCTTGTATTAAGCCTGTATGATCATTACTTTCATAGATATCTGAATGATCAACAGAAATTGTTGAATCTGATAACGAGAGCATTTAATGCATTACCTAAACAAAGAAGTGAAACTTGTCTCCTTTGCAGAAGATGATAAGTTGGCATATATGAGCATTTTTAATAGATGATTAACTGAGACAATGTTCATTGAATACAAAAAGTGAATACAGTTTCAAATAGTGACGGATATGTTTAAGATGTTGAAAATGAAATCTTAATTTTAAATCATATTAATATTGATCCAGAAAATATAATAATAATAATTTTACTTAAAACATTGTTGTGACGTCATTCTATTGTTGTACCTGTTCTTTATTTCAGTGATTGGACTATCATTTACCTGTAAGAAACCATTATGTTACCTTTAGCTGTCCAATATTTTTAAGAATAGCCCTCTTGTTCCTTAAAAATATTGGACAGCTGAAGGTGGTATAACTGATTCTTACAGGTAAATGATAGTTCAATCACTGAAAAAAATCAATTCCGCCAACTATTTTTATGCTGAATGTGAAAAGAAAAAATGCAACCAAATAACAAATGACAATTACGAAAAAAGATTTATTAAAGTCACCATCAAAAACAATGGTTTTGCCATTCGTCAAAACAGTTTCCTTGGAAAAAATCACTTTCAAATTGATTAACACTACCAAAAGATTTATTATCGTCCATCTTTGGTATCAAAATTGATCACTGGTGTTGCTCTTATTCTTCCTAACATTATTTTCATCTACAATTTAAAAAATCAATGAAGTAATGTTTATAACGTTTGATAGACCACCCCACTATACAAGGAACAAAAACAACATAAAATGCACGCTGTGTAAAAGTGCAAATCTAGAACTTGCTTCATGAACTACGGGACTACAATAGTTGTTATAATTTTCTGGTTTCTGCGTTGATATACAAGTTCAGTTTTGAGTCTGATATTATTGCTTGAATATGATTTGAGTATAATGCGACATTTCGCTTATGAACGACGATGAATATGAGAACTTGATTAGAATAAAGGAAACGTTACTGCATATATGCTACAGCCGATTTCATTGAGTGTGTAGGCAAAAGTAGTATCTTTAGTTAGCTTGCTTGTTGGCTGAACCGTGAAGTCCAACATACAGATAAATTGGTTATTTGTCAGACTAGTCTACTTTTAAAGGAGGGTAGTTTACCTAACCTAATAATGCCCTCACGGTTCAGCTAACAAGCAAGCTAATCAAAGATATTACCTTTCAGGCTTTGCCTACACACTCAATGAAATCGGCTGTAATCAAATCAACCGTGTGTTCGATTTGCACTTTTTCGTAGTGATCGTTGTGTGTAAGAAAGAGGTTTTCAGTTTTTGCAAAAGAAAACCGAGAGACAAAATTGTGTTCCTCTAATATTAAAAGGAAAGAAGAAAAAAATACCACAAGGACATTAATACACAAATAAACGGGGAAAAAAGAGGTGACACGACCTTCCAGAAAAATAATAGATAATAATTGGGGATTATCAGGTGGAACCGTTTGGGTAAACAATAAGGTACTACATCAAACGTTGAATGTAGGATAAAAAAAACTTAATTCATAAAGTTTTTTCACTGACCCCCTACCCCCTCTTCTTAGCTTAATTTGGGGACAATTGATGGACCAATAAGGATATATATATATATATATCAAATCAATATCAATTAAACAAAACGTGAAGCAATTTTGACCTCCAATATTTGAATTCAGGTTTTTTGTTATCATTCATTGATTTTTTATGTCGTCCCTAAGATTCTCATGAAAATCCCGATGAACAACAACAGAATGTAAAACGATTGCACATTGTTATCTTTTATTCTTATAAATCATATATTTGAAACAAAATCGACTGCGGTGCTCTACTGTGGTTCAACGCGAACCTGTCTTCACATGTGTTTTTCTCTACTTTTTTCCTAGTAAACAGGTAAAAAATAAAACCCGAGAAGAAACAAGAAACTAATAGGAGAGGACTACATTTTGAAATATAATATACATAAAACTTGCCTTTATCAGCTGCTAAAATATCTATCCTCTTTGATTGAACACTTTAATCGAATATGTCTGAATACACGTTTGATGTAAATCCAAATTTTGAATCAGCACAATCACTAATCAACGCTTTCTCCGTTTTTTTTTTTGCATTAGGAATATACTTTCAACGTCTTTCTCCATTTCAAAAACACAAAACGCATGTAAAGGTATTCTTGCAGAATAATTAGAGTAGTCCCTTCGCACGCAAAAATCCTGATACACATACCCTGAGTCTTAATCTACATGCAACAATACATGTGTACAATGTTTACCTTCAGCTGTACTTTCTTTTTTTGTATTGTTTAAGTTGAGCTACTGTTAAAAAGGGGCAACATGTAGGATAAATTTTAATGTAAAGAAAGTTTATTCACAAAATAATTTTCACACTTGATGAAAATAAATCTTTTTTATTTGATTGCTTTTTTTCACCTTTTTGACGTGTTAAACAATGTTTTAAGTAAGATATAAGCCTCTAACAGTCCATTCTGAAAAATATTGAACAGGTCTTCGGCCTGCGGCCTCAGACCTGTCCAATATTTTACAGAATGGACTGTTATCGGCTTATATCCTTTACATAATAATTCATTTTCAGAAAATTTGTAATTTCTAACATTTCATTGACCTTTTGATGAAAAAATTAATCAATTGTACCAGGCTTATAGTTTGGAACACGCTTTGTGTCTACTTGGGATCCTTCAATGGCGCTCAATCAAAACCGTTTTTAGGCCAAAACAATGTATAATAATGTACAATTTTTAAGGAATATTGTATGCCTTTATATGATGCTAGAATGAATTCCATATAAAAAGTTAAAAAGTCCAATTACAGTAAAACTTTGAAGAGCAATGAGGTCCATAAATTTATAAAGATTTTTGCCAAATACAGCTAAGTTCATCTATAATGTTTCACTTCAGACATGTCAGACGGGCGTTTCATGTACAATAGACTCAACAGAGAAGCTCGAATCAATGGTTAGATTTAGCGGTTGTATTGTATACATGACTGTCATATTTGCATTACAGTTATTGAGTGCATTCAAGGAGGTGTTTACTGAGTCGACGAAGCACTCCTTTTGAATTCTCTTACATGGTTAGCAATTTACCTCGATTTGTGTCTCCAGAATGGATTCAACCAATATATTTTACTGTTGCCTTTAACTAGATAGCAGATAAAATATTGTGATAATTATTGGTATGCTAGTGTGCAACTCTCATCTTAACATGAGTCATTAATTTACCAACACAACATAAGACAAAAATAGAAAAATCAGTCGTTTATTATTGTCACATCAACCAATTAATTTCTATTTTGGTTGCTCACCCAATTGTGTCAATAAAACGGAACTGTAAACAGGTGGCACACAAGAGGGAGGTTAAGCTCTCTTTAAAACCAGGTTTTATCCACAATTTTCTTCAGAAAACGTCTATACCAAGGAATATGACAGTTGTTTCCGATTCGTTTGGTTGGTTAATAAAGTGAAACGTTTGATTTTGTCAGTTTTTATGGACTTTCTCCTTTTAAAATTTACATTGGAGTACGCCATTTTTTATTTACATGTTTGACTCATTAAAGCAGTGTAACGCACACACAAAAGATAACAAAAAGATAAACGTTTCGAGTACCGATCTAAAACTATTGAAGGCTATAATCACATTTCCGACTAATAAATGAGTCATATGTTCTTCCAGACTTAAATATCAACTAATACACATGTACGGATTTAGAGTAAAAACTGATGAACAGATTGTCGAGACTTAAGAATCGACAGGATGTTGATCCATTAGTTTAATTGAAGGAATAGTAATGCATGCTTAGTTATATAAAACATGTTGAAAATCAAATAAAGTTTTTGAATAAAGTTGAAATCAACTTTTTTCTTAATCCAATTATAACTACTGCACATCTTCATACCAAAGATTTTGGCATGACAGGTACTTGTTAATATCTAAATACTACAGTGGCATGACATTGACTTGATTATATCTAGATTCTACAGTAGCATAACTTGGATTTGATAATATCTAGATACTACAGTGGCATGACATGGACTTGCTAATATCTAGATACTACAGTGGTATAACATGGACTTGATAATATCTAGATACTACAGTGGCATAACATAGACTATATAATATCTAGATACTACAGTGGCATGACATGGACTTGCTAATATCTAGATACTGCAGTGGCATGACATGGACTTGATAATATCTATATACTACAGTGGCATAACATAGACTATATAATATCTAAATACTACAGTGGCATAACATAGACTATATAATATCTAGACACTACAGTGGCATGACATGGACTTGATAGTATCTAAATACTACAGCGGCATGATATGGACTTGATAAAATCTAGATACTTCAGTGGCATGACATGGACTTGATTATATTTAGTTACTACAGTGGCATAACAAAGACTATATAATATCTAAATACTACAATGGCATGAAATGGACTTGATAATATCTAGATACTACAGTGGTATAACATGGACTTGATAATATCTAGATAGTACAGTGGCATGACATGGACTTGATAATATCTAGATACTACAGTGGCATGAAATGGACTTGATAATATCTAATTACTACAGTGGCATAACATAGACTACATAATATGTTGATACTACAGTGGCATGATATGGACTTTATAATATCTAGATAATACAGTGGCATGACATGGACTTGATAATATTTAGATACTACAGTGACATGACATGGACTTGACAATATCTAAATACTACAGTGGCATGACATGGACTTGATAATATCTAGATACCACAGTTCAAATGTGTATATACATCTGAACACCATATCAATTCTTCAATATCATTTTTGTAATATTTAGCATATAAGGACATTCAGAATAATTCAATTATTGTTTTTGAATCGGCAGTATGTAGAACATATCAAAGATCATGTCACTGCTTTGTCTAGGGTTAGCCTTTTTGCATTCATTATTCCTCTTTAATTTTTTTGGGGAATTTATTGAAAACTTCTTTGACCCTTAACCATATAAAATTGCACCTCTCGGTTTTTTATCGTAATTCTATGCAGGTCTCTTTTAGCAAACCATGGCCGTTTCCAAGGCTCCAAGTCAGTAAGGTACATCGTGCATGAATATATCACAATGAATTGAAACGGTGTTGACATAAATGTATGGAACGAAAGTATTTCGGACAACAAGGTTGTTCGAAGTGCCGGAAAATTTTAACTGACCAATCACATTCAGGCATTTGTAGCTTAGCTCATCATATAAGAATTCTGTATAGTAAAATACACATACCGCATTATATCATTATGATGATATCTGGGAAAGTAAATGAACTTATTTTTGTAATCATAATCCATAGAAAACATTTCAGCATTCTGTCGAACAAGAAGAGTTGAATTGCTGGTTTTAAAATCAAGCTCCATAATGGTGAATTTTGTTGTAAACAAAACCTTCTGTTGGAAGCCTGGAACAAATCATTTAGTATATCAATTACCAATAACATTAACGATACTAATTTTTCTGCGCCAGATGCGCATTTCACAAATGTAACAAATGTTATGTTTTTTTTACTATCAACGTTTTTTTCGGTCATAGATCACTGAGTCGTCAATCTGATTCTAAGACAGATGACCACGACACGAAGAAGACGTTCCAGTTTAAGTTGTGTCTATACTGTTTTATAATTTTTCTATAATATATGTTTCTATAAATTAGAAGCAAGCATCCCCTGAGCTATTTGGTAATTGATTGACAAGACATCATTTATATCACTAAACGTGAAATAAGTCAATATTATAATGTTTATCTTGAGTTAATAAAGTTGTGTATGCATTCTGATTCATATGAAAAAAAGATGGCCAGTAGGCTATGACCATGATAAATAGCAATTTGAATATAAACTGTTTATTCAAATATCCATGCCCTGAACTCGACAAAATATGCTGTTGATGAAAAAGCTCATCTAAGATATACACTCTACAGTAATTGACAAAATGATTAAAATGATTAAAATAAACAAGAAAATATAACTCTGAAAATGAAAGTAACCAACGTTAAGTGTATTTACAATGGTTTTGTGCTGTTATTGAACATAATAATGTTGAATAACATTGTGAAATTTTCATATTCCAGTATCTAGAACTCTTGTAAATACTTACATATAGATGTAAAACAATATGCTAAACATGAGATAAACAAAAATGATACACCCATACTTCTGACGATCGACGACGCACAGGAAGTATTTGTACAAGTTCTTTTGTTACTTCTTCGCGTCACAGGTGAAATGATTTATATGAACAATTAAAATGACTGAGTGTGTGGGAAAACACACAAACGATAAACTTTATTGTTATATTTAAAATCTGCAGATTGATTTACGTTTTAAATACAAGTTTCTTTGATGTAAGATAGTATGAAACTAAACCCCTAACGGGCGGGATTGTGCCTGATATTCATATGATAAAGACATACATTTGTAATCTTTCAATCAGTTAAATTGAGGTCTGGAGGTGGCATGTCAGTTAACTACTAGTAGTCTGTTGTTATTTATGTATTATTGTAATTTTATTTATTTTCTTTTGTTACATCTTCTGACATCGGACTCGGACTTCTATTTAACTGAATTTTAATGTGCGTATTGTTATGCGTTTACTTTTCTACATTGGCTAGAGGTATAGGGGGAGGGTTGAGATCTCATAAACATGTTTAACCCCACCGCAATTTTGCGCCTGTCCCGAGTCAAGAACCTCTGGCCTTTGTTAGTCATGTATGATTTTTGATTTTAGTTTCTTGTGTTTAATTCGGAGTTATCACCAGCCCAGTAGTCAGCACTTCGGTGTTGACATGAATATCAATTATATGGTCATTTTTATAAATTTTCTGTTTACAAAACTTTGAATTTTTCGAAAAACTAAGGATTTTCTTACCCCAGGCGTAGATTACCTTAGCCGTATTTGGCACAACATTTTGGCATTTTGGGTCCTCAATGCTCTTCAACTTTTTATTTGTTTGGCTTTTTAACTATTTTGATCTGAGCGTCACTGATGAGTCTTATGTAGACGAAACGCGCGTCTGGCGTATAAAATTATAATCCTGGTACTTTTGATAACTATTTACACCACTGGGCCGATGCCACTGCTGGTGGACGTTTTGTCCCCGAGGGTATCACCAGCCCAGTAGTCAGCACTTCGGTGTTGACATGAATATCAATTATATGGTAATTTTTATAAATTTTCTGTTTACAAAACTAAGGATTTTCTTACCCCAGGAGTAAATTACCTTCGCCGTATTTGGCATTTGGTAACTTTTTGGCATTTTGGGTCCTCAATGCTCTTCAACTTTTTATTTGTTTGGCTTTTTAACTATTTTGATCTGAGCGTCACTGATGAGTCTTATGTAGACGAAACGCGCGTCTGGCGTATAAAATTATAATCCTGGTACTTTTGATAACTATTAGTATGACGTCCATTATCACTGTACTAGTATACATTCTTTTAAGGGGCCAGCTGAAGGACGCCTCCGGATGCGGGAGTTTCTCACTACATTGAAGACCCATTGGTGGCCTTCGGCTGTTGTCTGCTCTATGGTCGGGTTGTTGTCGCTTTGACACATTCTCCATTACCTTTCTCAATTTGATTATTTCATGTAAGTTGTTTTCAAATGATAAAAACATGAAAAATTTGAAAAAAATAAATTTTCACAAAATACATGTATAGAAAAAATAAGGAATAATTGAAGGAATAAATTGCAGTTAGCACAAATTTTGCTTTAAACAGGTTTGGTTTGTCCTTGGCAGCACATGTAAAATGATCTTATAAGTACAATTAAAATACATGAGATTTTTTGGAGAATTAGAAGATTTTTTTCTTCACAAAATACATGTATATAAAAATGTGATATAATTAAGAGCATTAATTGCAGTTAGCAGAAATCTTACCTTAAACAGTTTGGGAACAAACTCCCTATATGGTGATTACATATGTATAGAATAATTATCCTACGAGGGATATTCTTTTTTGACTGGATTTAAAGCAGAACGTGGCAAATGCGCGTTTTCTACTTAATATGGCAGTAGCATGCAACACTGGATGCAAAAGTTGATGTACTTGACTTTAAAGAGGGACGAAAGATACCAGAGGGACAGTCAATATGCACATGCCTAGCTCACTGCTAAACTGATTGAATATACAATATATTGTTTATCATAATTGAAAGCTGTGTTGATCAGGTAAATTCCACTCAATTGTGCCTCAAAGAACAGATTTTTATTGTTAGATTCACCATAAAATTTAAATGTCAATTGTCTCTATGGTTGTTGGTCAGGTTTTCAAATAGGTACACAGAAGTTGCAAAATACCGAACTCCAGAGAAAATTCAAACGGAAAATACCTTATCAAATGTCATAATCAAAAGCTCAAACACTTCAGACGAATGGAAAACAACTGTAATATATATTCCTGACTTGTTACGGGCATAATCTTATGTAGACTTATGTCGATTAAACCTGGTTTGCATCTTTGAAAATAACACTTTAATAAAAACAACAACTTGATACCATAAAAAAACATTTCGTCGTTAATGACAAGCCCGATGAGCTTTTAACAAACTATTTTTTGTAAATCTTGTATAATTGATTATTTTTGTCTATAAATAACAGTTCCAAAATTAAATTAAAATAACGAATTTGATAAAAAGATCTTCCACAAGATGTCTATAAATAGCTTACTACTGTACTGAAACTCACACTACAAATCTGAATAAGGCTCAATTTTACTAGCCATAACTTGACCACATTCTTTACCATACTCGACTGTACTGATTTATATTGGATTAGTATAAACTAAATGTAGCACTTGATCCAATACTTGAAGTAAGATGAGATTTCTCATTTGAATTTTTGTTCATATATTAATGATTATTTCTTAGTTTGCCTAAATACATGCATGCATTTTGAATTAAAATTAGGCCCCTCATTGAGTCTCAAATATACGCGCGTAGTATGCATGTATTGTGTACGCATTCCGTATTAGTTTTGGTGAAGAAGTATTGTTAATTTTTTTTTATATTCTTATACTGCCATCTGTTTAGAGAATGGACGATGTACACAATATTAATGGAACTCATGTATTGTCAAAGTCCCGATTTTGTAAAATTATTGGGTTGGAACCGGTTTTACTGACACAAACCACAAAATAAAATGAATAAAACACTTCACTTTCATTTTATTTATGTATGATCTAATTTTTTGACACAACGCTCACAATTATAGCTTAAATGGCAGTGAATGTATTTACCTCACACGTATAGGTTATATAATTAAGAAGGAAGACACCAAAGGGGCAATGAAAAGCCGCAATTCCAATGAAAAAGACAACACAATATTATCCAAACGCACAAGATGCATGTCTGTACGTTAATTTATATTTATACATATCGTTGATAAAATTTAGTAACAGTTATACATGTATCGTAAATGGGATTTCTATACAAAAATCATACATGTCGTCCTTCACCTTGAAAAGGTATAAGAAAAACGTCGAAAAGACGAAACAACAGTAATAAAACGATACATAGACAAGTATAGATTGAGCATTATGAGCCCCATTAGATATTTAATATATATATAAACGATGTATCACTGCCGATAGATAAATATGTTGTAGAGTTGTTACTGGTTCAGACGTACTGATGAATATAGTTATTTATGTGACTGTATCCTGCATTACTTTGTAGAGTCCTTTATCATAGGTAATTCAGCTGATCTGTAACAACACCATGTTCATGCCTTATATATCATGTACTGTGTTACGACGCTAGATTAAAACTGTCGAGGAAAGGTAACAAGGTGAAGGATGAAGGACCTCTCTGTCCTGGACGATATTGAGGTCCCCCGTAATAACATGGCCATAGGGATCATATCTAAACTCCGACGACTCACAGTTTTCAAGTTAAAGGAGTATTATTTTCTACATTGAGGTTACCGACGTATAATTAAAAGGTAAACTTCTGCTGTTTTGTTTGTATGTGTACGATATAATATTTGGTTTTGTGTTATCAAAATAGGAGATATAAGGTTTTGAACGGTAGAGTGATTAAATATCCTCGATAAGTTGATTAAAATACCTCTGTAAATATGCATTTGGCATTTCAGAACAAAAATCACAAAAATACTGAACTCAGAGAAAAATTCATAACGGAACGTCATTAATCAAATGGCAAAATCAAAAGACTCAAATGCACCAAACGAATGAATAACAACTGTCATATTCCTGACTTGGTACAGGCATTTTCTTATGATGAAAATGGTCGATTGAATCTTGTTTTATAGATAGCTAAACCTCTCACTTGTATGACAGTAGCATCAAATTCCATTATATTGACAACGATGCTTGATTAAACAAACAGACATAATAGGTAAAAAGGTCAATTAATATCTACGCCAAATGTTTGCATTATAAGAGGGATACAACGATCAAGGTTTCAATTTGGTAAGTCCTTACATATAACATTTGTTTCGTTGACAATTATTTTTTTTTTGGACATTTTGAAAGGAAGATGAAACACCACTTATGTGTAAACTAATCATAACTAATCATTTCCTATTCTATATATTCTTTTTTTGGGAGTGGTTAAGTTCCAATGGCACCATCATATGGTGTTTATATATAAACTTGTCGGAATCACTCATGTATGTAACAATGTACTTGATCTTAACGAAATGAATCTCTTTTTTTTTTTAAATCGTTACATCCGGATTTACGATACATGTATAACTGTTACTAAATTTTATCAACGATATGTATAAATATAAATTAACGTACAGACATGCATCTTGTGCGTTTGGATAATTGACTTTCTAATTTTATTATGGAATTTTCTATACAAAAATCATACATGTCGTTCTTCACCTTGAAAGCTAATAAAACATTTAAACAGACGTATTTACAAGAGATATAGTTACTCCTCTGTTGTCAAGTCATTGAAGATTTCATATTTTTTTTAATTAATAATAATCCGTTCATAAGTCTTTGCTTCGGAACACTGGAGACTGGGATAGGCACATACAGAATGTGGTGGAGTTGAAAGGTGCAAACCATCCTTTTCACCAGTTCCAAAATGACTTAACTCATCAAAAGAATACAAAGAAGAAAAACATCTAATAAAACACAGAATGAACTTGGCAGGGTATTTATGCATTCCCACATATAACAAAAACCCATTAAGTACAGATCTGAGAGTACTAGCAGTTACTGACAGCTTGTTAAAAGCCAATTATAACAAATAAAAACGAATTCAATCATCTTAAACTAAATATCAAAGTCCAATGGTTTTAGTGTAAATACGTCATTTAAGGTAAGAGAAACGCACGTTAAACTGTTTAACCACATGTTTCAGTGCAAGAAAAAATATCAACTTAATACAAACGATACCTTTTATAGCATTTCAAAGTATTAATTGATCACCTAATTTAAAACCAAAAAAACATGAGACATTTCCATGGAACCTCCTGTGATCCCCGTCTTGCCGATTTTCTCCTTTATTCATATCATGATTATTTCATAATGTAACTTCAATTCCGTCCATTCCATTAGTCTGTAAGTCCTATTCTAGTCATCTCGACTCTTATGAATCATTATAATATCTCGTTTTTATTCGAATTATTCGGCTCTGTGCCCTCATGATGGTCTCTAGACTTTGAAACTCTTTCATAGATTAAGTTACATTTCAAGTTTTTGATATGGTCAGTTTGTGGTAAAACCCTTATTGTAAGTCATCGAGTTCTAGTATGCAGCTGTAATAGTGCAGTACAGCTTGATTTGATCATTAATTTTAATAAATAGTATTTATTTATATTTATTCTTTTTGTTTTTTTGAAACCATTTTTTATACTCAGGTCAGTTATATTCTTAACTTTCGTATTTTATGCATATATTTCTGTATTTTTTTTTAAGTTGGTATTTACAAGACAGGACGAATGTTACAGTTATTATTTAATTTTTCATATTTGGCTGTTATTAGATTTTAGCATAGAATATTATCTTGCATTGAGTTTATCTAGATTATATACTCTGTAATATTCTCGCAAATACCAACTTTATGTACAAAAATGAACTCGCTCATACTCATGGAAATCAAAGTACTGTCATACTGTATACTCTGTCAAAGTCAGTCGATAATTCAATGCTAACTAATATATACAAATACTTAGCCTCATCCCCTCATTACCGTTTTTGTTACAAATAATCTTCAGTTTTTCGTTTGTATGATGTCATATATTGCCATGAGTTAACTGTGCCAAGATACATATATGTTTTAGCAGACTTTGTAAAGATGTAAATATCAGTGAAAATACACCTATGTCATGTAATTGCAGTATTCCGAATACAATAATTGCCCCATTTCCCATGTCATAACAGGAGACCTTAACATCGTTTGCGACCGAGAGTTAAAGTCATTCCTCAGTAAAGGACCTAAATATCGTACCCCGTCAATTATTAATTGGAATGAGTGTCGTTATATCATCCACGACTCACTCCGTACCTACTGTTTAAAATGAGGAAAACGGGAAAAAGCTAACAAAAAATCTTTGGAGTCTTTTTTTTAATTCAGTAATGCAGATAGTTGATTTTCGTATACAACATTTTAAAGAACATTTTACTCTTAACAACAACCATAAAAACACTATTTCGCGTATCAAACATAAACTAAAAGAACAAGCCATGGAATTTGTTTTTGTCCCGGCTGATAACGCTGCTTATGATATCATCACAGTTTGACGTAAATTTTATATTGAGGTTCTACAAAAGGAAATCACGAATTCACCAACATTCCAACTGACTTAGCTTCATTTTCAGAAATCGACATCTGTAACAAACACAAACTTTTAGCTACTTCTTTACAAACAGAACCAAATACAATGAAAGTCCAAGCTATGTACTGGCTTCAGAAGCTACACAAAAAACATTACAACTATAGATTTATTTCATCTTCAAGCCATTGTTCCACTACTAAATTGTCTATTTTACTTACTAGTACACTTGGTACAATAATAAACTGGATAATAAATTGTTCAAATAAGGCCTTTGAAAATAGTGGAATTAATATTACGTTTGGAGTGTCAAAAACTCGTTGGAAGTACTTGATAAATTGCATGCATATATTGGTGATTTTGAATCTGTTCAAAGTTTTGAATTTTCTACCCTATATACCACTTTGCCGCATATTCTCAGTAAGAAAAAAATCACATCCCTAATTAACTGGGCATTTAAAAAGTCAGAATGCGAGTACATATGTTCAAACTCTTTTAGGTCATTTTTTGGTAGCAATAAACAAAAGAACTATGTCAACTGGACATGCTTTGATACTATATCTGCGCTTGAATTTTTACTTGATAATACTTTTGTTTGCTTTGGAGATTCCGTATATCTTCAAGTTATTGGAATACCAATGGAGACTAACTGTGCACCACTTATTGCGGACCTATTTTTGTATTATAATGAGTTACAATTTATGACTAAAATTAGCAAAAACCCATCTAAACAACATTTGATACAAAAATTTAACAATACTTTTAGATATTTAGATGATATATTGGCTCTCAATATTGACGACTGCAGTATGTATACTAAAGAAATTTATCCCGTTGAACTTACTTTAAATAAAGCTATTACTAACAATGACCACTGCCTTTTCCTTGATCTTGATATCTATATCATTAACGAGAAGCTTAATATAAAAATTTATGATAAAAGAGATGATTTTTCATTTCCTATCGTTAATTATTCATTTTTAGATGGTGACGTTCCCTTGTCACCATCTTATGGTGTTTATATATCTCAACTTGTACGATTCGCTCGTGTTTGTAACAACGTATTATAGTTTAGCGAGAGAAATTTATGTATTACTGAATTTTCGAAATCACAAACTTGTCAAAACATTTACTAAATTTTTTCATTCGGTATAAGGAAATAACTCTTAAATATAACTCAACATGCAGACATCTTATACGTTCAGGTATTTCACATCCAATCTTTTATGGTAATATTCTTTACAAAGCACAAAAATGTCAGTATTCACCTCAAAAACTTACAAAACCTTTAAACATACTTATTAAGAAGGGAAATAGTTACGATACTGTTGTCAGGTCATTAAAGATTGCATATTATGGCTTTAATATTTATTCATTTATAAGGTCTTTGTATGGAACGCCACAGCTGTCATATGTCGAACTCTGATATTACTTTATGTTGTTTTACTATTACTTGATGATATTTTGTCTTTACTTAATATGATTTTGACATTGCTTAATTATGTTTCGATATTGCACGTTATGATTTCATATTAACTTGATATAGTTTTGTCATTGCTCAATATGGTTTTGTCATTACTCAATATGGTTTTGTCATTACTCGATGTGGTTGTGTCATTACTCGATGTGGTTGTGACATAAGTCAATATGGTTTTAACATTACTTGATGTGAATGTGACTTAGCGTTATGTAGTTGTTTCATTACATGATGTGGTTTTGTTATTTCGTAATGATGATTTGCCTATTCTTTATATGGTTTTAACATTACGTAATGATGTTTCAAGATTTGACGATTCTACACAACTTGATGTGTTTGTTTCGTTATTTGATGTGGTGGTGTCATTCTTTGATGTGGTTATCCCATTACTTGATGAGGTAAAACCACGTGACCAATTAGGAAAAAAAACTGGTCTATTTTTAAACAGATTTCAATATGTCGTTTGTTTAAAGCCCTAGTTTTTGGTGGGGTTCGTGTTGCTTATTCTTTAGTTTTCTATGTTGTGTCATGTGTACTATTGTTTGTCTGTTTGTCTTTTTCATTTTTAGCCATGGTGTTGTCAGTTTATTTTCGATTTATGAGTTTGACTGTCCCTCTGGTATTTCTCGTCCCTTCTTTGTTTAATGTGCTTTGGATGGGAATCGCTATCCATTGAGTCAAAGTTCAAATTTAAGTTCAAGTGGTAGTTCAGAGTTATTTGGTATAAAAAAGGGGAACGACAGACAATAATAAGGAAAAAAAGTAATAAAATATTACAGTATTTCGGACATAGTTGGGATATCCCCGAACAACTTGGTCCTGCCGTTTTCTTCTCTCAGTTTTCAAATGGAAGCAGTATTATAATAAATTCGTAAAATATTCCGCGGAACCCTGTGTCTCGCCTGATATTGTTGATGGCAGTGCAAAAGCGTAATGTTGACCGGCTGTACATTTATCGATACATTTATCGGTAAAAACAAAATAAAAGTTTTTCTGTAGATGCTTTTTCTTGATATTGAGGACACAAATCAAAAGACTTGTACTTTATTGTTAACAAATTAGACACTTTAAATCAACTCACACTAAAGTAACATGAAAATGGGGGAGGGGAGGGGTTGGGCTCGGACTAAGCGACAAAGCATCAATACTATAAAATAATAATTCTCCGATGTTTTTTTAGTGTGAATGATCATTTTATCATACGAATATCAATCTTTTATTTTTAGCAATTGAATTTTCTGATCTACCTCGCACTTATTGAGAAAAAAAACTGTTTGAACTATCTGTTTCACATGTGACGACGGATATTTTCCAGTTGCCGTAACCTAAATACTGTCATCTCTTCCTCCAAAGTTAACTACCAAATAAAACCAAATCACAGGGTTTGTACTTTCAAAAATAACCCGACGGGTGCCACTCGTTGAGCAGAATCTCCTTACCCCTCTTGGGCTCTTGAGCACCCGATACCCCCCCCCCCCCCCCCCAATGAATTTGTATTACCCTGTCATATCGATCTATCGAGTCAGCCAATTGAAACGTTTTTTTTTCATGCCCCTGCAACTGAAAGTATATAGTTATTCCGCATACTAGTAACTCCTCGTACAATTTTAATTATAGGAAGTTTGCTCTTTACTGTCTGTTTGTTCATATATTTTTTTGTTTTTAAATACTTGCTCTTTTGGGAAATAGTTTAACTTTGTCATTTTTGGGGTATAAGCGATGAAATGTTATAGTTATTTCAAAATAACACTTTGCATTTGCGGGGGCATCAATTGTGTCTCCCAGGCAATTATATCTCAGAGAATATCCTAAATTGACTTTGTTATAATACAGCTACTTTAGAGAGGGGTGCGGGGACTATCACTTTGTCTAGTTTACATATTTTTCTCATGTTGTGCTGTTACACTACTGTAACAGTCCGATGTTAGGTTAGGATTTATCACATACATGTTAAACCCCGCCATGTGCACTTTCTGTATGTACCTGCCCGAGTCAGGAGCATGACGTTCAATTGTCGTCGTTGTATCATGTGTGTCATATTTGGTTTTTGTAGGTTTTGTTTATTTATAAATTATACCGTAAGTGTTTTCGTTTGATTTTCTTTAAATGGTGCATGGTGTTCTTTTGTAGCTGATTATACGCTGAGTTGAGGGTTGTACGGTTACCTATATATGATTTCTTATACCCACTGCATTTAGACTCTGGTGGATAGTTGTCTTATTGGCAATAACACCACATCTAACTTCATTTCAATTTATATGTTGCGTTTTGTATACTGTTACATTGTTTATCTTTTGTACGCATACCCTAGAGCCCTCTTTTCGGAAGCCCGAGCAAAAGCCCTTGTCCGCGATAGAAAATTTAATTACAAACTCATATAAGATAGTTCGAATTCAACTCGAAGTCTAATTAATCTACATGAGACTTAAATTCAAATCTCACACAATCTCTACTTCAAAAAGTGACTCAAATTCAAAGTTGTAACTAGAAATCTACATTTAAATGTGACTCTTACTAGGAGTTCAACTCGAAACTCAATGCCAATAATGGCCTGAATTCGAAATCGAAGACTAACTTAAAGTTTAACTCAACAGTTACCAGGACTTTAATTTGAACTCTAATTCGATGGATGGCCATAATCATCCAATGCACATACAACATGGAAATCTATCTAAAAATAGAACAGGTTTTTCCGAATTGATCACGTGGTTTTACCACATCAAGTAATGGGATAACCACATCAAAGAATGACACGACCACATCAAATAATGAAACAAACACATCAAGTAGTGTAAAATTGTCAAATTTTTAAACATCATTACGTAATGTTAAAACCATATAAAGAATAGGCAAATCATTATTACGAAATAACAAAACAACATCATGTAATGAAACAACTACATAACGTTAAGTCACATTCACATCTAGTAATGTTTAAACCACATTGACAAATGTCACAACCACATCGAGTAATGACAAAATCATATTGAGTAATGACAAAACCATATTGAGCAATTGCAAATTTATATCAAGTCAAGACGAAATAATAACGTGTTATATCGAAACGTCATTAAGTAATGTCAAAACCATATTAAGTAAAGACAAAATATCATCAAGTAATAGCAAAACAAAATAAAGCAATATCAGAGTTCCACATAAGACAGCTGTGGCGTTCCATATCTTTGCATCGGAACTAATCACATTTATTTAAAAAAAAAACAGTTGTTTGCAAGACACGGGTAGTGTTCTTCTCATATATTTTATGATAGTATGATACCAAACCCCTAACGAGAGGGATTGTGCCTGATATTCATATAATGAAGAAATAATCTTTCAATCAGTTTAATTGGGGTCTGGAGCTGGCATGCCAGTTACTGCTAGTAGTCTGTTGTTATTTATGTATTATTGTCATTTTGTTTATTTTCTTTTGTTACATCTTCTGACATTGGACTCGGACTTGTCTTGAACTGAATTTTAATGTGCGTATTGTTATGCGTTTACTTTTCTACATTGGCTAGAGTTAAAGGGGGAGGGTTGAGATCTCATAAACATGTTTAACCAAGTCAGGAGCCTCTGGCCTTTGTTAGTCTTGTGATTTTTAATTTTAGTTTCTTGTGTATAATTCGGAATTTAGTATGACGTCCATTATCACTGAACTAGTATACATATTTGTGAGGGGCCAGCTGAAGGACGCCTCCGGGTGCGGGAGTTTCTCGCTACATTGGGGACTCATTGGGGGCTTTCGGCTGTTGTCTGCTCTATGGTCGGGTTGTTGTCGTTTTGACACATTTCCAATTTCCTTTCTCAAATTCATCGTTTTACTGCACTTTTGTGTATTTCGATTTTTTTACTCTTGCAGTAAATTTTTTCCAAAGTAATTATAAGACGTTCGATGTGAAAGCCTTTTCAAGTTTAATGTGTTTGCTTAAAATAAAAAAAAAACACATTAAAACAAAGTTTGTCAAAATTTAATTGCTTAAAGTCCTACCCATTGGGGATAGAAATGATCTTCAAAATTGAGTATGCGTTCAAATCGTGAACCCTTTTTTGCAGCATCTTTAACGTAAACCACTTTACCACCAGTCAAATAACCAATCCACCAGCCAAAAGTTCCTATTGTCATGATCGTATGGTCACAAGCAACGACAGTTGCCATATCAAATTCTCGTTTGCCTAAGGATATAAATTCTACAGGAACATGAGTGGGCATATTAATTTTAGACCAAGCCATACCATCTGATATAACTAGGAATAAAACAGTTGCATACATTTCAGCGTAATAGTTCACAGATCTGTTCAAAAACTCAGGTGTAGCAATGTTAAATCCGTCATTGTTTTTTACCTTATCACCTCTCCTTATATGAACACCTACCAATGTAATACTCTGTCGAGACTTAATTTTTCGTGTTTGTAATATCTTCCCAATTGTCTGTTCTGCAGTATTTTGAATATGCTTTTGAAATGTTAATTGCCTTCGTAGATCCGTATCATACATGTGAAAATATTTCCACGACTGAAGTCCATATCCTAGCTGAATGTTATCTTTAGAACTAAAATTAAGTAAAGTTTTGTTGTATGTCGGAGATGCTTTATCTAAAACTTTCCGAAACCCCTTACATAATCTTTTTGGTTTATCGAATGTCACATTAATTGCAAACACTTTTCGGATTTCAGCATCGGGAGGTACGATAAGCTCCATCTGTTTAGTTCTGGCAGCAGCAAACGAAGTAGAAAATTGAAACAATCGATTTCCGAGACCGCCTTGTAAAATAGGACATATTGACCCTTTCTTTTTCCTAGTTACTCTATCAACATGTGTTGGTGAAATTTCTCTCCTGTAGAAAGGTACTGGTAAATATGTCACCGTGGATCTATCAAACAGTTGTCTGACAAGAACGTAAATGGTAAATAGTAACAGGATACCTTAAATTTATAACAAAATCAGAGAACGTTATGGCAAATATCAATACATACATACACTTCATACAAAAAACACACTATTTACATTTGTACGATCGAAGCAAAGTCTTTGAAACGCACAATATATATTGTCAATAGAAAACAAGGCAAATGATATTCATATGATGTAGCATACAAACAACTTAAAATGCAAAGAAATGTTCAAATATTTTCCATTGTAAGGGCTCTTGTCATTTTTATGCTTTCATAGCTGACTATGGGCTTTGCTCATTGTTGAAGGCCGTATGGTGACCTATAGTTGTTAATTTTTGTTTCATTTGGTCTTTTGTGGAGAGTTGTGTCATTGACAATCATACCACATCTTCTTTTTTAAATTAGGTAAAGATTATGCTCATTGTTAACGTCCGTACTTGGACTTACAGTTGAAAACCTCGACGCAGATAGTCATGTTGTCTTGCTGGCAATCATACCAAATCCGTTTTAATTTTTAAATTATAAATAAAAAACGAAAGAAATAAATTATCGAAGGGAATATACTAATCATGACCAATAATCACTAATTATAACTCTACAATGTGAAGTTTGGTCACTCATTGCTATCTGACAAGGAAGTTTTTTGCCAATATACACTGGATGACACATGTATATTATCCTTCTAGAGTGTTTAATTTATAGTGTTCCTATACTTTGTATGTGTTGTTTGTTTATGAATTACAAGCGGTGAGATTGGCTCTGAATCGTGAATATGACTTTGGTGTTTGAATTCTTGGATTAGTAATTCCTTTGATAATTCAACAGATATCATACTTCCACTTACGTAAAGCTTATATATGATCACATAAACATTTGTGTTGAAATACATAATGAAAAAAATAGTGATCATTGCCATACTAAAATATGTTTAGCATCGATTTAGTAATAAATGTCAATGACAATTGTTCACAATTCTCCTGAGGTTGTTTGTTTCAATGACATGAATAATACTCACATAGAGCTAAATATAACAGCTTCTGTATCAAAGGCTTCGTCTACAAAACACGTTTTGCATTTAAGATAATATCTATATATTTTATTATGTATCTTCACTTGCTACAACGATTTTATTAATAAAAGCTTCCTGTCTACACGAACAAAATTGAAGCAAGGGTTTCAAGTGAAGAAGTGGGTCTGTTTACAATTCCGGAGCAGCTAAGATCACCTTTAATCTTATAGGGTTCGTGCTGCATACAATTTTAGTATAATGTGAACTTATTTTTCGTTTCGTTTCGTCTTTCTTTTTTTTTCAAGGCGTTGTCAGCTTCGCTTAATTGATAATTTGTTTTACTTGGTATTTTCTGCTAATTTTTTTCTAATTCTAAATCCTAGATTCATTAGAGTTGTTTTTTTTCTCATTTGTTACACCAGAAAATTCGAACAAGATATGTTAATATATTTTCAAATGCCAATAGTTTAGTTTACCATTTAACATATATTGCTTTAGTTGTATTAGGCCAATTTTCATTGTTAACAAATATTTTAAAGTGGCATTATGTGATGACTACCAGAGTCATTAGAATACAAAACACATTGTCTAGAATCTAAAGGTTATAACATTACTATTGCATTCGTTTTAAGCGTGATGTGGGCGGACATGGAAATATGAAATACAGATAACATGTAAGCAAGTGCAACAGTATAAATGGTAAATTTTCAAGTTCTGTTTGAAATAATTTTATATATATAAACATTTAGATTAAATGTTAAACATTTACTGGTAACCTGTTTATGTGTGATGTTTGGGCAGGTCGATTTAATTGACAAAATCGTTTTGAGGTTGCACTGACATGCGTTCAAGTCACTGGACAATGAACACAAAGGTCGCATAAATACGGGAAAAATGAGTTTTTATTATTTACTTGCGAGCATATAACATAGATGCATTGTTTGAAACCTTTTATGAGAATATTGAACTGAAACAGATTTTTAATATAAAACCATTATTGTGACGTCAGTCTATTTATTTTACAGATAAGAATATACTCATTCTCGTTCAATGAAAAATCTGTATTTTGCCTTCTATTTTTCTTAGTACATAGTTTTCCGTGCACTATAAAATGCTATACCTAAATGACTTTTCACTGTAAATTAATTGTGAAAGTGAACATTAAACTGCACCAAAAAAGTATATAACATACCTCTTTCTACGCCTTGGGCAAAGCAACAATAATACAAAATATGAATTCTTTGATATTTTTTGTCGTGTATGTAAGTTGGACTATACATGTACCAATACGAATACCAATCTTTTATTTTTATGAATTGCATTCTCTAAAAAAACATCGCACTAATTGAAAAAAAACACACTTTTTGGAATATCTGTTTCACAGGTGACGACGGTTATGTTCCATTTGTCGTAACCCAAACCCCCTCATCTTTTCCTCGAATGTAACACGACGGTGCCACACGTGGAGCAGAATCCGCTTACCCTTCCGAAGCACGCAAGATCACCCAAATGGATTTATATCACACAGTAATACCGATCTAAAGAGTTCAGCCTATTGAGACTTGTTATTTTTACATATCATCTTATGTTGTGCTGTTACACTACAGTCCAATGTTAGGTTAGGGTTAAACACTCACATACATGTTAAACTCCGCCACGTGCACTTTCTTTATGTGTCTATCCCAAGTTAGGAGCCTGCAGTTCAACTGTTGTCGTTGTCTCATGTGTGTCATAATTGTTTTTCGTAGGTGGTTTAGTTATAAATTAGACTGTATTTTGTTTGAATTGTTTCAAATGTTCACGTGGTTGCCTTTTGTTCCCTTTAATGACTATACGGTGCGTTGAAGGTTTAAAGGCATCTATGATTGCTTACATCAATTGCAAATAAACCCTAGTGGATAATTGTTTCATTAAAAATCATACCACTTTTAACTTAATTTCAATTTCTATCATGTGTTTTGTATACTGTAACATTGTTTATGTGTTGTACGCATACCCCTGGCCCCTCTTTTCGGAAGCCAGTACAAAAGCCTTTGATCCGCAATAGAAAATTCAACAACGAAGTCGTATTAGATGACTTCAATTTCAACTCGAAATTTTAATCTAAACGAGACTCAAATTCGACTCTAACTCTAACTCTACCTCAAAAGGAGACTCAAATTCAAAATTGAGTTCAAATTCATTATTGTAACTCGAAATTAAATTTGACTCAAACTAGAAGTTCAACTCGAAACGCAATGCTAACTAGAACTTTGATTTTAATAGATAAGGCCGTTTGTTTTCTCGTTTGAATTGTTTAACATTGTCATTTTGAGGCCTTTTATACATGTAGCTGACTATGCAGTATATATTGTTGAAGGCCGTACGGTGACCTATAGTTGTTAATTTTTGTGTTATTTTGGTCTCTTGTGGAGAGTTGTCTTACTGACAATCATACTACATCTTCTGTTTTTTTTTATATTAATCAAGGACTAACTCAAAGATTAACTCGAACAGTAACCCGAACATTAATTTGAACTCTAACTCCATGGATGGCCACACTCATTAAAGGCACATTAAACATGAAAATCCATCTAGAAATATAACTAGTTTTCCGAATTTGTCACGTGGTTTTATCTCATCAAATAATGTGAGAATCACACCAAAGAATGTCAGGACCGCATCACGTACTGAAACAAACGCATCATGGAGTGTAAAATCGTCAAATACTTAAACATCATTACGCAATGTTAAAGCCATATAAAGATTTGGCAAATCATCAATACGACATAATAAAAATACATCAGGTAATGACATAACTACATTAAGTTAAATTGCATGCCATTAAAACAATGTTAAAATCGCATTGCCTAATGAAACAAAAACATTAAATAATGATGAAATCACATTGAGTGATGATAAAATCATATAAAGTAATGACAAAATTATATCAACTCAATACGGACCCATGTCGTGTTATATTGAAATATCATTAAGTAATGACTATTCCATATTGAGTTATATTAAAACACCAATACGGAATGTCAAAGACATATTATGTTAAGAAAAAGTGTCATCAAATAATAGCAAAACAATACTACGTAATATCAGAGCTCCACACAAGACAGCTGTGGTGTTCCATATGTTTACCAACTAATTACTGGTTTATTACGAATATTTCAAATGTTTGAAAGAAAATGATTACATTCAGTTTGTCCATTTTAATTTAATAAAAATAGTATGATTTCATCTGTTTTAATACATATCTTAAGAAACGTTTATTCGCAAATCCCTATTCGAGTAAATCGTTATGCGGCTAGAATAAGACCTCTTGCTATTAATTTCTATAATCACATGTACTTAGAAATAAGTCTGAAGATGCTTAATTTTGTAAATTAAAGATAACATTCTGGTTCCTGATAAATTAACGAAAACGTGGTATGTAATACTTGCATTCTCTTACAAATTAATTGTGAACTTATATTTACTAATGCGTTGATGAACATAATGACATGGTTATCTAAACTAATGTACACTACATTCTTATTCAAAAAAGTCTTTAAATATAACAAATTATTATAGTGCGGTGACTGAAGGCAGAATTTTTTGAATTTAATCTCCCCACCGAACACACACACCTATATAATATATCATTGGAAAGAGGAAATCGTGTACTATAATAATATGCCTGTCGTCAAGACTTGATATGGTCACAGTTTTTTTAAATTGAGGTCAAAGGTCATATGTAAAAATCTGTGAAAATTTGAGAGGGTTTCAATTTTGACTTTTTTTTTAATATTTCTAAACTCTACCTAAATACAACTGATACTGTTTTGGCTTTAGTAATGTTTGTTATTATACATAAACCTTAATCATTGAGATTTATCAAAAAAATTCATAAAACGACGTTTTATAAACAAAACTTCAAAAATCAAGTTTTCAACCTATAAATTGTTTAGAGCACCTTAACCTTCTGACAAATTTCAATTTCAGGTAAACATCAAGTGTCATGCAGGACAATACTTTAAAATTATTTTTTAAACTATCATATTGGGTGAGGTATCAAACCAAAGCAATAGAACACTACAGTCAAATATGACCTAAAATTGAATTTGGGGATACTTCAGGTTTTTTTATAGACTACTCGTTGCTTTTGGGTTTTTCACAATTATTATTGCATCCATAGTATTATCTGTTGTTGTGTATTTTACTCTGGTTAAAATCTATTACATTATAGGGTTTGTACCTGTATCCCCCCTTTTTTTCCTTGCAGCGTACCACAAACTTCAAAAGTATTCCATATAAAAAAAGAAGATGTAATATGATTACAAATGAGACATTCATTAACTTACAATTATAGGTCCCGTACGGGTTTAGCAATGAGTAAAACTCATACTGCATAGTCTTCAATTCCCGAAATAAATAATGTAAAACAAACAAAAAATTTAACGGCCCGATTAATGTACAAAATAAATAAGAAACAAACAAATATAGTATATAGAAACAAACGACAAACACTGCATTACCGTCTCGTGACTTGAAACTGACACATACAGAATGTGGCGGGGTTTAACTTTTCTAAGGGTGCGACAACACTCCCCTAACCTGGGTGTACCAGTGCAACAAGCTTTATACCAAATCAACCATTATCTTCATCATCTTCATTTTCATCAACCGTCACAAGACATGACAAGACACATGAAAGGTTCTGGTCAAAGCAAACACGTTATTTTGAGGTTTTTTTACAAGTATAGACAAGGTATTGTAGGAAGTCCGAAGACATTTGTTCCAAAAAAAATACCAGCTTCAAACCATCCCTATCAATTCATCTAAGATTTAACAGAGATCTAAAAGGGGGTTTAGGAAGGTGCGATGACATCCATTTGCGTGTCTGCAAAGATGCTGAGGAAAAAAATATACGAGATGTACACACTATCTTGAATTCGCTCATTTTCATGGTTGGCAACACATTAGATAGCGTCGCACTTTACTTTAAGAAGCATAAAATTCATTGGCATTCAATGTTTCAACAAGGTGTTTTGAACCAAACTCATGGTACATTTGTAAAACCAATCCTAAATGAAAAAGAGTAAAACAAAATTGGCCACACAAACGCTTGACTTAACAATTGCTTAGCATTTACGCAATTTCTCTGGTACCATTTCCTGAGAATAGTCTTGGCTGTATGCAGTTTCATCAAGTAACTATGAAATGAATTGTAATAAATACGAAGGCATTGACTGAATTGAAGAAGGAAGAGACAATTCATCCGAAGTTGGGTATTCTTCTTTAGAGTTTCGATGTGTTTCCTAAGTATACTTGCAGCGGAATGAAAAAGCTGTCCGTTATTTGTGTCTATTACCGTTGACATTGAGATTTTGAGGTCAGTTTTCAATTGCCTAGCAGCTGATATGGCATCTCAAATAGTTATTTTGCTACTATATATTATGTTATATTTGCCTTGAACTTGTTGAAGTTGTTTGACAACTGAATTTCTATAGAAATCAATAAGTTTAGACCGCATGTTACAAGTAGAATATTTTAAATTAGAGTCAGTCGGAAGAAAAGATCTATATTTATCAAGTAACGGTGTCATGAGGAATGACCATTAAATCTTTGTCAATAGCCAACATAAAATTAGTAAAAGCAGTATCGTGATCTGAGATATCTGCTTCCACGGGTTTGGATTTTTTTGGGTCTTTTTTCGTTTTTAGCAAATGATTTGTAATGCAACCAAAATGACAGAGTGCTTGAAGTTTAAAAGATGGACGGAAATACTATTTCAATTTCAACTTTATCTGACACGGATAAAACATTCTTCATACGCTCATCTGATTCAAACTTGAGTAGTTTTTAATATTTCTAAAATGTTTTGTTGCAACAAAATATACAAGCGCTCCAGTTGAACGACTGCATTCTAGAACGCATACAAATACTCGAAACTGAGGGACAACAGTCCGATAATTGTATGTCGTCATTATATATCAGATAAGAAGCTTCCTCGCTCTAAAAGGGGGCACACATATGTTAACTTGTGTAACTTTTGTAGCATGAACGATGATAAACTGCCTGCACGGAGTTCTTCGAATTAACAGCTATCGCATGAAATCACAGGCACTTGTTTCTGTCAATATGGGGTTTACTATCCATACCCGTATGGAAAATCACAAGGGTGATTTTTCGTACGGGTATGGATAGTAAACCCATATTGACAGAAATAAGTGCCTGTGCATGAAACATCTTGATGTTCACCTCATCCAATTTTTTATTCGATGCAGATACAAAAATTGACTTCCCTATATGGGTTAATTGACTCAAAATTCCAGTCGAGTTTGCTTTTTTTGCATATTAAGCACTGCATAAAATTGAACGACTTTTGTCTTTTCTTTGGACTTATCGGAGCAAGTTGCAACGGATTTGACATATCACGGAATATTTACTGAAACTATCCGTCAATTATTTTGATTTTACAATAAGACTTTTCTGACAAAGTATATTTGATGTTTTATAACAAAAAACATAGAATATAAACATATACAAACAAAGTATGTGGCATATACGTGCACTTTAATTGAAAATATGTGTATATAATAGCGAAAAAGGTAGTAATTTCATAAATCAGTTGAGAGCAAATTGTTGACTAATACACAAAATGTGACGGAAGGCAAGTGATTGAGTTCCATGTTGAAATTGAAGTTTTTAGTCCATTCTTTATCCATTGATTTCTTATGTTTTTTTTCATATTTTAGTTCCGAAATTTTTATCACTTATTAGTTTTATGAAATACTATATGCTTAAAATATCATGGGATAATTTTTATTACTAATATGAAGAAGAAACTAAAGTTTGTGTCTGAATTTGCAATTAAATTACCTCAATTTTAAACAGTCCAAACTTCGCAAATTTTATAGATTAGAAGAAAATAAAATACTAAATAGAATATTTTGACATATAAAAATGGCTTCAGGAAAAACTATTTCAATTAAATGTAAGCAAACGTACACAATTTTTCATTTTGAAAAAGGGGGCTTGAAACTCTCCAATATACTACTAGTCATTAAAACGAATTTTTTAGAAAAATGTGACCGTACGAAATTCTGACGACAGGGCAAAAACTAAAGAAGAAATATTTGTCTTAAAGTTAAGACCATTTTTAGCCGTGTGTTATTTGGGGAGATTAAACTCGCGATCTATACGACTTTTTACACTTCTGTCACCGCACTATTAACAAAATAGTTGAAGTAAGAAATACAACGGATCAGCGTTAATTCATAAAATACAAACGTTCGCCATGGCCCATTAGGGTCATGGTTTCTTTTTCAACAGTCGACGCGTATTCATTGTATCTATAATACACTAAAGCACTATTTCAATATTAGGTTTTTATCAATGTTTAAAACTAATTAAAACAAAAGATAGGTTTATGGTTGGTATAAACCGTAGCTTGAGATCAAAGATACTAATAAAATCGGACTAGTTTCAGAATGAACACTTAATATGCTACGTTTTGTCGTTGAGTTGCTGAATGCATAAATCAGAGCATTTTTTAACATGTGTGTATGCTTATAAAGACACATATATCGGATCAAAAAGTACACTGATTTTTCTCAGGTCACAACTTAATCAAACTTTAATATTTACTTATGAGGCATGTCTATTAGTTTATGTGTTTCCCTCGGATTTAGTTTGCAACCTGGATTTCTTTTTGTCTTAATCGATTAATGACTTTCGAACAGCGGTTTACTACTGTTGCCTTTATTCTAAACACTCAATGTTTTTACTCCTCAATTTCATATCAATGTATTGTTATCTCATAAACGTTTACCTTACTTGTCATTTCTTTCTGTTCATTTCTTCGCTTTTCTTCTCATTGGTCAGAATTTTTTTCTCATATTGCATATTTATATAAACAATAATTATATGCGGTAAATCAATCATGTGAAATAAAATCATATAACATTGTTTGTATCAGTATTTATATGATAGATATCAACGCATAATTGAGTTTGTCCATTAAAAGCATTGTAAAACGTCAATTATTATAATTTTGCAGAGTAATATCTACACAATAAAATGTCTAATGTAAATATTATTATGGTTGTAGGTTTTTGTTAATGTAGGAGTATTATCTTTCATTGGACTGTTATCAAATATATAATATATATCTTTTTTTCTAAGACATTTGTTTTTAATAATTATGACAAAGTGTTGTTAAAATATTAAATGTTTGTTTAAAAATGCTTCTTATACAGTAACCGAAAGACATATACTTCAAGGTTCAATTACTTATCACTTTCAAGCATAAAATATTTTATTAAAGAATGTGATTATTAAAATTTTGCAATTTTAAAAAGATAACAGAAGAAAGTGCAGCATATCTTTTATAGTGAGTGTAGGAACATGTAACTGACAATTTGTGAAAACACAAAAGTTTTAAAATGTTATAATCCTGCGTTGACAATAAAAACAAAAATAAAATTAATTTTCAATTATACAAAGGAACAAGATGTTTTTTGAAATCATTGTAGAATTTATTTAATTCCCCAATGACAAATTATTGATTTTTTTCTGACTTATTTTGTTCTCAATGATTTTGGAAAATGTCCTTGAAATAAAATATGACAACCCACTCCACCCTTTTCCAAATATGAGTTGCGTTTAACTGGTATAAGGGTTAACAGACACATGTTCGATTCAATTCAAATTAACAAACATTTACATTACACTAAATATAGTTTGGCAAAACTTTGAGGAATGTTCGGTCCTCAATGTTCTTCCCTTTCGTATTTTGATTGAAGTTTTCTTCTTTGATTCGAGCATCTGGCGTACAAAATGAATTTTGGTATCTATGGAGATATATTTAGAACCACTGGGTCGATGGCTCTTCTTACCAGAAAAGTAGTCAATACTTCTGTGTGGATATGCACTGTCATTGATATGGCCATGAATATAAATCTATATAATCTTTTCATAAAATTAGAAGACATGAGCATGATAGACTAAAAGATTTTTTAGAGAGATTCTTGTAGTAAAAAATGAATAGAGTGTTTTCAATTGTTTACAGATAAGATGAAATGTATTTGACACGCTTTGAAATTTTTGTTATTATATTTTTGTTGAAATGAACTCAAGTTATTGGAGATTGTTAAATAATTATAAAAATTTAGCAGCACACATTTTGAAACTGAATAACATAGTTGACCAAAATGTTCATCAATACGAAAAACATTATTGATTATTGTATTGATAGAACTCAAAGATTACATACGACAATTAAATGTACTACACTATTATGTTCGTTTTCTACTGAAGATGAACATTTCTAATACAATCATCCCGGTCGCTGAGCCAATAAAAGGATCTCAAACAGCTAGCGGTAACAACACTCATGTTCCTCTTTTATTTACTTACATTTCTTAAAACATTGATAAACCAATTAAGGATACTAAGTTCTTGGTTCTGATTAAAAAAAAAACGCTGCAATTGTTCACCATTCACAAAATCTTAAAATGAATGGGAATGAACATGTTGATTCAATATCATTATTATTCAAAATGCAAATATGATAAACCAAAAGTGTTTGTCTTGAGAAAGAGTGTCAAGCAAACTATATCATGTCTCAAGACATGCAACATTTCTGTGGTGCGGCTAAGCATTCAATTTATGTTTTTGATATTTAGTACTAGTTAATGTAAACCCACATATATGTGATCTTGAGTGCAGAAATTATAATGATATACGGTAAATATTATGATATTTTCACAAAGACAGTCGAAACAATAGTCAACAAATATGTGTTGTAGTTTTTATCATATTGATATCGTCGTAATTAGTCATTTTACAGAGATCACCTTTTCTTGACGCCACATTGTTACTTAAATATTTAAACCAGTTTAATCTGTAATTGTATTCAATAACAGAAATTTAGATATCTATATTATATCCCCAAAAATTATTTGTTTTATAAATCAAATCAATATATAACGTTGTAAAGTGTGTGTCTTACGACAAACACTGCGTTATTCGATAAACTTGTTTAGTGCACTGTCTTAATTAATTTTAGTTATTGGTTGTTATCCTGTGTTTAACATGTCAAAATGTACTATTATATTGTTTATAAAATTGAGAAAGGAAATGGGGAATGTTTATGTATGTATTTATATGTCTTTGGTGTTCTTTTGTGTATTTGTACTGTATTCCCGCCATGTAATGTTGTCATTTTACCGGTATATTTAACATTGCCATCAAGTCGGGAGGTTTGGCTAGCCACAAAACCAGATTCGTTCCTCTTATAGTTGATGTGTTTCTCTCGGTTTGAGTTTGTACCCCGGATTTTTTTTCTCTGAATCTATTTATGAATTTTGAACAGCGGTATACAACTGTTGCCTTTATTTACGAAAAACAAATAGTCCTTGATGTTACCAATGTCGCCTATGCAATAATGATAAACTATAACTAAACAGTTGTGGTATGTTCATGAAATAAAAAATATCATGCAAGTCAAAAGTATTTTAAATATGTTTTTTAACACATGTATCAAGAAAATTATGTTATGTCGCAAGACATACATCGTTTTTGGACGGCTTAGCATTCATCTTTTCCTTTTGTTATTTCGAAAGACAAAATTTGAGTAAATATACAAACAAATATGTGTGATCTTGGAGTGCAGAAATTATAAAGTCATAAAAGTGAGAGCTTACATGTAAACAAGCTATAAAACCAATTTAAATAAAAAAAATTCTACATAAGAAATTGCATTTTCCAAGTCAGGAATATGACAGTTGTTATCTATTCGTTTGATGTGTTTGAGGTTATGATTTTGTCATTTGCTTAAAGATTTTCCGTTTAGTATTTTTTTTAGTTCTTTTTTTTTCTCACTTTTTGCAGTTTTTGTTATCTTTACCATATGTACGAGTTGTTTCATTAAAATGTTAGGAAACGACCCTTTGTTAGAAATAGCATAAACGGTACAAATGTGATTGCACCAGATGCTTGATTCGACGAACATGTCGCTTTAGTGATGACTATGCCATGGCCCAATAAATCAGAGCTTTCTTGACGACGATATATTAATATAAAATGCTTTCCCAATCTTTTTAGTGTTAATTTCTAAAAAATTAGATTTAATATTTGCATGCCAGTGTCAAAGTCCTAGTAGGCTAGTGATACCCCGGGAAATAATAGTCCACCCGCAGATGTATCACTCAGTGGTAGTCATAACATAAATATAACCAATGTTACTGCACTAGATGCGCGTTGTTGCGACATAACATATCTTTTAAGGTGGCTCGGGCCTATTCGAAGTTTCTGTCAGAAGCGCCGAATTTTTTGTTATTTTAATCTTTACAGAGAGTCACTCAAATTGGTAAAAAAATAATAGGGGCTCCCGGACCATTTAAGCTCAAAATATAACTTTTAAACAGGTATGTAAAAAGGACAATTTTTCAATGAAATCATAGGGAAAATAGAGGTGTTGACATATTTTTATCGAAATATCAAAAAAACTGTGTTGACACTTGGTACAAAACTGTAATATAAAAAGAACTGTAATTCAAAAAGCATAGCTATAGCTTCAAAGAATAAGCAAATACAAAATGTAGGTCACCGGTAAGGAAAAAAAAATATTTTGCATTAAAACCCAAAACTTTCGAAAATTTACTCTTTAAACCGACCAGATAATAGATTTAAATTGACAAAAACATAACAGTACATGACATGATGCATACTCGCTAGTTGTATAATACTTAGAACTTCTATGAAAAAAGTGCTAACTTTCAACGTATCATTTTGCGTTGCGGCTCTATGCTTGTGAAGTCGCGTAATATAGAGAATAATACATAGCAAAATCCGTATCATATGTCGTATCATCCCGAGACATCAATATCAGCACAAGGGCCTTTATTGGTCGAGGGTGATACGGCATGTGATACGGATTTTGCCATATATTATACGCTTTATCATATATTTCAACAGAAGAGTATTATATTATATGAACTGTTTTCTGATCCATAGCACTGGGTTACCTTCAGTTCTACTTTTGTCTTGCTTCAAAGGTTTTCAAAAACTGCTCAATTACTTATCCGAAGCACCCTGGTTACCTTACAGTTTGCGTGCTGTTGTTAAAATATTTTGTTTATTATTGTATTTATTTTTGTGTTTTGTATTTTTTATAGTTGCATTTAGTGTGCTAAAAAATATGAAAACTTGACGTTCGTGACGTCAAATACAATATGAAAACTTGACGTTTGTGACGTCACATACAATATAAAAATTTGACGTTCGCGACGTCACATACCAAACAATGACGTCATTCAAAAAAACTGACCTATTTTGAGGAAAATTTTTCTTATGCAAAAAAAACCCCCCAACAATACTGACTATGTAAAAAAAAAAAAAAAGAAAAAAGAAAAGTAGGGGTGTGATAAAGGGTATGTAATAACGGGTAGGGATGTGATAAATGGTATGCGATAAAGGGTGCGCATCAAAGTTGGGCGATATGGATTAAACAGCAGTCTATTTATCAAATATGCAAAACTACTGTATTTACCACTAAACATATAATAAAATGATGTATATAAAAATATTATTGAATAGAAAGTCGTATTGGCAGAAATGTATGTATCTGCAACGCCTTGAGATCCCTATTTACAATACACTACGGTAAACCTTCTGTTGTGCAGTTACAAACGGAGAGAATTTACATTTGCCGATAAATATCGTTTAGAGCAGGAAACAGAGTAGCAGTTTTTGTTTACAAATCATTTTCAATATCAAGGAATTGTATGCGACTTTCATACAAGCGAGATGTTAAGCTAGCTTTAAAACTAAGTTTTATCCACCATTTTCTACATTTTAAGAAAATGTCTGTATAATGTCAGTTGTTAAATATTCTATTGATTGTAAGACCTTTTCATTTTACCATTTGCTTAGGGAGTATCTGCTATGTAATAATACTTTATTTTGATTGGATGAAAGACATGGTATTTTTACAAATTTTCGATATACTGAGATTTTCTTTATCTGCCGGTGTATTTGTCATTAAGGATTTCCATGAAATAGGTACATGATAATCAATACATTTTTCAAAAAAGTTCACTTCATTCAGCATTATCTCATCAAAATGAATTATGTTACAACGGAACACAACGACCTGAGATTTCAAAACGTAAATTTCATAGAAAAAGATATAATAAATAGTTACAAAACGTGAGATTTAAGGCAAAAGATCTATAAATTTTTTCCGTGGAATTATTCACATCAATAGCAGTCATGGATTTAGAAAAAAACATTTGTTCGATGAATTCAGGATAAAATGGCAGGTAAACTATGGTGTTACCAATATAGTGAATTCACGATTGTTAACGTAAGGACTCAAAGGCAATAGACCCCCGGCATTTTTTTCTTCATGAATGCCAGCCAGTAAGCACACAGATAGTGTGCTCAATTAGTGACTCCAAATTCATCGGTCTATATTTCTGCTTTCAGCCGTGGAACCGATTCACTCCCATGCTTCGAACTATGGGTCCGCATTTAAAGCCAAATCAGTCAATCACATTATTTCAATCATAAACAAAAGAACGTGTACATTTGTGGTACGATCGTCAAATCATGAAACCATTCGTAGCAAAAAGAATTTAACAAACTTGAATTGGAAACACAAGGTGAATGGAATTACTTGCCGGGAAAAATAACCAAGCTGATTACTTAACACGCAGATACCACCAAACACATCCAAAACACAACACATTATTGTTATCCTAGACCCATTGGTGGCCTTTGGACAGTAATCTGCTCTTTGATCGGGTTGTTGTGTCTTTGAAACATTAACCATTCTCAATTTATACACTATTGTTGAAATATACACAATTGATTTAAACATGATAATTAACTTAAACGGGCAGAGAAAACGGAAAATTGTAGTGCGATGGTAACGATAAGTGATGAATACACAGAAAATGAAAATTAGCAATACTTCAATACAAACATTTTCCTTAAAACATATGGCAATACAGTGCAAGTGCATTACAAGTTGTAACAAGAGTAACGAACAACGCTCGTTACTATTTAATCAAAAACTTTCTCAAGAAAAACGCAAAAGCGACGCATACATTAAAGTTCTTGATGAGCCATACAACAAGAACATGTTAGGACGGTATTGACAGTTTGACTACACCTTTACAGAAAACGAGAATCGTGCACGTGTGTACAACAACTTAAATCGTTCTTATACTAGAACATCACATAATGCACATGACTTAATGGTATGGAACGCCACAGCTGTATTATATTGAACTCTAGTATAACGTTTTGTTGTTTTGTTATCACGTGATGATATTTGGTATTTACATATTAATATGGTTTTGACATTACGTAATGATGTTTAGATATAACTTAATATGGAATAGTCATTACTTAATTATATTTCGATATTACACGATATGGTTTCGTATTAATTTGATATGGTTTTGGCATTACTTGATGTGGTTTCACAATTATTCAATGTCATCAGGCATTTTATGTGTATGTGACATAACGTAATGGAGTTGTTTCATTCAAGATGTGGTTTTGTTATTTCATAATGATGATTTGAAAAATGTTTCAAATGTGTTTGGCAATAGATGTTTTAAGATAAGTAAGCAAAAATAGTGTAAATGTGTGTTCTTTAAATTTGGTAAGTGTAAATTGTCATAAATACAGACAGCTAACGTGAACGAGGGGCAAAAGATACCAGAGGAACATTCAAACTTATTTGAAGAAAATAAACACCACACCATAGCTAAAAAAATACCAATATACAAACAATAGTACAAAAAACACAATATTAAAAACATAAAGACTTGGCAACACAACCGACACCAAAAACTTAGGGTGATCTGTGAAACAGATATTTGAAATGGTCAACAAACTCGTGATGGCGTCCATTACCCTATGTAGGGATGACTTCATCTTCACCATTGGATACTCTTTGTTTAATTGCTCCCTTGTGTTCAGCATATTTTATTAGTCTGAAATAAAAGAATGTCTATGCAATTGTTTTGGCTTACATAGGACTACTGACGTCTTTGTGGCATATAAGACATGTCTTGTGACAATTGATCACCAGATTACACATGCAAATTACTCTCAGAACGTAACAATACTAAAAGAGAGATTTTATTAGACCCTCAAAGTCTTGAACACCTATATTTGAAATTTCATTGATTTACCTACGCCGACGTAAAACGCAGACAGCTTGAAAAACTTCGTAAACGGTATTAATAGTAGCATACGCGGTTTTGAATCTTTGGGAACAAATGAGAACACTTTTGTAACTATTTTTTGTTCTTTAATATACTATAATAAAATTAACGGTACCAGATACGCATTTCGACAATACATGTCTCTTAAGTGATGCTCGTGGCCAAAATATTTGAAAACCAAAGCTTATATAAAAGATGAAGAGCTATAATCCAATAGGTCCAAAAAGTATAGCCAAATCCGTGAAAGGAATCAGAGCTTTGCATGAGGGAGATACATTCCTTAATTTAAAATAATTTCTAATATTTCGTAACAGCAAATTTTAATAAAACAAAAAAACCGTATTTTCATGCCAGTACCGAAGTACTGGCTACTGGGCTGGTGATACCCTCGGGGACTAATAGTCCACCAGCAGAGGCATTGACCCAGTGTTAGTAATAAAATTAACGGTACCAAATTTCTTGCACCAGATGCGCATTTCGACAATACATGTCTCTTCAGTGATGCTCGTGGCCAAAATATTTGAAAACCAAAGCTTATATAAAAAATAAAGAGCTATAATCCAATAGGTCCAAAAAGTATAGCCAAATCCGTGAAAGGAATCAGAGCTTTGCATGAGGGAGATACATTCCTTAATTTAAAATAATTTCTAATATTTTGTAACAGCAAATTTTAATAAAACAAAATAAATCCGTATTTTCATGCCAGTACCGAAGTACTGGCTACTGGGCTGCTGACACCCTCGGGGACTAATAGTCCACCAGCAGAGGCATCGACCCAGTGGTAGTAATAAAATTAACGGTACCAATTTTCTTGCACCAGATGCGCATTTCGACAATACATGTCTCTTCAGTGATGCTCGTGGCCAAAATATTTGAAAACCAAAGCTTATATAAAAGATGAAGAGCTATAATCCAATAGGTCCTAAAAGTATAGCCAAATCCATGAAAGGAATCAGAGCTTTGCATGAGGGAGATACATTCCTTAATTTAAAATAATATAAGTTGTCTTCCGATGTACGAAAAACATAATCTAGGACCGCAAAACGATTACTTGGGCATATAATCATTGGGAGTAGCAATAAAGAGGGAATTATGCGTACATGTCATATGACAATCTTTAGGTGCATTCATGACGAATCAGACATTTCATCGACCGCTTCGTTTGTTTCCAAAACAATTAACTGAAAGAATGGGAAATACTTTCAGCCGATAAAATGTATGAAATGCATGTTTTGTGAGGAATCGTATCATCCGAATACATGCAAAACGTGCGACATAAAATTCTTACCAGATGTATTATCACACACACATACTCTGAATATCAAAGTCATATGAACCCAGTTAGCCGTATTTTGTTCACGGCCGACACTCGGCTAGCCGAGAGATTGGTCGGTTAATCTATATTGAGAATGCGGCTATATTGGCGATTGGTCTGTTAATCGGGTTGGTTATACGTCTGTTAAGAGTAAAACGCTTAATTTAATGTTTAACTCTATTAAATATACAGATTTTTGGCATGTTATAAGAACCCAAATCAAAAAAAGAAAAGTGTCTTACGAAATGATATCTATCATAGAACATTTTGCACTTGGAATACAACACAGGGTACATATAACGTGTTCTCGTTTACATATGAACATGATATTTGTCACTGGACGTTAAACCCCAATTCGTCAGCATCATCCAATTGGTTCTTTTCTTCTATTACTTAATCATATGTTGTTTACAAATCCCTCTAAAGAAGTAAACGGAAAGGAGCGAATGCAGCTACATTTGGTTATTTTAAGTTTTAATTCATTTTATTCCGTTTAGTTCCTTTCTACATAAGTGCAGAGGAGAACTACAGTTGTCTATGGTTGCCGGTGAAGTCCATTTCGCGTTTTCGCGATTTCGCCTTTCATATTCTATAGGGCGAAAACGCGAAAACGCCGAAAACGCGAAGGCGAAAACGAGAAATCGGTTTCGCGTTTTCGCGTTTTGGACTTCGAAAATTCGCGTTTTTGCCATATCGAAAATGTAAGGCGAAAACGCTAAAGCGCTAAAACGCAAAATGGCATTAACCTGCCACCATAGTTGTCCGCATGTAAACTTCTAGAATTTGTCACCAATATAAGTACATCGCAATCCGTTACTGTTTCAACAGCAATCGGTGTTTCATGTGTGTATTCTTAAACAAGTATTATTTTTCTCTCGTTTTTAGCAAAGTATCACTCTCTACTGTCCTTATATATTATTCTATATTCTGCGTTTCCATCCAGATTCTCTTGTATACCATGAGGGTCCGGATTGGGGTATTGTTTATTTCTGTATTCTTTAAATTGTTATGTCATTTTTTTCTACATTTTATTTATCTTAATCATTATTCTTTCTTTATTTTTCATATTTTGTCATCCCAATATATTTTACTTACTGATGTTTAGTAACATTACGACGTTATCTCTGATTAATATACTGGTTACCAATGTAGATGACAAATTTGTGTCATCCATGACAATTAAACAGAATCAACATGATAAATGCGATCATTCTTGGATGAAATTATTATTACTTTAATAATATGTATTACACTTTTTGAAACCATTTTTATCAATTTTCAATGTGTTGTTTCCGTATATGTCATGTTTCATTGCCCATGTGTTGTTTTCGTATATTTTAGCCACTCGTCTTGAGCCTACTCATTTGATCCGATAACACCCCATATAGCAATAAAATTATACTTTTATTGCCATTCATGACTCTTAACAGACCAATTAACAGACCGGGTTTTATACATCCGACCCATTAACAGACCATTTTTTAAATACCAAAATACAGATTTTCGTGTAGATTTTTCACACAATGATATCAATAAGGTTAACAAACATAATGCCTTTCTTTTTTCGATGTTCAAAATATTGAATGCAAGTATATTTAACCAATGTGTCATTTTGTGTACATTTTATGTGTGTAAAATGTGTATAAATTTATTGATGAGTAACCCGCCTTTTCATTTTATAGATCGTACATTGAAGCTAGAAAAAAAAAATTACACCACTGAATTCAGTACATTGAATTGTTTTGTTACACATGAATACTTTTTATGATGAAAATATATTTAAAAAGTTATACAATGAAACATGCTGAACTTTCAATGATTTTCTCGATAACACCTGATTAACAGACTTTAGCCAACCCGATTAACAGACCAACCGCCGATATAGCCGCATACTCAAATTAGATTAACCGACCAATCTCTCGGTTAGCCGAGTGTCGGTCGTGTTGTTAATGTAGGGAAAAAATTGGCATGTAAAAAGGTAACTGTTACGTTTTATAACTGAGAATATGATGATATTATTAAAATGTTAACCAATCAACGTAGAAAGTGAGGTTAAGGTCAAGTCATCCAGTCATCTATTCATGCACTTGCTGTAGTACGGTGACCGAGTAAGGAAAAGTCGCTTATTTAAAGAGTTTAATTGTCATTCGGAATATACGGCTATAAATCACAGTATTGGTAGTTCAAAGGTTAAACTTAACATTTTGACTTGTCGTCAAAAAAAATCGTACGGTGCAATTTTCGTTAAAATTAACTTTGAAATACGTTAGTTTACTTAAAAGAAAAATCGACTAAGAAAAGTTTTGAGGTCAACATTGTAAAATAAAATCCTTGATATGATTTCTGTTATTATATACATTGTTGTTACACCTTATTCATGTTATTTTAACGATTTCAAATAAAGTTTAGCAAGATTAATTCGTTATCAAAGAGTTTTTGTGAAAGTTTAACACCACGAATACTTTGCATTTAACAGAGTACGTTCCAATTTAATTTCATAATTTTTTTTAACTCAAAATGTAAAATAACTAACAACATTTGTACCTTTATTAATCAATAATATCAAATTCATTTGTCTCAGAAGCACTATTTCAGCAATTGAAGGCAGACAAAATTCATAACGCTCATATGACGGAGCTATTCGAAGCTCATATACAGCCTCTTATAGATACATATACGCAATTGGGATGTGATGTATTACTTACATTTACATACTGGGATATGTTCCTTGAAGCAGTAGACATTTAGCTGTCAAATGTTAGAGCAGAACGAGAGGGAAATTGGTCTCTTTCTTGAGATCGTTATCTCAAATGTAACATTACATTTTTGTAACCAACCGTACCGCACGAAGGTGGATACTCGATATGCTTCAATTTTCTGAGAACATTCGATCACCTTTTATAGATTGCTACTTTGCTTTTTAGACAGAAAAGACCGTTATAAAAGCCTCAAGGGGATTAGGTGGCACTGTAGGCATAACAAATCAAAAGTCTGCGCTTATTAGATGGACCCTTACTAGACATTTCATAGAATCCATTCGTCGTGTAATGCTGAAAAGGGATGAAATTGCTGCAAATTATGCAAATTCACAAGAAGAAACAAAGCCAACAGCAATGAAAAGAGATGAAGAACATGTTATTGCCTTGTGAACCATCTGAATGATCCATGACTGATCCCTTTGGTGTGGAATCCCACCCTCAATGTCTTAACAATATCTCTTCTTAAATGCATGCTTCAAGATATATTCGAGGTTCTTTGCTCACAGTTGTCGAGGAAGGCTTGAACATGTCGAAACATTTTAGCACTAGTGCTCTTTCTTAAGATCAGAAGGAATTTTTATAGTCCAATATCAAAGTCGAACACAAACCTCAAATATAAATCAGGGGACATACTTTCAGGTCGCATAAATCCAAAACTTGTGATTAGACGTGCACTGATTTCGGCAAAATGTAGAGATGATGTTATCATAGAACATGTGTTGTCGCACCAATTCAATTATCCCCTTTTCAAAAGGACGGCACCATGAGAAAATCATGCAAGTCGGATTTTGTGAAGCAATTCGAATCTTAAGTCTCTTGTGCACATTCCCTACCTTCCTTTATACCATCACTCACAACTTACATAAGAGATGGTATGGCATTGGTTCAATTTATTAATGCTAAAAAAGATCTTGCAGCTTACTATTAAAATAATATGTCCCAATAAATTTCTATGGCGCACATAGTAGCACATGGTTTTGACCGCTACGACACGAACAACTCTATAAAGTCTGCCGAAAGGGAACGACGCAGAGAGACTACATGCAGCTTCCATCAAAGTGTATCAGATTATAGAGCGGAGAAGTATTCCTGACTGGAAAACTTTGACAAATCCCATAAGATGTGAGCTTTACAGTCAGAACGTTTGTTAATTCCGAAATAATCAAAGTTATTCATACCAACACTGTTCATGGCTGTCGTAGCTTGTTCAGCACTCAAGAGAAGGCCTATACCCAATGCCTTAAACTTTGACACGGAGTTTAGGGAAATGTGAAAGAGTTGAAGAACAATCATACGGACCTCTTATACAATTGTAATTGTTCTGTGTGTTCGCTACTAAAAAAAAGGTCACACACAGGCGAGTAATGGTTGCAGATGTGGAACATTAGCAAAGTAAATGATGGGCGGAGATTTTCACCCATTCAATAACTATGTGTCTGTCTACAAGACTTCGAAGGACACGCACGACTATTTCAGTTGTTTTTAGAGTTTCGATAATACTGACAATCATATATAATTATTCAAGTTTGCCACTAGTAAAGATGTAAGTTTAGTCAGGTTACCTTCCTGCGAGACGGCACTGAAACAGTATGTTTTACGTACTTCGTTTCAAACTAAAAATTTGGACCGCAATACACCTTGCTAAACCCCTATCCGGTCACCTTTGGAATACGGTTGGCGAGAGTAAAATGATGCATTACACCCCGTGTATTTTAAAGGGCATATTTCAGCAGAATTCTTGCAGGATCTTGTGTCTTCATTGAAAGGAAAATCTACATGTGAAAGAGTCATGTGTTTGTTCACTACAAAACCTTACATGTAGGGGGTTTGATCCTGTAAAGGGTCAGAATTATGTAGAAAATTTCAAATCATGTTCCTTGACAATTAACTAGAAGATATAATTCTGTTGTACGGATCTCTTTGATTGGAATGTTGAATTGTAACTATTTTCGAAGTATTGAGTGCTTTTTAGTTTTAATGAATTACATGAATGATCTTATGCAAAATAAGCCTTTGTGACAGTAGGATTCAGGTAAAAAAAATATTTATCATTTATTGATGAGGTTGAATGTCAGCCGGCAAAGTAACTATTGTAATTTTAACAGAATATGTGTTGATCTTGTGTAATAGAACAAATATTTGAAAAACGCCAATTTCCAGAAAAAATCGATTTCTTATTCATTTTTTAACATTTTCGAGATAATTCATTGATAATTGATATAAGAAAATGTCTGTATCTAGAATTTAATTTAAATTGTTATATATTTCTTCAAATTTTGAAATTATGGAAGAAAAAAATAACAACAGAATTTGATCTTTTACCTCATATGCATTTTATGCAAAACTGTTACCATATTTTTTTTTTGACGACATCGATATTTCAATAGTACTCATTATTTCGAATCCAATGATATATAATATAGCCATATAGTATGTTTGACGATTACTTCTAAAAAATATTGGGTCTGATCACCGTACTACTAGTGCATATAGAAGTTTAGCATATCCTGAATTTGAACGTGGTTGAAAATTGTACGAGATTCAAACGGAAACGATCGATTAAAAAGTTTTAAAAGTTAGAAGAACGAGATTAAACAACATTGACATTATTTATGACCCAAAACTCCAACAGACTTGCCAAATACAGCTAAGTTAATCAATATAACTGCGACGTCTATCGAGATGCACACGCTATTGATAAATTTCCGCAACCTCGAAGAGATGCCGTTGTGCGTCATTATCATTAAGTTATTATTGATATGACATTTTTGGAAGCTTCATTACTATCATACTAGTACCAGATTAGGCATAAAAATATCAAATAATTGCATAAATACTTCTATTTTGTAAACACATGAACACGTTGAATTCCTTTTCCTAAATAATGTTGCCTCCAATTTGTTGTTAAATATGGATATCTTTTTTTACCATAGCACCTATGTGCGTTGAATGTTATGTAATCCCCATTTAAGTCGTAAAGTACACCGAGTACCAGAGACCCATTTGTTTTTGTTACACACCAAGCCCTTGCCACTACTATTAAATCGCCCCACGGATTCAGAGTATCCCCATACCTTCCTAGTCCAGAGTGTTCTATGGAACTAAATGATACAACTGCGTCAAATAATCCTAATGTTTTATCTAAAAACGTTCGTCTGTATTCAGAGGGAACCATCGTTGTTATTTGCTCATGTTCAGATTTGATCCTTCCATATTCAAGTGTAACAATACTTTTTGCGCCTATCTCAAGCAAGCATGCTTCAACCCATGGTTTCTCGGATCCTATGACTAGGACACGCCCTCCTATCACTCCTGGTGCATGTTGTAGTCCGTCCCTTAGTGCGTTAGTTTCAGATATTCCGTAAGTACCAAACAGTTTACCTTCTTTAGCTCGCGCTACATATTCCTCGAGCAAAGATTTAGTCCAAATAGGTATCCTCGCGGTACTACCAAGGTATGGTTGGTTAAAATATGCCGTGTGCACTTTTATTAGTCCATTCATCGTATAGTCATTCAATAAAATTGAAGGTATTTTTCTTGGAGCATGCGCAAGTCCATGAGATGAATCAACATATTCGTTTTGAAATAAAGCTTCACAATTTATACTGGCTGTAATTTTATCAAAAAATGTCCCTGGAGTTCCTTTTCGTGAAGTATTACAGAGCTGGCCACATGCTATTCTTGTTTTGTTTATGTCCTCTAAATATGTTGAAAAATATGATTTGCTTTTGTAAGTCGTCTTCTCAGTAATAAGTTTTGTACGTTCTACATTGTTTTCAATAGTTCTTAATCTTGCTTGACTAAATAGTATAATGAATAAAGAAATGGACATAATGATCACAAGAAGTTTCGAATACTCCATCAATTTTCCAATATTTCGGTATAAGAAAACCTTTTAAAAAATGTATCCTGCAAAAGAAGAAGTATACAGGTTAATGGTTATCAAAAGCGTTTTGTTTAAATGTGTTATTGGGAGCACTATGTGATTCATTTTTACATATTACTCAATTCGTACAAAAAGTTATCAAATATAAGTAGGTTCAATTTACAAGCCGCCTATGAACTAACGTTTTTTTTTCTATACAAAACAACAACAAACAACAACCACTGAATTACCGGTTCATGACCTGGGACAGTCAAATACACAATGTGGTTTAGTTATTATATATTTTTAAAGGCGCGCCAATCCTCCTTAACTTGGATCATTGGTTTAATAGCACGCCATGAGAGGAAACTATGAAAAGAAATCAATGTGATGTTGCTAGACAATTTGAAGACACACATTCCCCTCCCAGTTCTAATAACAAAAGTACAGGTAGACGGAGTTGGTAAATTAACAAACATGACCATAAATATACGTAGGAACAACCCACGTCTATAAAATTCCAATGCACAAGGCCATTTACAATTGAAATATACGAGAGCAATGTTGACAGCTAACCAAATCGCCGGATGTATTGGCAAACTGATTTTAAAGCTAAAAGTTATCCATGGACTGAAATTACACAGAATTCAAGACAGAAGTCTTTTTAAAGGTTACAGATTATACAGCACCATTGCAAAAAAACAGATAGCAATGGACGAGATAGAGACAAAATCAACAGGAAAAAACTGAATTCAAATATCCAGATATATATCTCGACATAACCACTAGAGTTCCCTGTCAATCATTTAAGTGTATGTGACAAGCGGTCATTGCCTTCGACGGCGAACACTCAAATCAAGTATGAACATAAATAATGTAGTGCCATGGGGTAATTATAAACAGTAATCGTTATTTGATGAAATATATTACATTTTATTATGTAATCTCATTGTATCAGAAATCTTACAATTTTTAATTACAATATATCATCAATTAATCTATTACAATGCAAACCAGATGAAATCATGATCACTATTAAAGTTTTAGAGTAAATTGATACGATTCCTTTCTGATTACAAAATTTTGTACATGTATATGAAAATATTTTTAATGTCCGCATAGTTTAATCAAAGTACTACACTTAACTTGTAGCCTACATTTTTAGCCGTACCCTCCAAATCTTATTCTCCAACTGGAGGTACTTTCAAAATTGTTCCACAAGGGAACACAAATGTTTTCAAAGCATGCTTATATGGATTCAATTTTTGAATGAAACTTTTAGAAAGATTAAACCATGTAATATACTATACATACTAAAACTGATACTGAATAAGATCAATCGCTTTGAACCATGGTCAATCATTTACTGACGTCCTTAAATCAAGCAACACTAGATTTTACTTTATAGAAGAGGGCCAGAGTAACAATCAAACTCATAGATCTAAAAAAAAACTGACAACGCCTTGCCTAGAATAGAAAATAACAAACAGACAAATAATAGTACACAAGACACAACATAAACACTAAAGGCTTAGCAATACTCATGTTATTAAAAATCTGGAAAAGAGTCTAATTTGGTAGGAAGGGGATTGTAGTTACAACATAAGGAACATATCAGATTACATCTGTGCAGGGTCTTTCCATAACGGTCAACGAACTCGTGATGCCGTAAGTAAAGTTTACGAAATTGTAATTTCAACTTCACCATTTTGAACTCGTGATGTAATAGCTGCCTTGTAAGCAACAACCCTATATCAAGGAAATCATGATAAGAAATACAAACCAGAAAATATTGTATCAACTGGGAGATATATACTCTGGATACAGGCGCTGCTGGAATGTTGCAACATAGAAATAGAACGTTCACAATTAGGAAGCTGAAATCATCTCTTGTGTCGTAAAGTTTTGTTTTCAACCGACCCTCATTAACAATTTCTGGATGTAAGAAAAAATATGAGACAGACAAAACTGTATTTCTAGTATCCTTTATCTCTATTTTGATTGGATAGATGGGTTCAACATAGTCACCAAATTATTTTTTTTAGTGAGAGAACATCATCTGTATAGCGGAAAGTAAAAATAACGAATATTGCTAACCTCTTATCTTTCTACATAAGAAGTTCCTGTATGAAATCGAAGACAGCCTCATGATAATAAAGGAACAAGTTGGCAAAAAGACGGGATCACTTGGTTTCCAATACTTCCCAATAGTTCTCTTTTTCAAATATACATTGTTTGTATAATAAATGTTTGAACATACATTTCAGTCATAACAAAAAAATATTGCAATTAGCAAGTTGAACTGATTATGTCATGTTTAATGTTTAATGTTTAGTGTTCATAATCATATCATGTGGTTTGCACTGAAACCGTGTTATCTCCCTTATACAACTGAGAATGGAATTTGGGAATATGTCAAAGAGTCAACAAACCGATCAAAAAAAATACAACAGCCGTAGGCCACCAGTGGGTCTTCAACGCAGCCAGACAATTCCGCACCCGGAGGTGGTCCTCAGCTGGCTACTTAAAAAACAGTACTACTAGTTCAACTAAAATGGACGTCACACTAAACTCCAAAACATATAAATGAACTAAATTAAAAAAAAAAAAATACAAGACTAACAAGGGCTACAGGCTTCTGACTTGGGACAGGCGCAAACATATGGCGGGGTTCACATTTTTTTAGATCTCAACCCTCCGTCTATAACTCTAGTCAATGTAAAATAAAAATAAAACACATAGCAATACGCACAGTAAAAGTCAGTTTGAAATAAGTTTGTGTCCGATGTCAGAATAAGTAACAAAAGAAACTACGCAAACTGAAAATTATACATAAATGAACAAAGGACTACTTGCAGTTATTGACATGCAAGCTCCAGACCTCAATTAAACTGATTGAAAGATTATGTCTGCATCATATGTAAATAGAGTACAATCTATATCAATATGGGTTTAGTATCATACCATCATGAAATATATGAGAAGAACTTAACCCGTATCATTCCAACAATTGGTTTATGAAAAGATGTGTCACTAATCAAAGCAAAAAATGATTGACAGCAGAGCATGTTTTGAATATTTAGTTCGGTTTTAACTTCGGTGTTGCCATGAATATTAATCATATGGTCTCTTTTTTTTTAAATTTACCACTTGCAAAAGTATGAATTATTAGAAATACTAAGGCTGTTCTTATCCCAGGCATAGGTTACCATGGTTACCATAGACGTATTTGGCACAATTATTTTGAAATTTCGGGTTCTCAATGCTTTTCAACTTTATACTTGTTTGGCGTTCTATTTTTTTTTTATCTACCTGTCACTGATGCGCCTTATGTAGATGAAACGCACGTCTGGAGTATCAAATTATAAGCCTGTTACCTTTGATAACTTATGTCATGCACAACCATTTCGACAATTTTGAGTAACGGATTTGTTTTTCAATCCGCATGAAATTGTAAGGGGTTTCCTTTGAACGCATGCTATCATGAAACTGTACTTACCTTAGTATCTCTACTCTACGTTTGAGACAAATTAATATCAGAGAAATAAATCATCTTTTTTTTATTTTTTTGTTACAATTATAAATTCTTTGAACAAAAACACAGAACTACAATTACGCGTAATAATTTCTGATTCTGTATTCAAATATGCACTTGTTATCAATACGCATTTGGTTAATTTGAAATCACATTTCATGATAATGTATTCAATATCATATACTTGAATGAATATTTAGAAATATGATGTTTACTGTTATATCATTCTTACCTTCTCGTCTTTAACCTCGTTTACTCAAACCACACAACAAACCATAAAAATACAATTATTGGGCATATGTATTGACACATTACAATTACAGTATCTGAAATCTTGTATTTGTATTAATTGGGTAGAATTTCTGAAGATTATCAATATAGAATGAACCCACTAAATGTATCAATATTTCTTTATATTTCTTCGCCTGAACGATTTTCCATTTGCCTTCTTAAACCAACATGAATGCATTTACAGAAAAAGCGAAGTGGAAATACACTAATAAAATAGCCATAAAACATGAATCGACTGTGACGGTGACTTCTGTATATATTTATTAATTTGACAATCCTATTCTTAAACATGTATTTTATGCTAATCAAGGATCCCATGATCAGAATTGATTCATCTATATATTAGGGTGGTCATTGCTTTATTATAAGTTGTTTCTGTGTGTGTTGCATTTTAGTGTTTTTGTTGTGTCGTTGTTCTCTTCTTAAACTAGAGGCTCCAAAGAGCCTGTGTCGCTCACCTTGGACTATGTGAATATTAAAGGAAGCAGATGGATTCATGACAAAATTGTGTTTTGGTGATGATGATGTGTTTGTACATCTTACTTTACTGAACATTCTTGCTGCTTAAAATTATCTCTATCTATAATGAACTTGGCCCATTAGTTTCAGTGGAAAATGTAAATTTACAAACTTTATGAAAGTTGTTAAAAATTGACTATAAAGAACAATAACTCCTAAGGGGGTCAATTGACCATTTCGGTCATGTTGACTTATTTGTAAATCTTACTTTGCTGAACATTATTGTTGTTTATAGTTTATCGCTATCTATAATAATATTCAAGATAATAACCAAAAAGAGCAAAATTTCCTTAAAATTACTAATTCAGTGCCAGCAACCCAACAACGGGTTGTCCGATTCATCTGAAAATTTCAGGGCAGATAGATCTTGAACTGATAAACAATTTTAACCCATGTCAGATTTACGAAAAATGGTTAAAAATTGACTATAAAGGGCAATGACTCCTTAAGGGGTCAACTGACCATTTCAGTCATGTTGACTTATTTGTAAATCTTACTTTAATTGCTGAACATTATTACTGTTTACTGTTTATCTCTATCTATAATAATATTCAAGATAATAACCAAAAACAGCAAAATTTCCTTAAAATTACTACTTCAAGGGCAGCAACCCAACAACGGGTTATCCGATTCATCTGAAAATTTCAGGGCAGATAGATCTTCACCTGTTTAACAATTCTACACATGTCAGATTTGCTCTAAATGCTTTGGTTTTTGAGTTATAAGCCAAAAACTGCATTTTACTCCTATGTTCTATTTTTAGCCATGGCGGCCATCATCGATGGTAAGCCGGGTCACCGGACACATTTTTTAAACTAGATCCCCCAATGATGATTGTGGCCAAGTTTGGTTTAATTTGGCCCAGTAGTTTCAGAGGAGAAGATTTTTGTAAAAGTTAACGACGACGACGGACGACGACGGACGACGGACGCCGGACGCCAAGTGATGAGAAAGCTCACTTGGCCTTTTAGGCCACTGGGTCGATGCCTCTGCTGGTGGACTGTTAGTTCCCGAGGGTATTACCAGCCCAGTAGTCAGTACTTCGGTACTGGTAGGAAAATACGGATTTTTTGTGTAATTAAAATTTGCTGTTACAAAATGTTAGAAATTATTATAAATTAAGGAATGTATCTCCCTCATGCAAAGCTCTGATTCCTTTCACGGATTTTGCTATACTTTTTGGAACATTTGGATATTAGCTCTTCATCTTTTATATAAGCTTTGGATTTCAAATATTTTGGCCACGAGCGTCACTGAAAAGACATGTATTGTCGAAATGCGCATCTGTAGCAGGAAAATTGGTACCGTTAATGTTATAACTACCACTGGGTCGATGCCTCTGCCGGTTGACTGTTAGTCCCCGAGGTTAGCACCAGCCCAGTAGCCAGTTCTTCGGTACTGGCATGAAAATACGGATTTTTTTGTGTTATTAAAATTTGCTGTTACAAAATGTTAGAAATTATTATAAATTAAGGAATGTATCTTCCTCATGCAAAGCTCTGATTCCTTTCCCATATTTGGTTTACTTTTGGTTTACTTTTTGGACCTTTCAGATTATAGCTCTTCATCTTTTATATAAGTTTTGGATTTCAAATATTTTGGCCACGAACTTCACTGAAGAGACATGTATTGTCGAAATGCGCATCTAGTGCTGGAAAATTGGTACCGTTAATGTTATTATATTTGATGTGTTTTTCTCAGTTTCAGTCTATAACCCGGATTTGTGCTCAATCGATTTATGAATTTCGAACAGTGGTATATTAATGCTCACCTGTGATGGCGATGGATGGGAACAAAAAAGTTATAAATTTTATATAATACAAGTACACACCCGTGATATTGCAGGTCCGTGACTGAATTAAAGTATATAAATAACTACATTTGTATGCCTAAGCCTTATTTTAGTAATTGGTATTGTCATCTGATAAGTCATGTCGATTATAAGATACAGTTTTCTCTGCTTTCAAATCTTTCTGTTTGAACCCGTCGACCTGGAACTTATCAGTTATTGGAAATATTAATTATTTGGAAAACAAAAGGTTCTGGCTATCCAGGATTGGAGTATTTTTTAATCAACAGCATTGTCCTATATTAGTGATCTTAGAAAGTCTTGCTGATTGCTGAATAAAACTACAATAGGGAACAATTTGACAATGATTGTATTTAGTAGTGTCAGTCCTTTGATTATGACCCGTGTATATAGCAAAATCCTAAATACACCGTTTGGTGGTGCGCCTGTCAAATGCGGAACGTACAGATCAGGTAATAGCTGAATATACTATTTGTATCGGTATCGGATTCGACCCGGAACATGTTAATTATTGGCAATATTAATTATGCTGAAAACAAAAGGGTCTGGAGGAGTGTAATTTTTAATCTACACCATTGTCCTATATTAGTTATATATAGAGTTGAATTCTTTGATTTGTCGTTTTTACCCGATGACGGCTGACAAATTGGACCTCGTAATTTTAGTATTATAGATACGTTTTGTAGTCTTCTTAATTGTTGATCAATACAATTCTGATTAAAATGGAATTGCATTATTTGAAGTAAGTTTTCATACTATAGCAAACAATTTTTACTTTGCAGTTTCCAGCTTTTTGTAATGATTTACCATTACGTCACTTACATCCCGACGAATACAATACACAATGAGGTAAAAATTCTAAATTGCATCATATACTATTAAACGTTGTTGTACACTTATTTGCATGTCAATGGTAATAAAGACTGTCGAAATCAACATTAATTTTATTCCAAAGACCATAACTGCGACATGTTTTTCATGTCTGAATCTATGTCCGATATGACTGTTTTTATGATAATACTTATGGATGTCAACGAGTACTCAAGTATCGCTCAGAAGTACCGAGTATCGAATACCAAAATGATACTCGGCTAATCTATTGAAATATTAGTGCTTTCATAAGCACCTTCCTGGAATATAAATAGTAATCAAAATTAAAATCCTTTTCGAATGTTTGCGTTTATTTGTCATATTTTGTTCTACCGTCAGAGCAAATATTTTCATCAGCAGGACTGTTAATTACGTAAAATCACCTATCCCCTGAAAATTTGACAATATATTATAATATTTCTGAATAAGAACAAATTCGTTGCACCCTTTGTTGCACTCAGAAAATAATTAAAGGCATCAGTAAGTAATAATCATCATAAAATGGGTTTTTTGGCGGTTCCCAAAAAATTTCCTCTGGTTTATCCACATTTAATTATAAATATTTATCTATTAGTAAAAGAAACAAAAAATACAAAAAGTATTATGAGAATACCTGAACACTTGTATAGCCTGTTTCGACTTTATATGTATATAGATTATCTGGGTTTTTTTTATCGTCTGATCATCATTTATTGTACTGATTTTGCTTAGGGAAGGATTAAATTAATAAGTATGTTTGTTTGATTTAGTTTTGTCGATTTATTTTACTCCGACATATTCATATTACAGAAAACTACCGCAAAATGAACAATACCAGCAACGAAACCATACCAGTCAATATCATAGCGTTATGGAGCAATTTTGCTGCATAAGGTGAAAATTGAATAAACGGTTATAAAGGTCCACTTTAGAACACAAAGACGTTGTTGGTGTTAGAATGGGCATGTAAGAGTATCGTATTAGTTTTGTTGTGTCATGCCTTGAGGTGGTTGGTGGTCAGGGTCTTTTGGTGAAGAAGAAGTTCTATAAAAAAGCGGTCTCCTTGAATCCAAAACTCTGTCAAATAATAAGTTATCTAGCTTGGATACATATTACTTTTTAAACGTGTCATGTGTAAATCTTGGCAATTGAACAGTTGCAATTACGTCATATTCGATTGAATTTATTGGTTTTTATTTCAATTTCAGTACAAAGTATTTAATAGAATTCAAAAAAATAAGTTTAACCAATATATTGAATTATAAATGACTTTTATTTGAAACATTTTTTTTCTCTCATTTATTTGTCAAAATAACAGTTTTGTACAATTATTTTAGTGTTTGCAAGGTATTTCACTTTATAAATCCTTGGTATTTGTCTTATTCAATTGATGTTCATAATACATTTTAAATCATGTTTGCACATTTTCCTTGATTAAATAGTGAAAGGAAGTATCTTTCATCAAACTTTGCAGATGGAATAAAGGTTAAACTTTAATTACGAAACAAACTATAATTGTTAAAATAACAAAACAACCTGTGTTTTTATAAATTGCGGTTAAATGATGGCAACAGTACTAAATACTGTTGTTTGAGTTTTGATTTTTCTAAAGTTGTTTATTACATAATTGGTTAGAATATTGCCAGCTAATTTAAGGGCATCCGATACAATTTCTCGATTAAATGTCATTTTTATAAATTTGTAATATGTTGTAGGCCTTGGCGAGATATAAAATAAAACACAAAATAAAACATAGGTCACCGTGCTTGTTTTCGAGAAAATTGAGGCTTAAAATTGGGGATTTGTGCAATTTTGTAAAAAAATTAGGCAATGTTAAAAAAATTTTGGAACAGATATGTTTCGTCGTAAATTATTAAGATCGGGTTCAATCTGAAGCTGTGATAAGTGACAAAAAGGAAAAAAATAAATCACTACATGAATAACTATACAATTATTCGAGCCTTGCTTGTCATTGCGGACCAGATGCTCAAAGTGGTATTTTTTTAAACCTAAAAAATAGAAATAAACTGTTTCTGAAAATGTCATTTTTATGATTTGTCTGCATCAATTGCATTTTGTCATTCTTTCTCCAAATCCCAAATAAAAAATATAGGTCACCGTGCTTGATTCCATGATAAATGCGATTTATCCTAAAAATTGCGTCCCCCCTTTGTAACCTCAACGTTAGCGCTAAAGTGCACGACGTCGCTGGCAGACAATTTCGACGTTATCTCTGCAAATGACCGGAGACATTTTTCAGATGTATAAATATTGCTTGTAAGATGTGTAAATTACTATCTATAAATTGGTTATATTGTTTCCGGAAATAAAATCATGTGAATAACAAATCCCTCTCTCTGTTTGTGGTCTAAGTGAGAAATAAACATCTCAAGAAAAGTTATTACGGACTGTTGATAATTTTTTCGGCTTTTAAAATTAAATACTCGGCAATTTAGAACTTGACATACAGGTACATTTACTATACACACTCGTATATCATGTATATTATTTCATACCGTATGTTGACCTCTAGATTTATTTTGTTTTGTTTGGTGGGCTGCTGTTTCATTACAAATAATCCTTTAAATCCTTTTATTCACGTTTTTAATCACTGAGAAATCCGGTTTTGTTGATACGAATTAAAAGTTAACGTTGTTTGGACAGTAAATCGAATTAAACGCGAATTAGAATTTACGTTAGTACGTAAAACATTTTGAATGCGAATTAAACTAATTCGAATTAGTTGCATGTAATGCGAATCGAATTCGAATTACGTGTGAACTCAGCATTATCCTGCAAACGGATCTTCTTTTTTTGTACATAAATTGTAGCACATAAATAAGGCCGTTACTTTTCTCGTTTGAGTTGTTTTACCTTGTCATTTCGTGATCTTTTATAGCTGACTATAGGATACGGGATTTGCTCATTGTTGAAGACCGTACGTAGACCTATATTTATTAATTTCTGTGTCATGTTTGTCTCTTGTTGAGAGTTGTCTCATTAGCAATTCTACCACATCTCCTGTTTTATGTGGTCAGAAAACAAAAGCAAAATCTTATAAAGGAGAAGTCTTCAATTTGCTTAAGAATGCGTTTGTCCAAACAATGAAACTATAACTTTGATTTTTTTTTTATTTGGCAAATACGATTCGATAAGTTGCGATTAAAATCCTTCTCTCATAGCGTTGGTCAATAACTATATATTTTTTTCACCATATAACGCGTGCATAAAATATCGCACGTCCATTCCTCTGTCTGTCCTTCCGATCCTTCTGGTTAATCACATTTTTCAAGTGTACTATTCTTGTTAACTTTCTATAAAACTGATATCGTATAGACACGCTCGAAAATCAGTGCATATCAACTATTCTTTAAAAGAGTTATGCCATTCGGAAATATTGATTATATTGGAAATTGCATTGTATTTGCTGTCATTCCGTCATTTCTCTAATATATTTATCAAAAATATTAAAAAAAAACAAAATAAACAGTTGCGCTACGAGCGCATGATACGCCCGTCGTCTTATGATTTTGAATAATATGCTGTACCATGTTTACGACGGACAGACGGACGCGGGCATTTGTATACCATAATATGTCCCGTCAAAATATTTACGGATGTATAAACATATTGTTGGCTATTGCCTTTTGTTAGATAAAATACGTGCAATGTGGAAGAAATAAGAACTTTGTTCTTATATAAAAGTTGTGTCATTGTTTATATTAGCGGCGTTTACCTACATTTTCCGTATTAGTTTTAAAATATCATTGGTTTCTTGTGATGTAATAAAATGTCAATCATGGATGATGAATGATAATAAAAATGATAATTGACATGCAACAAAAGAGTCAGTCGTCTTGAGATTGCTCATTATACGATATTTTGTTGATGATCTCAAAGAAACAGTAATTTGTTTTATTTGTTATAAATAATGTTATTAGACTGTTATCCTGTTAGAATCGAATGCAGTAATATTAATGGCGTAGAAGTTAGCATGCGGGAGAAAGAAACAGAAATGGGAGCAGAAATTGGCGCATAAAAATTCCACATTACGTTTCTTATTACGGAACATTACACGCATTATGTCCCGCAAAAAGTGACGTTTTGCGGGAATTCGAACGCTTAACGTCGCGCCAACAGTTAACTCCCTTGAAACTGTATTTAATTGCCCTTAATTGGTACAAGTAATAAAATTCGTTGATTACGACATCGCTATGTCGTAATTTCGACATAACATGTCGTTATAACGACATCGCTATGTCGTAATCAACGAATTTTATACTATCTTGTCCTAGTTAATCATGTCCACTAAGACAACGACCTACAATACAAAAATGGGTTCCATTTTGTGTTTCCATTTTGTAGATGTTTTTTCCAAGCGGGTAATGGAGTAACGGGCAGTTAATCCAACAAGTTGACTTATTTATATTTAAGACAAAAAAGTCCTTAAAACTGTTCTATAAATAGAACTGACTAAATCAGTTCTGGCCGTAGAACTAACCAAATCAGTTCTAATCGTAGAACTGTTCTAGTCGCAGAACTGTTATAACCGTAGCACTATTCTAGTTGTAAAACTCACCGAAGATATGGTCAGTTCTAGGTAGAACAGTCTAAAGCTGTTCTTGGGTAGAACTGTCTAAATCAGTTCTAGGTAGAACTGATCAAATTAGTTCTAGGTTAGAACTGTTCTAGCTAGAACTGTCTAAAAGATGTCAGGATGACATTTTTACAAACTGTTCAAGAACAGTTCTCCTGACAGATTCTGACAGATTCGAAGAGAAGTTAGAAGTTATATCCACTGAATGTAAAAATCAAGATTTGTAGAATTCTATCATGAAATAATATTTCTAAAGCGTATGTAATCAATATATTTCAATGAAACTTCTGACTAAAGGATTAGTTCTCAGCATTCAGTGATGTATTTGAATTCAGAAAGGTCTGGGTCAAAACAACAACCAAAAACGACAGAATTCTATGAATGAACTCCTCTAAAATGCTTATGTACAGATTTGGTGCTACTCAGTTTAAGATCCACTATGTCTCTTAACTTTATATGTTAAGCTCTTGTCAACATGTATGGATGATAATTACTGGGAGAACTAGTAAGTCTTGTTTATATCAAACAAGGTCGAAGGGTACTATATAAAATTTAGGAATGCCAAGTGTGTGTTAAACACTTTAAAAATGTAAGTTACTTTAAAAAAAAATGCAAGCATCACATCAGTTATGACCTCTTGTTTGGATCACATTTTTTTGCGATTTATACTTTGTCTATTACATTATAAAGATATTTGTATCTACCTTATTCATTTTAGGATGCACCCTGGATTCACATCTGGCAACGAAATGTTATTTTAAATACTAGTACATGTAGTATGTTGTTCAATGTTACTTACTTGTACAAATACTTTTTTTTATGAAATTTGTAGAATTTCATGGTGAAGCGTGTAAGAATTATAATTATTCATTTGTTTTTATATTTTGTAGAATGTTAAGCTTTTGTCAACCTGTATGGATGATAATAACTGGGAGAACTAGTAATTCTTGCTTATATCAAACAAGGTCGAAAGGTACTACATAAAATATAGGAATGCGAAGTGTCTGTGGAAATCTTTGCGAACCAAACGTTACAAGTTCGTTGTAAAACAATACAAGCACCATATCAGTTATGACCTCTTGTTTGGATCACATTTTTTGGCGATTTAAACTTTGTCTATTACTTTAAAAAGATACTAGAACACACCCGCGAAATCGCGGGCAATCAGAGCGTGGTTGAAAGTACGTAAAGTGTTGTAGGAAGAATTTTGCAAAAATGACTGGAGAATTTCAGGAAAAGTATCAAAAGTCATAGGTATACTTGGGGACAGGAAAATGTTTTTTTTTATCCCTCCTTTTTTTCCCAAATTCCCATTTTTTTGTTTTCTATTAATTTCAATATGATCATACATTTAGTATATTAAGAACATTCAAGTCAGGAGCTTGTGATTCAGTGGTTGTCGTTTGTTCATGTCTTACATATTCTTTTTGTTCGTGTTTTTTGTACATAAATAAGGCCGTTAGTTTTCTTGTTTGAATTGTTTTACATTGCATTTCGGGGCCTTTTATAGCTGACTTTGCGGTATGGGCTTTGCTCATTGTTGAAGGCCGTACGGTGACCTATAGTTGTTAATTTCTGTGTCTTTTTGGTCTCTTGTGGAAAGTTGTCTCATTGGCAATCATACCACACCTTCTTTTTTTTTGTTATAATAATTTTTTGTTAAAGATTTAATTGATGGAGAATTTCAGAAAAGGTATCAACAGTCAGGTGCTTTAGGACAGGACAATTGTTTTCCTAGCCCTGCTTCTCCTTTGTTTTTCAAAAATTCCCATTTTTTTTATTTCTATTTACATAAATAACACATGCATACTTTTAGCGCTGAACATTCATTACTATAAATAAAGTGTATTCGCTTTTTACTATAAAGTGTATTCGCTTTTTACTTTCAATTCTCAGGTTACTAATCGATCCACGGCGGTTATTTCTATATTATATAGACTCTCTCTCTTTTTAGTTTACTCTGTGACCGCCGTGGATAGTAAACTTGAAAAAGATAGCAGATAGAAAATACACTTTATATGTATGGTCAAAGAATACAGAAAAACTCAAACGGAAGTCTAATATGACTTAAAATTTCGCCCAATGACGGAATCAATATCCGGATGCGTTTTTTCTTGTTTTTCTCCCAAAATAACTCAATCTGAATAATCATAAAAATGGATGACAAATGCGACTATGCACTGTACCTATAGGACACAGAGGCATGATGATTACTTTATTGTGGAAAGAAGAGAAGCGACACCCAAAATGAGGTCTTCTCGTTTAATAGTATAGATGTGTATCTACCTTATTCATTTTTGGATGCATCCTGTACCACGTCAGGAAAATGGCCATTGTTATATTATAGTTCGTTTTCGTGTGTGGTATATTTTTGTGTTGTGTTTCTGTTGTGCCGTAGTTCTCCTCTTGTATTTGATGTGTTTTCCTCAGTTTAAGTTTGTAACCCGTATTTTATTTTCTCAATAGATTGATGAATTTCGAACAGCGGTATACTACTGCTACCTTTATTAAAGAACTATAATTATTCTTATTTTCATTTTTTGAATATTTTGTACGCGCGTCTGGCGTACTAAATTATAATCCTGGTACCTTTGATAACTATTTACACCACTGGGTCGATACCACTGCTGGAGGACGTTTCGTCCCCGAGAGTATCAGCAGCCAGTAGTCAACACTTCGGTGTTGACATGAATATCAATAATGTGGTAATTTTTATAACTTTCCTGTTTACAAAACGTTGAATTTTTCGAAAAACTAATGATTTTCTTATCCCAGGCATAGATTACTTTTGCCGTTTTTTGCACAACTTTTTGGAACTTTGGATCCTCAATGCTCTTCAACTTTGTACTTGTTTGGCTTTATAAATATTTTGATTTGAGCGTCACTGATGAGTCTTATGAAGACGAAACGCGCGTCTGGCGTACTAAATTATAATCCTGGTACCTTTGATAACTATTTACACCACTGGGTCGATGCCACTGCTAGTGGACGTTTCGTCCCCGAGGGTATCACCAGCGAAGTGTTGACATGATGAAAATCAATAATGTGGTCATTTTTATAAATTTTCTGTTTACAAAACTTTGAATTTTTCGAAAAACTAAGGATTTTCTTTTCCCAGGCATATAATACTTTTGCCATATTTGGCACAACTTTTTAGAATTTTGGATCCTAAATGCTCTTCAACTTTGTACTTGTTTGGCTTTATAAATAGTTTGATTTGAGCGTCACTGATGAGTCTTATGAAGACGAAACGCGCGTCTGGCGTGCTATAATAATCCTGGTAACTTTGATAACTATTGTTGATATATTTATTTAAACTCTAATAGTGTATATCACATTGTCACTTAGCTGCTACTAGTTAATTTATAGGTAAGCTTTTCGTAAATGCTACTTTTTTCTAAACAGTTAATGACTATTTAATCTGTAGGCAAGCTTTTTGTAAAAACTACTCTTTCTATATAATTTTTGACGCTAACGATTTTTGCTGTCTTAGCTAAACCTTTACCTTTCACATTTCCGTTAATGATTCATGTAATAAAATGAATTTGGTGCCCCTTTTTTAGTTGTTTATAAAAACACTCTCAGTTAAATCACTTCAAGAGATATCAAATATATTCCCTGGAAATATCTTTTTTATTTGGACACAGATAGCATTCCCGTTAAACAAATGTTTACAAAATATTCCCTAATTGAACACAACTTAATTCTAAAACAAAATGAATAGGGATTTCTTTATCAATACATTTTATGATAAATGACAAATACTTCTGTTTATATATTAAATGGAAGAGATAATTATCTGAATTTTCAACCTTTACAAAGAGATAGATTCTGACAAATTTTGATTTCGACATTTCTCAAATTGTCAGAATCCTATCCTTCTACATATTGTTTCTGCAACAAATATAATAAAACAAAAGATAGATAAACTATTAATAAAGACAACAAAATATATATAATGGGGCTTTCATCTTCTAAGTATGTTAAAAAAGTCCCATAATCAAAACCATGAAAGATAACTCGAATCGTTCGTATTATATAAATGGGATCAGTGCATCAATTCGTGATCTCATGTCTATAAAATAAAGACGGGAATCTGGAAAACCACGTGATCAATACAAATACAATATTTCTATCTTTTTTCGTCATGATGTTTATTGACGAAAATTTTAGTTAATGATTTTAAAAGTATTGGAATAATTTGTTTAAACTAAAGCCACGATTTTAATAAAATTTGATAGTTGTCAATAACCTGTTCAATTAGGTCCGTACGTCAAGTTACGTACGTATGTAATTTTATTGGTAATCTATAACATTACCTGACAATGGTTTGTTATCAAATAACTAACATGTCAATCTATTTTAACTCAGCTGGCGGATAGGACGAGTGAGTTTCTTCTAAGCATTTGACATCTGTCGCTTTATTTTACATATCTACTAGAATTATTCTCTTTTTAAAAACTGTTACTATAAACATCAATTTGATAATCTAATCAGATGAACAGTTTTACACTCAACAAAATGAAGTATGATAATATGCACAAGTTGACTGCTATAAGTTAGTAGGATGCTGAAATGGAACACTGGTTGTCTGCTTCTGGTTTAGCAGGATGCTAGATTCAATTCACTGAAGTATACATTGCCAGTCCATTACTGCTGGTTGGCAGGATGCTGCTTAAATTCAAAATAGAGGTATGAGATAAGTATATTTTCTAAATCCAAAATTAAATTTCATCAAGAAAATTTACTTTTTATGTTTTTCATCTTTCGTTTAAAGATAGCAGATGATTATTTCCACAAATGGAAAAAAGAGGGTATTATGTTCATCAATAGTGTTTATTATAAGCCATATTTTCTAAAGAATACTGCTCGTGCTAGCTTCAACATATAACATAGAAAACAAGTTAACTTTTTGCATAGAAAAGGTTTTGTTTTCTGGTACATACGATACTATCCCCCTTTACATACCAGTATTTCTTTCACAATTATACAAGTTTGAATCCTATGCCATATATCTAGCAAACAGTTTTATGAACTAGACTTTTTAATTAAAATTTTAATATATATACTTGTCTTAATTAAAAAGCCATACATCCATTTTAGTACGGTGACATATAAGGTAAATTTCGAAAATTTAATGGACCGAAAAACCTTAGGGCTTATTTGGGTCTTATTTTGTAGATATATATAATATCATTTGGTTAAGGCATGTCGTAGAGTGTCAAAGTGGTGCAGATTTTCAAATACTGCGGTCAAAGGTCAAAAGGGGGGAATTAAAAAAATCGAAAATTTTAGACATTTTGAACAATTTCTCGGTAGTCTCTCAAGTTAAATGAAATTTTTTGTAGATGGAAGCATGCGCTAGGAATACTCCACAAATACAGCTAGTCCTATTCATGTTTGATAACCAGATATAAGTGATACATACCCTCGCTTGCAACATGTAAGAAAATGAAACAAATATTTTTAGCTACAGAAATTATCGACAAAACATATTCATAATTAAGATTTAGCTATGCAATAATATATGGCAACCTATAGATATTTTTTGGGAAAGTTTTGTTAAAATGTCATCCATAAAGAACAGAGGAGAAATAAGAACTGTAAAGTTAACACCTGGTTCATGATGTTATGAAAAGAAATGATGAAAATGTTTGGCTGATTATTTAAACTTCAAAGGATGTTAGAACTATAAAAATTAGTCTTCATGCTCATAACAAAATATAGTATATAAAGTTTGTTTTTATATTAATGAATAAATCAGTACTAGACCAATAGCAAATTGAGAAGATGTTGGTTGACATGGTTGTCGTTTGTTGATGTGGTTCATAATTGTTTCTCATTTCTAGTTTTTTATATTGATTAGTCTGTTGCAATGGTTTTACACTAATAAATGTTGTGTTACCTTACTGTTCGGTGTGAGCCAAGGCTCCGTTTTGAAGACCGTACTTTGACCTATAATATTTGACTTTTGCAAATATGACCTGGGTGGAACTCATACCACATCTCCTTATATCTATAAAAAATGAAATACATAGCGCTGACCCGATATATATATGAACTACAAACAAAGATTCACAGGGATATTACGCTTCAAAAGTTGCTGTATGTGTATAAATATAATATACTAACACTAGACATCAATATGCAAATCAATTTGAATACTAGAAGAAGAAAAAAGTTTGATGTAATTGTATGGCGCCGACAGTACTCATGAGTTTATTTAGACCACCATGTACTGATTGACCATTGCTTCGGGGCTCATTTTGATCCGCGGTGAACTGATCATCACTGTAATATAAGTGTGAATATAAGAACCAGCTAGAATGACAAATGATATATGCATGTTTTTCCCGATCTCTTGTAATTGTTTTCCTTTACCAATTACGATTACAGAAGACATGTCGTATCCTCTAAGAGCACAAACTGCTGTTGGTGTGCCAGACATTAGGGGTCCAATAATTAAAAGTTGCATATGTCGTGAATAGGTAAAAACTTTTTTGTGGCTTTGGTTGAAGAAACGCCTCCAGTCTAAAATCACAATTCATCATGTTTGACACCTGAAGATAAACACTTATTTGAAATAAAACAACTGTCATAATTTTAATATGATGCAACCCCTGGAATAACTTTTCAATATCTGTTCATTTGCAAAAAGAGGCGACAGAATAATTTGTATTTCTGTCTCTTAAGTCACTTACAGGTACACAAAATTACTTCAGTCTATAGATTTTGAAAATATCCCGCTAGAAATATTTGGCATATTCTTTCAAATCAAAATCATTGTAGTGCAATAGTGCATTGTTACAATGTACCTACAAATCTTATCAACCCATGCTTGTTTTCTGGTGCAAAAAGGCATTTCTTATAATCTCTAATTGATCTGCATTCAATGACTTGAAGAACAATTTGGATCTACCACCATTTTAAATAAACCTTATTGTCCCTTTGACGCCTTTAATATTTATTACTGACTATGCGGTAAGTGCTTTGCTTATTGTTGAAGGCCGTACGGTGACTTATAGTTGTAAATGTATGTGTAATATTTGATCTTTTGTGGAAATTTGTCTAATTGATCATGACAATCATACCACAGACTTTTCAAATTAAACTGTCTTACCGGAAAAAATGATGTAGAAAAAACTAATATACAATCTATTTCAATATTGATTAAAAATAAACGTTATCCGGAAACACGTGGAAACTGGTAATTGGTTATAAATCATCCCAATCTCGGATTAACTATGAAATTCCGAAAATAAATACTTTATTTAAGAAATATTTGATGCACGCTATACTTTATTGTAGTTTTGATATGGGTAGGCATTATATTCGTAATTATTTTTTCGTGATAGTGAGGGCTAAAATTACACGAATATAATGCATACTCATGTTAAAACTACTAAGTATAGCTTGAATCAATTATGTCGATACTGATTAGGACAATTAAGATAATTTCTATGTCCAATGAGTATAAGGGTAAAGCGATTATGTAGGCTCTTCCATTAACCTCCCTCTTTTTTGTTAAGAAGCAAACAGCTGGCGCTGTGATTTTTCAGAGGGAGTTTTTTTTTTTAACAGCCATCATGAACGGTTGTCGTATCTAGGTCAAATATGTCAAGTTTTGGAATGCAACACATTACAGTCGTAATAAATTATCTTCACTGAGATAGCTGTGTCAGTGGAGTAATTGTTAACAGCGTGTGCAATACTGTTGTTATTAAGAACAATATAAACAAAAGAAATATTCATTTGACCAAATAGGTCACATTTTTCGTAAATTTCCATCCAGGTAGAACATTTGACCGTTGCAGACGACTCACATGTGGAGCAGGATCTGCTTACCCTTCCGCATCACCTGAGATCACCCCTAGTTTTTGGTGGGGTTCGTGTTGGTTTTTCTTTAGTTTTCTTTGTTGTGATATGTGTACTATTGTTTTGTCTTTTTACTTGTATCCATGACCTCGTCAGTTTATTTTTGATTTATGAGTTTGACTGTCCCTCTGGTATCTTTCGTCCCTCATTTAGAAGTCACACTGTGTAAAGCAATACGAAATACATGTACCAATGGGACAAGGTGTGTTTACATTGATAATCCTGTCTTTTTATATATATTTTCATTTATGTTCAATAGTCTCTACATAACTGTTACTGTTAGCTTTAATAAATTCTGGTGATCATACGGCTAGGCTGCGGATGACAATGTATTTGATACGAAAGACTTCCTTTAGTTGTTATTTCTATTTGATTCAAATATTTAATATTTTATCAAATTTGATTCGTTGAGTATTGAACATATATGAATTATGATAATAAATACGAATGGGTGTATCCAGCGATTTTGATGAATAAAAAAAATGTATTTTTGAAACTATTATTCAGGTACTAGTATGAGGTGTACTGATTTATTTCTTGAAATTCTAGAATTTTGTTCAAGATTAGGGATGTCAACTCGGTTACTTAAAACAGAATATGTCATCAACAATATTACTAATATTTAGAAAACCAATGAATAGAGAAGATTGCAGAAACGTCTACATTTGATTGATATTATTTATTGCCTATTAAACATGTTAAAGTAATTGACCTCTTTTAGAACTTTGGGGTTTTGAAATTTATTGCTAGTCAATATATATATATAGGTGTAAATGGATACATATATAGGTGTAAATGGATATATATAGGTGTAAATGGATAAGAAAGCTCAGGACAGTTTCCCCAGAGGGCATTAATGAAAAAACATTGAAGAGTCACTCATTTTCCCTACCATCACTAATTTCCTGCCATCACTTGTGTTCAGTAACTCCGGCTTCCGTACTGGACTCTTACACTTTTTAGGAATATTTGAATTATACTAGTTTTAATTACAGTTGGCAGGGATGTGTAAATACGCAGCCACGTTCTATTACTTAACCTTAGTAAAAATTTATTACTCATTTTTCTTCTAATTACTATATTTTTGGGATGTTTAAATACGCCGTCTCTGTTGCAATTGCTCGACCGTTATTATATTTTAAATATTATACCAGCTTAGATCGGTCTATTGGGACTGTATTCCCATGCAGCTGTTTAACATCTCAACTGTCACCACCTTTGGGAATTTAGAGTTGTACCAGTTCATATCGTAAGTAACTGTTTTTATTTTGGCATATCTTTGTAGTCTTTGCGCCGTGTTTAGAAATTTTTAAATTGTTCCAGCGTTCGCTCAAATTGTATAAATTCCAAGATTTTGATAGAGTCTTAATTTGAATTGACACGATTCATTTGTCATCGTGCAATTACCGAGGAATGATATCTATTATCCGAAATATCTAACATATTGTTCGTTTTATTGTGTTTTTGGTGATGTTGTACCCTTTTAGACTTGTTATATATTATATTTTGTAGTGTACTGAATCATGTGTATATGATCCATCGCCCCGTAAGTTTTATCGTTGACTATTTATTCAGTCATTTAATATATATAGGTCTATATATACTAATTTCTAAAAGCTTAAATTTGCTGGATGACTCAATTGAAAAAAATGGCACTTTCTGTGCTGTTGTTTACCAATGAGCTGCTCTAGAAATTAAAACTTTTAGAGAAATTCCCATATCTATTCTTCGGATATTTTTCTCCTTCTATGCAATCATACTTAGTTCTTACTACAAGATTTCTCTAATATGTGACATGTTTATAGCAAACATTAAAAAACTCACGACAATGCCACTGAGAAAAGCATGCTTGGTATTTTTAAATATTCAAAACTTAATTTGTCTCATGCCTCATAGTTTTTAAAACATATATTTTTGTAAATTTCATTGTTTATAAAAAAGAATTGAAAAAAACACGTTTAACAATTCTATGCGTCCGAACGTGCTTTTCTGGACTTACCTTCATCAGGAACGCTCAAAGCCAAACATTTGAAATCCGAAGATGTAAAAGTACCAAAATCGTTGAAGATGTATATGACATAAATACCTAAAATAAATAGCCAAATTCATCTAAAGTCGACCTTGCCAGAGGAAGTTGAAACCTTAGTTTCTTAATAATTTCAAAATTTATAAACGAACACTTTTAGGAAAGTTTGTTAAATCATATCAGTACCGAAGTACTGACTACTGAGCTGATGATACACTCGGGGACTGATAGTCCACCAGCAGAAGTATCGGACCCAGTGATGTAAACAATTGAAAAGAACACGTTTAATAATTATATGCTTCCGAAGCGCTTTTCTGGATTTACCTTCATCAGGAACGCTCAAAGCCAAACATTTGAAATCCGAAGATGTATAAGTACCGAAACCGTTGAAGAGCTATATGACATAAATACCTAAAATGACTTCTAATTCACAAACTTATAAAGATCGTAGCTTTATGTGGTATCTAGAATCTTAAAATGTACACGTTTTAAAGTGTCTTTATTTTCATGGTGTGTACTGTTCGTTATCGATCATTACACTTCTTTATACTGTACGCTTCGTTGCGACAAAATTGTATTTAAGAAATAATTGATGCCAGCTATACTTTATTGTAGTTTTAACATGGGTAGGCATTATATTCGTGATTATTTTTGCCAGAGCGATAGCGAGGGCTAAAATAACACGAATATAATGCCTACCCATGTTAAAACTAAAATAAAGTATAGCTGGCATCAATTATTTCGATTCTGATTAGGACAATTACGGTAATTTCTATGTTCGCTGTGTATAAGTGTACGATCTTCGTGTAGGCTCTTCCATCAACCTCGCTGTCGATTTTTATCCAACTAGTTCAAACCAGTTTAATTTCGCAAAGTTGTAGGTTTCTAAAATTCAAAATTGAAACAGAAATTAACAAATTAATTTATCAGCCTAACTAAAACAATATTTGAGTCACAATATAACAGAAAATTTATATTACAACAGTCTTTTCCTTTGAGGTCAATTTCTGACACGCACATTTTCAAGTCAGTTGTCAATGGCGGTGGACGCACAAGGAGAATCGGGTAGGTCTTTATTTTACTAAATTAATCGTAAATATTTCGCCGGTTAATAGTGTAGCATTGGTAAATATGTTTATATTTGATAGAGGATTCCTTGATAAAGTTGTGCTGACATTTGAGACTTGGAAAGAGGGGCTCTTTGACAGAGATCCATTTATACTTGCGGTGGCTACACCTTGTAAAGTTGATCAAAGGGCACGCCTTTGTGCATCTGACGATTTCAAATGCTGTATTACATGATGATTAAAATTAATACTGGGTGACAATCTTGTTGCATTTGTAAAATGGATTGGAAACCTTGGTGGTATATTGGTAATTACGCCTATTTTTTTTTTATAGGAGAATGGGGTTCGATTCCCTGCTAGGGTCAATCCATTTTATCAGAAATATATGAAACAATTTTGTCATTTCAGTACAACAGTAATAATAACCTATACTTGATTTTATATTTTATCATCGGAACATATGTTTCAATGAAATTATTCTATACAATGACATGCCTTTTTAAAAGGAGAGATGAAACGTGTTTTTCAGAGGGAGGGGTTTTGAAGTTAGAACAGCCAACATGAACGATGCGGTATCTAGGTCAAATATGTCAATTACGAATTGTAACACATTGTTGTCATTGTAAAAGTATAAGGAACAAAATGTGTATCATTTTAGTGTTTGAAAGTGGTTTAATTTAAGGAAATACATTAAATGCATATCAATTTGACGAAATTCATTTTTCTGCCGTAGTCAATATACGCATGTGCAAACTAATTTTATTGGATAATAAAGTATGGTTTCTTTACAAAGCTTAAGAAGCACGTCATATTAGAATTGTCAATAAATTTTGCACGTATTAAAGTATGCTTTAGTATGATGTTAACCAATATACATGTTTACAAACATTAATTTACTTCGTCTTAGATGCATATTTTTTCTTAATTGATTAATTGTTGCTTTGAACTAGCTGTTAGTAACTGGGTGTTGTCTCAGATATGTACTTAGTGTCTTTTTGGTTATTGGAATATACAAGTACCCGGCTACGTCCAATCTGTGTTTTTGTTATATGTATATTTATTTGTATCCATTGAGTTGAGCCTTTTTCAGTTGATTTGTATAGTTCGTTCTTATGTTGTACGGTTACACAACTGTTTAAGCTTAGGGAAGGGTTAGAACCCCGCTAACATGTTTAACCCCGCCTCGTTCTGTATGTACGTGCCTGTCCAAAGTAAGAAGCCTGTAATTCAGTGGTTTCCGTTTGTTGATTTGTTACATATTTGTTTTTTGTTCATTTTTTTTGTACATAAATTAAGTTGTTGGTTTTTTCGTTTAAATTGTTTTACAACATATTTCATCAACGACAAACACCACAGGATATGAAAAAAAAACGAACTTTATACAATTATTTTCACAATACTGTATAAATAGACCACATGGGGTAATAGAAGATTTTAATCAAATAAAAGTTAACGGTAACTACAGACGACGACGGACGACAATCACTTACAATAGCGCACATAACCATTCGTGTACTCAAAAACGGCGGATATATAAAAGCATAATGAAATACAGGATATATCGACCCAAAGAAGTATATCGACCTCGGACATCGTCCTCAGTCAATATACTTCTTTTGGGTCAATATTTCCTTGTATCGACCTCATACAAAGGCTATTATTGCTGAAAATATGTACAAACAGCCAACAAAGTGAAATCTTCCTAGAAAGTGGAAACAAAAGTTATCTAGAATATTTTAATAACTTTAACCTATAATGTAACAGGTGGGCAGAAGGAAGGACGGACGGATGGAGAGCGTTAAAACAATTATGCTCCACAACATTTAGTTTGCGGGGACATAAAAAATAGATAGATGAAGCCAACAAAAAATATATGAATAAAATCAAAGATTTAAAAACAAGAAACTGGATAAACAGCAATGACATTAATAAATTAAAATTTAAGAAAGAAATAATTAAATATACATAAATGTTTTTTTTTATAAACAGATAACACTGCCAGAATCTGTTTGAATGTGTATTTGCTAGAATTATTCACCGACAGCACTATCTGAAACTGTTTAATGGTAGAACTGTTGAAAAATCTACAAGGTAAGAATTTTCAGATCCTGTTTTAGGGCGGAAATGTCTAATATAATGACTTGAAGAATTTGCGATATAATGGCCAATGAGAAAGGGTTAAAGATATAGGTCATCGCATTAGCTTCAGCAAAACAATACTTCATAGTACGTTATGAAAGTTTACAAAATGAGAAATGTAAAACAACTCAAACAGGCCTAGGTTAACTAGCGGTCTGTTTTATGAATGAAACAATTTAGGAACTACAAACAACAACTATTGAATTACAGGCTCCTGACTTGAGACAGACACATACACACTTTTACGGAGTTTAAACATATTTAAGGACGCGCCAAAAATCCCTAACCTGGAACAGTGGTGAAAAAGCACAGCATATGACGAAACTATATAAATGAGTCAACGTGCAACGCTAACTGCTAACCAAATAGATGGATACATGGTAAACTGATTCACGATAGTTGTTTCCCAAATACTGAAATTCCAAAATAATCCACTAATGAAGATTATGTTAAAGGTGACAATTCATACATCGTCTCCCAATCTGTTTATTGAGGCATTGCAAATAATGGTTTTCCCAATCAAGTTCACGTCACAGATCATTCATTGAGCAGTCAAATTCCCATCAAAAAGTCACGCCTCAGGGTGCAAATACTGTAGAGTAGCGTGTCTGCTGATATTTTGTTTTTCAAAAAGGACAACTATCTTCTTGTTTTAAACTGCAAATCAAAATCACAAACAAATTATGGTATTATGTGATCCTGTAATTACTCAACCTCAAGAGATTCCAATTCGTGCCTTTACGTCAATGACATTGCTAAGCAGTTTTGGCATCAATTGATACATTTTTTTATCAATACTTGGTGTTATATGCATACAGTATTTCCACTTTTTATCATCCTTGGGACATTTTCTATAATGATATAGAACAACATTGTGAGTTCTAAGTAGAATTCTGAAAAAGAAAACTTATGATGTAAATACTGTCACTATCATTTATTGCTACTTCATTGAACATTCTTAACCTAAAACTTATAAAAAAGATCCAGAAGATGCGATTTGGACGCATGAAGTTTTCATAGCGTTGTTCCATTGTGTATTTATTCCTGTAATGATAAATACGTAAAGAAGTTTTACTATAGTGTATGTACTATGAACTCGTTTGGTTGACGTTCTTGTCAGATTTAATTGTACGTTTGTATGACATTTTCAAGCCAGGTGTGTTGTATGTCTGTAATGCATGTTGACATAGTGTTTTTTTTTTTTTGTCCCTTGAATATAATCTTTGTCACGCTAAACAATTGGGTCGGTTTGGGTTGCTCAACAGGTCTATAAACAATTATCATACATGTACAAGTGAGAGGTTAAGCTAGCTATAACTTTAGGTTAATCCAATCATTTTCTTCAGAACTTGTCTGTACCAAATAAGTATAATGGCAGTTGTTTGTCATTCATTTGGTTGATATGGTCAAGCGTTTGAATATGTCAAATATTATTGACGTCAACGTTTTGTTCTTTAAATTGACATTACTATCCGGTATTTTAGTTATTACATTTTCTATAAAGGTGTCGGAATACAGATTTACAAATCTGAAATAAATATTGTTTTTTTTCCGCGTACACAACGTAAATCTCAATCATAAAGCATTGAGAAGTTTGATGGAGGAGTATAAAAGAGGGATGAAAGATACCAGAGAGACAGTCAAACTCATAGATTGAAAATAAACTATCATCGCCATGGCTAAAAATAAAAAGACAAACAGACAAATAACAGTACAGGAGACACATCATAGAAAACTAAAGACGAAGCAACACAAACCCCACCAAAAACTTGATGTGATCTCAGGTGCTCCGAAAGGGTAATCAGATCCTGCTCCACATGTGGCACCCGATGTGTTACTTAATATGTTATTACAAATCCGGTAAATATTATAATTCGATAGGTCACATTCATGAAAAGGGAAGGGTATTGTAGTAACGACATAAGAAACATATCTGATATCATCTGTGAAACGGTTATTTATTAAATGTCCTCGTGATGACGTCCGTAAAATTTACGAAGGGATGATTTCAACTTCACCATTTGGAACTCTTGGTTTAAATACTTCCTTGTGAGCAACAATCCTCTATCAAGGAAATCATGATAGGAAATGCAAGCACGGGAATATCGTATCAATTGGGAGATATATACTCCGTATGTAGGCGCTACTTGAATGTTGCACTATAGAAATGAAGAGGTCACAATTGGGAAGCTGAAATCATCTCTTTTGTCGTAAAGGTTTGTTTTCAACCGACCCTCAGTATCAATTTCTAGATGTAAGTCAAGATATGAGGCAGAATTAACTGCATCTGTAGTATACTATATCTCTAGTTCGATGGGATAGATTCGTTCAACATAGTCAACAAATCTTGTATTATTTAGTGAGAGAACATCATCTATATAGAGGAACGTAAAGTTAAAGGATACAGCTAACTTCTTATCTTTCTTCCTAAGAAGTTCCTGTATGAAGTCAGCCTTATAATAATAAAGAAATGATAATAAAGACGACAAGAAGAAGGGTACAATTGGTTCTCATTGAAATTCCGACAGTATGTTGAAAAACACGTCCTCCAAACGTAACAAACATGTTGTCAATCAAGAAATCAAGCATCTTGAAAATGTCAGTTTCAGATAATTTTTGTTTGAATCAGAGTGATTCTTTACAGAGTAGGAGTCATTCCTCCTTAAGACAAGATACTTGTCTCTACGTTCGCCATTCTTTTTAATGAATCAAAGTAATAACAACTCTTTCCATTTGTCCTTTAGTTTGTAATTGGGAATACGTGTGTAAAGTGTAGAAAAGTCAAAGATTTTAACACTATTGCAAGATGAAAGAGTCTTAGATTGTATATACTGTAAAAGATCTTTGGAATTTTTAGTATGCACGTCTGATTCACGCCACCTCTAGAATAGGCAGTTTCACAATAACTTTGGAGCCCGGTTTTGATAGCTGATAGAATAGATGGTAATAATTTAGAAAGAGGTTTCGTAAAGCACATGGAAGACCCAGCAATACATATTATTGTTTGTAAGGCCACTTATGTAGTTTAGGTATCCAATACAGTGATGGAAGATCCAGTTCTTCATCTTTGGTTGAATTTCCAAAGGACTAGGATTATCCAGGATTTCCTCTTTGGTAAGTGTCGTGAGGGTATATGTTGAGTTTCCAAGTGAATTGTCAATACCTAATTCATTAATCAAGCAGTTTACGTAATGATATTTACACACAAAAAACGATGTTGTTTGGGGCATTATCTGTGGGGACAATAATATATTTGTCATGGAGGTAGAACAAGTGTTTTGCACTATTTGGGTCTTTAAAAATTGACGTAGCGTGGTCTAAAAGGAGGACCGATTGACATGAAGTCTTCAACATGCTTTTGATATTTATTGGTAAAACTCTTGTATGTTTACTTGTCCTTCTTTGATATGATTGTCAGCACGTCGGCAAGATATGAAAACAGTCAAGACAACCTAATCAAACGAAAAACTGGTGGACATCAGACAGTTATATTCGAATCTTTTAGACAATTAGGAAGCCAAAGAACTTTTGACATTATCTGGAAATTATATATGGTTGATTAGTGCATATATCTTGGTCATTATCAGATTTATTTACTTTTGAAATTAAGCAATTTACAGCGTTCCTTCTTTCTTGATACTTGCGAACTCATTTTGACCATACTACATTGTTTGATCCTAGAACGGTGTACTTTAAGTAAGAGCCTTGGACAAAAGTGAGTGATAGTTTTAAGAATATAAGTTACTTTCTATTTTCAAGTACTAAACAGCTATATAACCACGAGGTTTAATTAAACCGCTCTTTGAATTGATGACAATTGAGTCAAAATAACGTGAATTTACTTATAAGCAATTACATATCACAGTTAGGCATTCAAAATTAGATACGCATATACCGTTTAGTCGCCTTATACCAATCCCCGATATGACAAAGTTTTAAACAAGTCAAGCGAAAAAAGAACAAATTCCTAATTAATGAAGCAAAAAACAAATATAAAAGACAGCAAATAATGACAAATACTGAACTACAGTCTAAGCATCGGATAGGCAAACACAAAATATGACGGGGGTTAACATGATTGTAAGCGCTCATCCCTCCAACTACCTGGTACAATGGGGTAGGAAAAACATACCTGGGGTGGTGTTCTCGGAGCTATCTTAGGATTAGGACGTGTCCTAAGACCATCTTATGACAAGTCGTGTTCTCGAACTTCTCTTAACTTAGAATATATCACATTTTTAGTCCTAACTTTAGGACACCTCATTAGTTGTCTTAAGATCATCATATCTTCATCCTAACTTTGTGCATGTTTTTTCCTCATTTTATTACGTGAAGATGAACGTGAAAAGAAACGCACCATCGCTTCTTAACTCGTATAAAGAAATTGTGCATGATTTTAAACTTTGAACTTCGTGTTTTACGATACAATGACACTAAGAATTCAATATTCTCATTTCAAAACAAATTGTTATACAGTTTATATCAAAATCCTATTTAATATTATTTTATAATAACATTCAAAATCATGCATTTAATTAAACACATGTTATTACAAAATTTTGTAAACAATTATATTAATTTGTTTCGTCTCTAATAAATGTTTTATCAAACAATTACTTTAACTATTTAGAATTTCGCATATAGGATATGTTTAGGACGTCTTAACATAATATGCGTCTGAGATAGCTTCGAGACGCAACTTAAGAGGGTCCTAAGTCGATCCTAAGTCCATCCTAAAATCGGTCTTATCTATGACTTACGTCGAATCTTAGGATACTTTCGAGAACACCACCCCAGGTTTATAATTTGATATGACAATCTCATTACTAGTGCTCAAATTAACAGTTCAAAACATAAAAAAAAAGTATAAAATCAGTTAACCACGGGTTGACAAATTAGCTAAATCGATAAAAAGTCGACTATTTCAATCAGCAAAATTTACCCTCCTTTGAATGACTAGCTCAATATTCGTTGAATTGTATTCATTTCTAAGGAGCTTTGTTTCACCGCAAGTGTCAGGAAGGATACAACATACTTTTTTATCACGATTTCTGTAATAGTTATCCCACGAGGACGCGGTGTGTCAGGGTGACCCGACTTTGACACACCAAGTCCGAATGGGATAACTATTTTACATCCCAGCTGTTTAAGATTAGACGAAAAAACATTAACAAAATTTAGTTAAGAACCCCACACAACCATTATAATAATCTTTATATATTATAATATTATATGAATCCTTTATGACCCCCGAACACGATGATTAAATATGAAACAATGTCAACTCGCCCCATTGACAAATAGGCCCACACTAGATCGCCACTTTATAAAAAACCGTATCACTCTTGTTTAACGACTCGGTCCACTTTTTAAAAAGTTTAAAATCAAATTGAACAATCAGCCTGACAACTCACTTATTTACTTAAAGGGTTAAAACCCCACTGAATAAAGATCTACCAAATCGCCCCACTTATGAAAATATCTTGCTTCGTTAAAGTATGTTAAATTACTAATAGTAGGTATCCAGTCGTCCTGTTGTAGTGGTATGCGTCGTGGGTTGATATGCTAAAGGTCTTGAGTTCGAATCCCAGGATAGAAACTGGATTTTTTCTACGTAAATCTTAATTGATAGTCTTTTCGGTATAACTTATTATCAGCTTTAAAGTGGATTTGACATTCCCCCTTAAATGTTACGGAACAAAGGAAAGCATGCAAAACAAAGAAACTCCAGCTGGGGTGATCTGGTAGGGATGATCCGCCTCAGAACATCCCTGGTAGAACAAAGGAACCGGGATGTCAACTCACTTATCCTTATAATCGATTTAAACAATGATCATTCATATATTGATTCAACCACAGCTTTGAGTGTGATTTAAAATTTCGCCACTCAAAACAGTTCAATTTTCAACGCGAGGTAATACAGTGTAAAGGAGTTAATTCAAAATGTTGTGTTTGAATTACCTCCTTTACACAGATTTTAAATATGTTTTGTAATTGTCCATTGACCAGGACACTCTTGTTTTTCCCTTTTTTTTGCCCCTAATTTCTAAACGGTTTGAGCCATACCCCTAAAGCTAATTCTTAACATCCCTTTGTGGTATGGGAACTTGTGGTATAATTTCAGAAAGATTCATACACCATTCCACAAGTTATTGTCTGGAAACTAAAAATATGCTTAGTTTTGGCCCTAATTCCTAAACTGTTGGGACTATAATCAATCTCAACCTTCCTTTTGTGTTCATAAACCTTGTGTTTAAATTTCATAGTTTTCTATTTACTTATATTAAAGTTATTGTGCTATAAAACCAAATGTCTTCGGACGACGACGACGGGATACCAATATACGACCGCAAATGTTTTTGCGGTCGTTTGTTGTTAGGTTCTTTGTTTAACCTCGCCGCATTTTTGCGCCTGTCCCGTCATGTATAATTATAAATTTTAGTTTCTTGTGTATATTTCGGAGTTCAGTATGACGTCCATTATCACCGAACTAGTATACATTTTAGGGGCCAGCTTAAGCACGCCTCCGGGCTTTGGAGCTGCATTGAAAACCCATTGGTGGCCTTTGGTTGTTGTCTGCTCTTTGGTCGGGTTGTTGTCTCTTTGACACATTCCTCATTTCCATTCTCAATTATATATCGAGTTATAAAAAACTCATCTAGAAGCAAAAACATATCAGACAAGTGATATTTAGTTTTAATATATTCGAAACCTTATTACTGAGGATTGATTTATTTTTTAGCGTATCAATTTTCGTAGATTGAGGAAAACTTGCATTTTCGTGGATATTTGATTTCGTGGTTTTTCAAAAACATAAAAAACCTAAACAAAATTTGTAAATCGTTGGACATTTGAATTTGGGGTTCCCGGGTTACCACGCAATCCACGAAAATTGATATCCAACGAATAATAATGCATTCACAGTGTTAGGTCTTTCCACTTTTCGAGGAAAGACTTTTTGCTTTTGTTCTGGTTATTTAGGGCTTTCCACTTTTCGTGGAAAGACCTTTTGCTTTTCTTTGAATTTTAAAACTCACCCGGCGTAACTAAACACTTATTCCTGTAGGTGTTATCTCCCAGTGTCCCTTTTTTCTTGTTATCTTTATTTCTCTGATACCGTGAAAGATTTCAACAAACTTTTTTCACCAAATTGTTTGTCTACTCTAAAGAATTTTTTTGGTTAAGTTTAACAAAAGTGATCGGATTAAATTATATGGGAGTTGTACATTTTACATTGTTGATATGTTGAATAAATTCATATATTATAAGTCAGAGAGGCCTAAAGTCTTCTGATATGAAGTCCTTGGTCCATTTGGAGGAAAATGAGGTGAAGGTCAAAGGTCAAGGTCATGTTCTAAGTTTTAAATTTTGCTTGTAATCTTTGTTAAAAAAACCAGTAACAGTTATTGATATGATGTGTTTGCCAAATAATAGTTTACAATAAGGCGCAATTTCAACCCATTTAAGTCGAAGTGTTTTGGTCAACCTTTATAGGTGATTTATCCCCTTATGTATTTGAAATCAGTATTACTTCATAACCATGCAAGTGATTGACCTTGGGTTTTTCGATTTAAAATTACGGATTTTTTACCTTGAAATTGAGGTCAAGGTCAAAGGTCAATTTGACTTTCTAGATTTTAAGAATTCTTACTGGTTCATTATAAACATTTAAGTTATCTCATTTGGTTGAAGAGATTTCATTACTTCACGGGTCAACCGGAAATTACCGTATTTTAACCGGAAGTAGCCTATTTAAGACTCATCCTATGAAAAAATTCCAATAAATCTTATTTTTCTATATCAGCTTGAAGTAACAAATTTCATCAACCAGGAACGACATTTTCCAACGACGTTTTTTAAGTTTCATTCTTATTATCGACGCGGAAAGACCTTCAATTGGTTTTGAATCTGTTCTATCTTTTGTTTTCTTTGTTCGGTTGGCAAATATTCGTACGATACATTTTTTTTAAAATCAAGATGAAAAGTCAAAGATTGATAATTTCTTATTTTACAAAATTTAAGCATTTTTACATATCATTTCTTCTGAATAATAAAATCATATTTGAAAATATGAAAGAAAATAGAACAGGGGTTAAACGTCACATATCAAACTCATTTTAAAATATTAATGACGTATTTTAAAAGAGAGCGCTTTTTTCCAGGACATTCGACTGAAAATAAAAAGAATTAGTGAAAACCAAAGTTTTGTGTTAATGATTTAATTGATAATGACCAGGAAACTAATTCAAAATAATATATTTGACATTATCAAATTGCTGCAATCACGTTTTGAGCTAATTAAACAGCCAATCTTAACAACTCATGCAGTTGCTCAAAATACCGCTATCTGTAAATAGATAGCCTTTGAGTTGTTTTGCGTTAACAATTGTATATAGTAAAAATTAGGGTGAAAAAACACAAATCTTAAAAATGCCAATTTTTTTAAAGAAAATAATACAAGTAATTAAATAAACTTTTAAGGTGGATCGGGACTATTCGACTGCGCATAATTTCACGCATGAATTACAATGCACACGAAAAGTATTTGTCGTAAATTCGATAGTATTTTTTTAATGTTTTGATCGATTAGAAATGTTAAATCATTGTAGTTATGTCACTAAAAGAATATTTTCGTTATTATGTGTATCTGTTAACGGCTCAAAATGACATTTCACCCATTTTGACCATTTTCTCGCCAAAAATTGAATTTTAAGGCAAAATATATTTTTTTCCTTATCGGTGACCTATGTTTTTTATTTGCTCATTCTTTGAAGCTATATTTCAGCTTTTTATATTACAGATTTGGACCAATTGTCATAGAACGTTTTTTTAATATTCTGATAAAAATATTTCAGCACCCCCATTTTCCCTATCATTTCATTTAAAATGGTCCCTTTTACATACCTGTTAAAAAGTAAAATTTTAAGCTTAAATGGTCCAATGCGAAGCGTTGATACTTCAATATGTATTTGATTGCCAAATAAAAAGACATTTCTTTGTTATATACATGTAGTTATTTTGTTCTAGATTCATGATTTACATTGAAAATAAAATATTACACAAAAATGACATAAACATAGTTTATATAAAAAAAATTAATGAATGAAAAGTTGTATTTAAAATATTTCTTTAATCAAAATTTAAATTTGCCTTTCTTGCACTGTTCAGTGGTGAAGGGAGTGAAAACTATTTTATAATAGACACTGACAATGATCTTTGTGACATTACGAAGTAACAAGCCATATCGAACTACCTATATGTTTATAAACAAGCATTCTGGGAGTATTACATGGCATTACATATTCCCTACCGATTAAACACCACTGTTTCAGTTTAGGGGGAGGGTTGGATCCCGCTAACATGTTTAACCCCGCCACATTATTTATGTATGTGCCTGTCCCGAGTCAGAAGTCAGTTGTTGTCGTTTGTTTATGTGTGATATATTTGTTTTTCGTTTATTCTTTTTTATAAATAAGGCCGTTAGTTTTCTCGTTTGAATTGTTTTACATTATCATATCGGGGCCTAATATACCTGACTATGTGGTATGGGCTTTGCTCATTGTTGAAGACCGTAACAACCTATAGTTGTTAATGTCTGTGTCATTTTGGTCTCTTGTGGACAGTTGTCTCGTTGGAAATCATACCACATCTTCTTTTTTATATTGTACTGGAAAACAATGCCAACTTGAATTTTTTATGGTTTAAATTTAATAACAAATATCAAGTCAATATCTTCAAGCATGACGTATACAAACTGTGGAAAACTAATTATTTAAGTTCAAGAACCATATCTGCACAAAATCAGTAGACCAGAACAAAATTCGGCCTTGTTTTGTAACTTGTCATGATAAAATTATGTACCAATTATCAAATCATTATCTTTAAGCATGACCAAACAAGTGAGGAAAACTGATTATTTGAGTTAATTTTCCATAATTCAAATACCACAATTCTGCACAACATCATCAAAATGGAACAAAATTTGAACTTGATCTGTTAATTCCAATGGTATAACTCTATACCAAATATCAATCAATATCTTCTAACACAAAGACAAGAAATGTGAAAAAAATGAACATTTGAGTGAAATTACTAATTCTATGGACCATTTCTCTGCACAAAATCAATAGAACGGAAGAAAATTCGAACTTTATCTGTAACTTGTCATGATAAAACAATACACAAATATTAAATATATAAAATCAATATATTCAAGCACGATTAAGATTCTGATTTGCTAGAATTACAGAGGGAAAAACAGACAGATACACAAATAGACGGACAGAGGGAGTGCAAACCTAAACCAAAAGGGGACTAAAAATTACATGATGCTGTACTACTTACTCACATCCTTTATCTTAATTTTGATTTGAAAGATTTTTGCAAATTGTAATAATTAGAGTAATGATTTAAACCAATTGCTCCGAAAACCATTGAAGGTCTTTCCACCCATAAAGATACATTTTGATATAGAACTATGAATATTCAGTTTGAAATATCAAGTCCAGTGTCAAATGATAGCATATTGTACACTGATATCAAAAATATATGGCTTCTATACGGTTTTTGTCCTAAATAAGGGAGATAAATTTTTACTTCCGGTTTGAAATATGTCACTTCCGGTTTTTTTTTATAGTTTACTTGATACTGATTCCAAAAATGTATTGTTATTATACTTTTACATGAAGATGAGTTCAAAAATAGCTACTTCCGGTTTACACCAGGCCACTTTCGGTTGGTTTTTCTTGGTCAAGTGACTTACATCTTAATGAAAAAAGTCCCATGGCTTTATCAGGTATACAAATGTGGTAAAAGGAAAGGTCAAAATCTAGAACGTCAATTTTACTTATGACCTTGAGTTCAATTTCAAGGTCATAAATCAAGGACTTCGAATCAAAAGACCATAGGTCTTAATTATATCTGGTTAATGAGCTATATCACTGTATACCAAATTTTTAATATAAGGGGGAAGAAAACTCCAATTTAATGTAAGCGTATCCTTTTAACCAAAATTTATGTGTTACGACATATGGCAACTTACAATTTAGTAAAAAAAATATGCTGTCGATATCTTATACAGATTTAGAAAAAAATTGAAAATAAGCCAAAATCAAAATTTAAAATATGACCTTGCTCTCTGACCTTGACCTAATTTTCTTATTTTTGGATCAAGGACCTCAAATCCTAGGGATCTATCACTTATGGTTTACAAGATAGAAATGAATATCACATATATCAAATGCATAACGGGAAATAACTCTCACATGGAGTGTTCATATTGCTTCGATCAAATTAGGACAAATCATGTGAAGGATATAACGAGCAATTTCATAAAATAAATTTGACGCTTTCTTTTGCGGTTACGGAGGAGATGCAGTCACAAGGAAACAGTGTTTGGGGAGATAACTCCTTCAAAGAAAAGTATTTGGTTACGCAGTGTAAAATTCAAAGGGCATAAACTGTTTGATATCATATACCAAACATCTAAGCGACATCATGCAAAACAAAATTTATACTTTAGAAGAAGAAGAAAAAAAGATAATAATCAGAACAAATACTATAGGTCTTTTCACCGAAAAGTAGAAAGACCTAATTAGACTTCCGAAATAGTACATATATCTGCAGTATAAACACAAAATTTACATTGTAGGTGTCACAACAACATTTCAATAAATCAGCACCAAGTAGTCAAAACATCTCGATTTTGATTCTAGTATTGCCATTTACAACACCTAACAAATCGATTGCATAAGCAAACATTATAGACAAGAATACAAAAATTGGCCTTAACACAATAACACAATAGTAGGATGTCTAAATACCGTGACACGTCAAAATAATATGACCAAAATGAGCCTTTTAGTCAGTGGTTGTCGTTTGTTTCTGTGTTACATATTTGTTTGTCGTTAGTGTTTTGTTACAATAATTAGGCCGTAAGATTTCTCGCTTGAATTATTTTAAATTTGTCATTTCTGGGCCTTTTATAGCTGACTATGCGGTATGTGCTTTGCTCATTGTTGAAGGCCGTACGATGATCTATAATTCTTAATGCCGGTGTTATTTGGTCTCGTGAGCAATCATACCACATCTTTTTTTTTTATATATAAACAGAAAGGGTTACAAATATAACAATGTATGAGGAAAAATAAAATAGATACTATTGGTAAAATGGGCGTCAAGTTGGTTACCTATTCCCTATTCCCTATTCGTTACCTATTCCCTATTCCCTATTCGTTAACTATTCGTTACCTATTCCCTATTCCCTATTCGTTGCCTATTCGTTACCTATTCCCTATTCCCTATTCGTTACCTATTCGTTACCTATTCCCTATTCCCTATTCGTTACCTATTCGTTACTTATTTGATCTTTAATATCCTTCCCCCTTTTTAATTATGGCATGGAATAGTTTAATATGGCTGCCGTTACCATGGAAACGGCACAATTGTGAAAAAAATGAGTTTTTGGTTTTTGGTGAACTGTTTGGATATGCTTCAACTCAGATTCATCATATTTTAAAACAATGTAGGTGCCCACTATATACAGGTGTTGGATGATTTTGGCGATCATTGGAACTACTATGTTGCCATGGAAACTACACCAAAATTTTCAAAATTCTAAAAATGCTCAAAACTTCATGAAACTTCACAGTAATGATGAGCAACATTGGAGTTGGAATTTCCAAAATAGGTCTTGTTACCATGGAAACAATGCAAAAAGGTCAAAAATTTCAAAAATAAGAATTTTCCGCAAACTGGATAAAACTTTACAGGAATAGTAACTGGCATAGGCAGAGTTGGATTTTGAAGTTAGAATTTTCAAAATGGCCGCCGTAACCATGGAATCAGCAAAAATATCAAAAATTCAAAATGTTCAAACTTAATGAAACTTTGCAAAAATGTTACTAGACATCTGTAGATGCTCTCTTTGACTTTGGAATTGTCAAAATGGCTGCCGCTCACCTGGTAATAGGGGGAAGGGGTGCCTTCCGTTATTGCTAGCAATTACAAATCTAGTTGTTAATAGTCTTACATATGGTAATAGTTCTGAATTGGTTGAGGTAAAATGATCTTTTTATGACCTATTTATATGTGTTTGTGCTCAACCGATCCTTTTACTTCATGTCCGATACGGCATGTTTGTTCCTTTAACTTTGTTTTTTATACTGTTCCTAATACCTGTTTAAATGATTTATGTCCGCTAATTTTGAAGATGATATACTAATTCGACGGGAATACAAATCCCGTGTTAGCGCTTGCGTAAAAACAAGATGTGGTATATTCCAATGAACAACAACTCCACATTAGTAAAAACAAAATGAACAGAAATTAACAACGTATAGTTCATGTTACAGGCCTTGTCAACAATGAGCATAGCCCAAACGTGTAAGTTCAACTATAAAGGCCAACATGACAACCTCATTACCATTCAAACAACAAAACTACGGCCGTATTATTACAAAAATAACGGAAATATGTAGCACAAAAACAACGATAACTCTTAATTTCAGCTTTGTCCTAGGGACAGGCACATATTACTTAATGTGGTAGAGTTAACATTAAGCAGGGTGTACATCGTTTCGGAGCTCTATTACCTTGTTTAATTCGTTCCATCACTCGCTATATTCGCTATAAAGTTGTATCTTACGTTGCACCTTTTAAAAACTGATTTCAATTGTTTTTCTCTGGTGGAAAGATTTGGGTCTTTAGAGTGATATACCTATAAGTGCATTTGTATCCGTTCCAGCGGATCGGATAATACCCTGTTAATATTCGTTACTATTCGTTTTAAAAAGTTATGTTGTACGTTGCACCTTTTAGAAAAGGATTTCCAATTGTGTTCATATCTCTGGTGGTAATAATGTGTTCTTATAGATGAAATACCCCTATAAGCGCATATGTACTCGTTCCAGCGATCGGTTAATACCCTGTTACCTATTCGTTACCTATTCGTTACCTATTCACTTGTAGTACGTTTGTTGTACGTTGCACCTTTTAGAAAAGGATTTTCAATTAAATTCATATCTCTGGTGGTAACAATGTGTTCTTAGAGATGAAATGACCCCATTAGAGCGTATGTACCCGTTACAGCGCTCGGTAAATAACCTGTTACCTATTCGTTACTTATTCGCTTTTAATGCGCGGGGTATACGGTGCACCTTGAAATAAATCGTTTTTTAATTGTGTTCAGGTCTCTGGTGGTAATAATGTGTTCTTAGAGATGAAATTACCATATTAGCGCGCATGTACCCGTTCCAGCGCTCGGTTAATACCCTGTTACCTATTCGTTACCTATTCGCTTATAATACATTTTTTTATACGTTGCACCTGTTAGAAAAGGATTTTCAATTATGTCCAGGTCTCAGGTGGTAACAATGTGTTCTTAGAGATGAAATTACCCTATTAGCGCTCATGTACCCGTTCCAGCGCTCGGTTAATACCCTGTTACCTATTCGTTACCTAAGTGAATAGGTAACGAATAGGTAACAGGGTATTAAGCGAGCGCTGGAACGGGTTCATGCGCTCTAATAGGGTCATTTCATCTCTAAGAACACATTGTTACCACCAGAGACACGGACACCATTGAAAATCCTTTTCTGAAAGGTGCAACGTACAACAAACGTATTATAAGTGAATAGGTAACGAATAGGTAACAGGGTATATAAGCGAGCGCTGGAACGGGTACATTGCGTGCTAATAGAGTCATTTCATCTCTAAGAACACATTGTTACCACCAGAGACATGGGCACAATTGAAAAACGATTTATTTCAAGGTGCAGCGTATACCCGCGCATTAAAAGCGAATAGGTAACGAATAGGTAACAAGATTATTTACCGAGCATGGAACGGGTACATGAGCGCTAATAGGGTAATTTCATCTCTAAGAACACATTGTTACCACCTGAGACCTGGACATAATTGATAATCCTTTTCTAACAGGTGCAACGTATAAAAAAATGTATTATAAGCGAATAGGTAACGAATAGGTAACAGGGTATGAACCGAGCGCTGGAACGGGTACATGCGCGCTAATAGGGTCATTTCATCTCTAAGAACACATTCTTACCACAGAGACCTGAACACAATTAAAAAACGATTTATTTCAAGGTGCACCGTATACCCCGCGCATTAAAAGCGAATAAGTAACGAATAGGTAACAGGTTATTTAACGAGCGCTGGAACGGGTACATGCGCTCTAATGAGGTCAATTCATCTCTAAGAACACATTGTTACCACCAGACATGAACACGATTAAAACACGATTTATTTCAAGTTGCAGCGTATACCCCGGCATTAAAAGCGAATAGGTAACGAATAGGTAACAAGATTATTTACCGAGCACTGGAACGGGTACATGAGCGCTAATAGGGTAATTTCACTCTAAGAACACATTGTTACCACCTGAGACCTGGACATAATTGAAAATCCTTTTCTAACAGGTGCAACGTATAAAAAAATGTATTATAAGCGAATAGGTAACGAATAGGTAACAGGGTATTAACCGAGCGCTGGAACGGGTACATGCGCGCTAATAGGGTCATTTCATCTCTAAGAACACATTCTTACCACCAGAGACCTGAACACAATTAAAAAACGATTTATTTCAAGGTGCACCGTATACACCGCGCATTTAAAGCGAATAAGTAACGAATAGGTAACAGGTTATTTACCGAGCGCTGGAACGGGTCATGCGCTCTAATGGGTCATTTCATCTCTAAGAACACATTGTTACCACCAGAATGAACACAATTAAAAACACGATTTATTTCAAGTTGCAGCGTATACCCGGGCATTAAAAGCGAATAGGTAACGAAAAGGTAACAAGATTATTTACCGAGCACTGGAACGGTACATGAGCGCTAATAGGGTAATTTCATCTCTAAGAAACATTGTTACCACCTGAGACATGGACATAATTAAAATCCTTTTCTAACAGGTGAACGTATAAAAAAATGTATTATAAGCGAATAGGTAACGAATAGGTAACATGGTACGGGTATAACGAGCGCTGGAACGGGTACATGCGCGCTAATAGGGTCATTTATCTCTAAGAACACATTCTTACCACCAGAGACCTGAACACAATTAAAAAACGATTTATTTCAAGGTGCACGTATACCCCGCGCATTAAAAGCGAATAAGTAACGAATAGGTAACAGGTTATTTACCGAGCGCTGGAACGGTACATGCGCTCTAATGGGGTCATTTCATCTCTAGAGAACACATTGTTACCACCAGACATGAACACAATTAAAACACGATTTATTTCAAGTTGCAGCGTATAAGCCCGCGCATTAAAAGCGAATAGGTAACGAATAGGTAACAAGATTATTTACCGAGCACTGGAACGGGTACATGAGCGCTAATAGGGTAATTTCATCTCTAAGAACACATTGTTACCACCTGAGACATGGACAAATTGAAAATCCTTTTCTAACAGGTGAACGTATAAAAAAATGTATTATAAGCGAATAGGTAACGAATAGGTAACGAATAGGTAAAGGGTATTAACCGAGCGCTGGAACGGGTACATGCGCGCTAATAGGGTCATTTCATCTCTAAGAACACATTCTTACCACCAGAGACCTGAACACAATTAAAAAACGATTTATTTCAAGGTGCACCGTATACCCCGCGCATTAAAAGCGAATAAGTAACGAATAGGTAACAGGTTATTTACCGAGCGCTGGAACGGGTACATGCGCTCTAATGGGGTCATTTCATCTCTAAGAACACATTGTTACCACCAGACATGAACACAATTAAAACACGATTTATTTCAAGTTGCAGCGTATACCCCGGGCATTAAAAGCGAATAGGTAACGAAAGGTAACAAGATTATTTACCGAGCACTGAAACGGGTACATGAGCGCTAATAGGGTAATTTCATCTCTAAGAAAACATTGTTACCACCTGAGACATGGACAAATTAAAATCCTTTTCTAACAGGTGAAACGTATAAAAAAATGTATTATAAGCGAATAGGTAACGAATAGGTAACGAATAGGTAACAGGGTATCAACGAGCGCTGGAACGGGTACATGCGCGCTAATAGGGTCATTTTATCTCTAAGAACACAGTCTTACCACCAGAGACCTGAACACAATTAAAAAACGATTTATTTCAAGGTGCACCGTATACCCCGCGCATTAAAAGCGAATAAGTAACGAATAGGTAACAGGTTATTTACCGAGCGCTGGAACAGGTACATGCGCTCTAATGGGGTCATTTCATCTCTAAGAACACATTGTTACCACCAGACATGAACACAATTAAACACATTTATTTCAAGTTGCAGCGTATAGCCCGCGCATTAAAAGCGAATAGGTAACGAATAGGTAACAAGATTATTTACCGAGCACTGGAACGGGTACATGAGCGCTAATAGGGTATTCATCTCTAAGAAACACATTTTACCACCGAGACATGGACAAATTAAAAACCCTTTTAAAGGTTGAAACGTATAAAAAATGATTACAATAGTAACGAATAGGTAACGAATAGGTAACAGGGTATTACCGAGCGCTGGAACGGGTACATGCGCGCTAATAGGGTCATTTCATCTCTAAGAACACATTCTTACCACCAGAGACCTGAACACAATTAAAAAACGATTTATTTCAAGGTGCACCGTATACCCGTATACCCGGGCATTAAAAGCGAATAGGTAACGAAAAGGTAACAAGATTATTTACCGAGCACTGGAACGGGTACATGAGCGCTAATAGGGTAATTTCATCTCTAAGAAACATTGTTACCACCTGAGACATGGACAAATTAAAATCCTTTTCTAACAGGTGAAACGTATAAAAAAATGTATTATAAGCGAATAGGTAACGAATAGGTAACGAATAGGTAACAGGGTATAACCGAGCGCTGGAACGGGTACATGCGCGCTAATAGGGTCATTTTATCTCTAAGAACACATTCTTACCACCAGAGACCTGAACACAATTAAAAAACGATTTATTTCAAGGTGCACCGTATACCCGCGCATTAAAAGCGAATAAGTAACGAATAGGTAACAGGTTATTTACCGAGCGCTGGAACGGTACATGCGCTCTAATGGGGTCATTTCATCTCTAGAACACATTGTTACCACCAGACATGAACACAATTAAAACACGATTTATTTCAAGTTGCAGCGTAAGCCCGCATTAAAAGCGAATAGGTAACGAATAGGTAACAAGATTATTTACCGAGCACTGGAACGGGTACATGAGCGCTAATAGGGTAAATTCCATCTCTAAGAAAACATTGTTACCACTGAGACATGGACAAATTAAAATCCTTTTCTAACGGTGAAACGTATAAAAAAATGTATTATAAGCGAATAGGTAACGAATAGGTAACGAATAGGTAACAGGGTATTAACCGAGCGCTGGAACGGGTACATGCGCGCTAATAGGGTCATTTCATCTCTAAGAACACATTCTTACCACCAGAGACCTGAACACAATTAAAAACGATTTATTTCAAGGTGCACCGTATACCCCGCGCATTAAAAGCGAATAAGTAACGAATAGGTAACAGGTTATTTACCGAGCGCTGGAACGGGTACATGCGCTCTAATGGGGTCATTTCATCTCTAAGAACACATTGTTACCACCAGACATGAACACAATTAAAACACATTTATTTCAAGTTGCAGCGTATACCCGGGCATTAAAAGCGAATAGGTAACGAAAAGGTAACAAGATTATTTACCGAGCACTGAACGGGTACATGAGCGCTAATAGGGTAATTTCATCTCTAAGAAACATTGTTACCACCTGAGACATGGACAAATTAAAATCTTTTCTACAGGTGAAACGTATAAAAAAAGTATTAAAGCGAATAGGTAACGATAGGTAACGAATAGGTAACAGGGTATCAACCGAGCGCTGGAACGGGTACATGCGCGCTAATAGGGTCATTTATCTCTAAGAACACAGTCTTACCACCAGGACCTGAACACAATTAAAAAACGATTTATTTCAAGGTGCACCGTATACCCCGCGCATTAAAAGCGAATAAGTAACGAATAGGTAACAGGTTATTTACCGAGCGCTGGAACAGGTACATGGCTCTAATGGGGTCATTTCATCTCTAAGAACACATTGTTACCACCAGACATGAACACAATTGAAAACACATTTATTTCAAGTTGCAGCGTATAGCCTGCGCATTAAAAGCGAATAGGTAACGAATAGGTAACAAGATTATTTACCGAGCACTGGACCGGGTACATGAGCGCTAATAGGGTCATTTCATCTCTAAGAACACATTCTTACCACCAGAGACCTGAACACAATTAAAAAAACGATTTATTTCAAGGGGCACCGTATACCCCGCGCATTAAAAGCGAATAAGTAACGAATAGGTAACAGGTTATTTACCGAGCGCTGGAACGGGTACATGCGCTCTAATGGGGTCATTTCATCTCTAAGAACACATTGTTACCACCAGACATGAACACAATTAAAACACGATTTATTTCAAGTTGCAGCGTATACCCCGCGCATTAAAAGCGAATAGGTAACGAATAGGTAACAAGATTATTTACCGAGCACTGGAACGGGTACATGAGCGCTAATAGGGTAATTTCATCTCTAAGAACACATTGTTACCACCTGAGACCTGGACATAATTGAAAATCCTTTTCTAACAGGTGCAACGTATAAAAAATGTATTATAAGCGAATAGGTAACGAATAGGTAACGAATAGGTAACAGGGTATTAACCGAGCGCTGGAACGGGTACATGCGCGCTAATAGGGTAATTTCATCTCTAAGAACACATTCTTACCACCAGAGACCTGAACACAATTAAAAAAACGATTTATGTCAAGGTGCACCGTATACCCCGCGCATTAAAAGCGAATAAGTAACGAATAGGTAACAGGTTATTTACCGAGCGCTGGAACGGGTACATGCGCTCTAATGGGGTCATTTCATCTCTAAGAACACATTGTTACCACCAGAGATATGAATTTAATTGAAAATCCTTTTCTAAAAGGTGCAACGTACAACAAACGTACTACAAGTGAATAGGTAACGAATAGGTAACGAATAGGTAACAGGGTATTAACCGATCGCTGGAACGAGTACATATGCGCTTATAGGGGTATTTCATCTATAAGAACACATTATTACCACCAGAGATATGAACACAATTGGAAATCCTTTTCTAAAAGGTGCAACGTACAACAAACTTTTTAAAAGCGAATTAGTAACGAATATTTAACAGGGTATTATCCGACCGCTGGAACGGATACAAATGCACTTATAGAGTTATATCACCTCTAAGAGCCCAAATCTTCCACCAGAGACAACAAAACAATTGAAAATCATGTTTTAAAAGGTGCAACGTAAGATACACGTATTATAAGCGAATTATAAGCGAGTGATGGAACGAATTAAACAAGGTAATAGCATGCTCCGAAACGATGTACACCCTGCTTACATGTTTAACTCTACCACATTATGTAAGTATGTGCCTGTCCCTAGACAAGAGCCTGAAATTAAGTAGTTATCGTTTGTTTTTGTGTTACATATTTCCGTTTATTTTTTTGTATATGAAATACGGCCGTCAGTTTTGTTGTTTGAATTGTATGAGGTTGTCATGTCTGGGCCTTTTATAGGTGACTACACGGTTTGGGCTATGCTCATTGTTGAAGGCCGTACAGTGAACTATAGTTGATAATTTCTGTGTCATTTTGGTCTAATGTGGAGTGTTGTCTCATTGGCAATCATACCACATCTTCGTTTTTACGCAAGCGCTAACACGGTGATTTCATCCCGTCGAATCAAGATCCATCTTCAAACATACGGACATAAAGCAGTTAAAAGGTAGAACGTATAAAAAACAAGTAAGGAACAAATGCGTATCGGACATGAAGTAAAAGGATCGGTTGAGCACAAACACATATAAATAGGTCATAAAAAGATCATTTTACCTCAACCAATTCAGAACTATTACCATATGTAAGACTATTAACAACTAGATTTGTAATTGCTAGCAATAACGGAAGGCACCCCTTCCCCCTATTATCAGGTGAGCGGCAGCCATTTTGACAATTCCAAAGTCAAAGAGAGCATCTACAGATGTCTAGTAACATTTTTGCAAAGTTTCATTAAGTTTGAACATTTTGAATTTTTGATATTTTTGCTGTTTCCATGGTTACGGCGGCCATTTTGAAAATTCTAACTGCAAAATCCAACTCTGCCTATGCCAGTTACCATTCCTGTAAAGTTTCATCCAGTTTGCGGAAAATTCTTATTTTTGAAATTTTTGACCTTTTTGCATTGTTTCCATGGTAACAAGACCTATTTTGGAAATTCCAACTCCAATGTTGCTCATCATTACTGTGAAGTTTCATGAAGTTTTGAGCATTTTTAGAATTTTGAAAATTTTGGTGTAGTTTCCATGGCAACATAGTAGTTCCAATGATCGCCAAAATCATCCAACACCTGTATATAGTGGGCACCTACATTGTTTTTAAATATGATGATTCAGAGTTGAAGCATATCCAAACAGTTCACCAAAAACCAAAAACTCATTTTTTTCACAATTGTGCCGTTTCCATGGTAACGGCAGCCATATTAAACTATTCCATGCCATAATTAAAAAGGGGGAAGGATATTGAAAATCAAATAAGTAACGAATAGGTAACGAATAGGTAACGAATAGGGAATAGGGAATAGGTAACGAATAGGGAATAGGGAATAGGTAACGAATAGGCAACGAATAGGGAATAGGGAATAGGTAACGAATAGGCAACGAATAGGGAATAGGGAATAGGTAACGAATAGGCAACGAATAGGGAATAGGGAATAGGTACATGTAACGAATAGGCAACGAATAGGGAATAGGGAATAGGTAACGAATAGGGAATAGGGAATAGGTAACCAACTTGACGCCCATATTGGTAAAATATAAACGAAAAATACATACCTTTTGTATCCCTCTTCTGGTTTGATTTCATGCGTGTTTATGTTTTGTATTCTTTTTGGAATGTATAAATTTTTATAGCGCTCAAATCGCGGAAGCGTTCTTTGTATGTATTTACTGGTCAATAACGGTTCTACTCCTGAAACTCCCCAGTCCGTTATAAAAAACGATACATTAAGAGTAAATGCAGCAGCATCTGGATACGCCGGTAATAATTCTGACTGAAATAGAGATAATATGAGTCAAGAGTGCAGTCGCTGAAATGTCAGCTTTTTTTAATCATGTTTAAAATCTGTAATATAAAGATTTTACTACAAGTCACATAAAATTAACATTATCAATTTTCTATAATAAGGTAGTGGTCAAATGAATCATGACAAACAGACATATGTTCACCTGGCAATCATTCCATACACCAAATATAGTTGACCTATTTCTTATAGTATTTGATTAACTATTCTTATAAATTGTACGTCACTACGTGGGTAAGCTAAAATATATTTATTAAATTGTAAATGGTAGCAAAAATGAATGTTAAACATTGAACAAGTATAATATACAAAACAGGAAGATTTTTCTCTCAACATGCAAATTTTGCTTTGATATTGGACATGAACTATCTAACATATTTACTTTTTTTTTAAAAGGAATATTAGAATGTACATCGGATATGTGCATCACTCATCTTTATGTGACTAAGTGTTGCCATGTTTTAGACTTATTCACATATCTGTAAACAATTGGTTAAAGTGTTTAGGGAACTTATCTTATACATAGTTTTTCATATCAGTTAGCGAAGAAAGTAGTGTAATGACATGACATTATGTAGAATTTATAAATACTAAAGTATACAGATTATCAAATGATTATATTGCATATATGCATTTGTATTTCATGAACATGACATAGAATTGCTATATTGATGCTTTTGTATCATAAAAAGTAAAATCACGAAAAAATTGAACTGCGAGGAAAATTGAAAACATAAGGTCCCTAATCAAATGGAAAAATCAAATGATAAAATACATCAAACGAATTGACAACAACTGTCATATTCTTGACTTAGTACAGGCATTTTCAAATCTAGAAAATGGTGGATTGTACCAGGTTTTATAGCGCTAAACCTCTCACTTGTATGACAGTCGCATCGAATTTCATTATATTTACAAAGATCTGTAAATTTACTATCGCAAACTTTTTGTTCTTCCCACCCAGGAATTCGAACTCATGCTACTGCGATATCGTGGCACCAAATCGCCTTACACTATGCCCGACGCGCTAGACCACTCGACCACCTAGGCTCTACAATAAGAAAGCTTTCGGTGGCTTCATGAAACCTTTCAACGTCAAATCAGTTTTAATCTTGCGTCGTAACACAGTACATGATATATAAGGCATGTATATAAATATAGGTCCAAACGATCTCATGTCTCATGGACAAGGTTCACCTAAGTCACATAATGGCCTAAAATATCAACTTAATCATCAAACAACAAAAAGGTCACAATTTTATTTCTATATAGGTCTAATTCAAAAGCCGTCATGCAAAATAAATTAGTTCTTTTCATAAAAGTACAAAATATTATTTATAGTAAGCCCATTTTGGACATTATGTCAAAATATGAAGATTCTTTGAAATTTTCCGATCTAAAAGCTTAAGGCAAACTTTGGCCACCACCTACGATCCAACATGTTTTGTAACCAAAAAATGTCCATTCATCCCTATAAAAACTATTTGAATCGTGGATGACGGCCAAGGTTTATTATGCCCAAAAAATTGAAATTAAAAGTCAATTGTTCATGATAGATCTTTCCTTTTTCCTTTTATTGATAGAATTCAATTCTTAGTTCAAAACATTATGGTTGCTATGGAAATCATGTTCATAAGAAGTGGTGTTTTAAGGAAAATAATTATAATAGTTGCTGATAAAATTATTAATTCCAGCATAAAAATGTCATATCTGTTTTTACTTGCCTTTAATCTTAAAAAAATAATTGGTTGCAAAGGTATTTTTGGCGTTGCTAGGGACAAAAATATAATTTCCAGTATTTAAAATGTCATTTTTATATTATCATAGCCTTCTAAGTTAAATAAAATAATATATGGTTGTTAAGGGTTGTTTGTCGTTTCTATGGACATTGACCTTTAACCTTGACCTTCTTATATAGATCATATTATGTTGAACATTTCTGCAGTTCAATGGTTCTTTCTATCTTTAACCTTGTTTGATTTATAATAAAAAAATCGTCATTTCGGATCCGAAAAGCAGTGTAGTTGCCCTACTAGGTCCATAAAAGCTGGTTCAATAATTTCGAACCCAATATAACAAACGGAGATCTCGATAAGACAAATATTTTCTCTATTATATCAGTCATCTTTTACGGTTTTTTAGTAATCCTGATAACAAGCTAAGGTCAAAATCGAGGTCATGACGTTGAACTTTGACCTTGAAATATTTTTGATGGTCACATCAATTGATGATCATTGGAGAAGATCCTAGGTGGCTACGACTTTTGGTTTCTGATATTTAGTGGCCAACCGACACTGATTAATTTACAAAAGGGATAACCCTACCAATTAGTCGTAAAACGTTTATTTAATGGGTCATAACTTCATAAACTTTAATGGAAGGTACCAAAAAAAATATTTGTATCTTAATAGTAAAACTATTATCGCAAGTATTTCTATGTGAAATTTGTAATTTGTAAGCCGAATTAAAAAAAAACATTAAAAAAAATTAAAAACCAATTGTTCAGAGAACAATTGAAGGTATTTCAACCAGTAAGGATCTATTCTGATATGAAAATATTAAAATTTGGTTTTAAAATATTAATTTCTGCGTCAAATGACAGCTAATTGTACCCTGATTCCAAAAATATAAGGCTTTCATACAAAAAGATATAAATAAGGGAGATAATTTTCTACTACCGGTTCAAAATATGTTACTTCTGGTATTGTCTTATAGTTTACTTGACGCTGATTCCATAAATATATGGTTTTACATACTTTTACAATAATTTATTACAAAAATTAGCTACTGCCGGTTTACAAAAGGTCTCTTCCGGTTAGCTTTTTCAGCGTCATATTGCTTGCAACCTAATGCAAGAAGTCTAATAGCTTTAACATGAATACATTAAAGCAAAGGTCAAAATCTAAAACGTTTAATTAACATATGACCTTGAACTCAACTTCAAGTTCATAAACCAAGGATCTCAAATCAAAAGACTCTAGGTTTCTACTTCATATTGTTAAAGTGTTATATTACCATACGACTGATATTAGATATAAAAGGGGGAAAAACTTGCATCAAATGTGTACGTACCCTTTCGACTAAAATTAATGTGTAACGACATGTCGCAACTAACAATTGCGTGAAAATATTTTGTCGATATCTTACAAGATTTCTGAAAATGAGAGAAAACAAGCCAAAAATCCAAATTTTGAACATGACCTTGACCTTTAACCTTGACTTCATTTTAATTTTTTTGAACCAAGGACCTCAAATCAAAAGACCCTAGGCCTCTATCACTTATGATTTTCCAGTTAGAAATACATTTCACTGATATCAAATACAAAAGGGGGTATAACTCTCATATGGAATCTCTATACGGCTTCAGTCAAAATAAAACAGAACATCCTGAGGATATAACGAGCAATTTGGAAAAATAGATTTGTCGGTTTCTCATACAGTTGCGATTCATTAGAGATAACAAGAAAAACAGTGTTCGGGGAGATAACTCTTATATGGGAAAATATTCTGTTAAGCAGAGTTGGTCTCAAAAGTGTATTAACTGTTCGATATCATATTCCAAATATATAAGCGAAATCTTGTGAAAAAAATTAGGCGGAAGAAAAAAATAATAATAATAATAATCAGAACAAAAGCTATAGGTCTTGTTGTTTCTTTTTCCTGATTTTTTGTTGTTGTTTTTTTTTTTAGCTTTATAATCTTTTAAAATATCAACAATTATGAGTAAAAATTATATTATCAGGCAATCATATCTAGAAACTTGATGAGAAAAATGCGCTGACAGGAAGGAACATATAGGGTTAATCCGTGTCTAGTATTCTTTATAGTGGTAAGAAAAGATTTGTTATCTGGTCGCAATGGTTCTGTTCATTGGTGGCACACATTGAGTTTTAGACAACTTATCGTTTCTTTGAAAAATCTCTGATATTGAGAAAGGAAAGACGCCGAATTTGTCAATATCAAATACACAACGATAGTTCTTTTAATAATGGTAAATCAAACACGACATGCAGAAGATTCATAATTTCGAATTTAAAATCTCTCGTTTGTCTAACAGTGCGCCCAATGGTTTCACTTGTTGTTTACGTATAAAGAAGAATTTGGTTAGGTCAGTAGTATCTATATTTTTCGAGATCTAAATCAATAACTAATCATAGAAATAATTTCTAAGGGGAGTACAACATTTGTGACACTTAAATCGAGGCATCCATTTTTATCATTTAAACACGCCAAACACAATTTTGAATAAAAGAAGAAGTGGATGATACGTCAATAAGACAACAAAGAAGTAGACTTAGTATCGCGTAGTGTTTTAAACTTGATACATTCACGGAATCAAAACAAAACAATAAGAAATATTTTATACAGCACTTGTTTTGTTCTAGTAGTCGTCCACCAAATTCCATTTATTCAAGTATTGCATATGCGAGAATGATTTATCTTAGATTGTTTTGGTTATTTTGTACAGGTTTCTTTTTTGTCATTTACTTCATCAAGTATTTATTCGTCCCCAGCTTTCATTTTTGACTATGAGACTCCCTGGCAAATGTTAATCCGTACAGGACGTACCAAATTTCACTTCGGTGGTCCTGAATCAATACTGTTTTGCTTTCGTTCTTCCCTGTATGATTTTTTATTTGATCTGTTTGTTTAGGGTGTGTTTTGTGTAGATTTTTGCTAAACAGCTCGATTGTGGTATGTTTTCTTTTAACAAATGACATTAAAAACAAACTGCTTCGAAATCGTTGTTATTTTTTACTTTTGATTTGATATAAATGGCTTTTTACACAATTATTTTCAATATATCAATAAATATTATTTGCATACCTTCAACATTGTCATGTATGACATAAATTTGTCGTGTACAATGAATTCGTCAAAATCAATCACTGCAACAAATTCATATCCCTGTAGATATGTCTGACACGTGTATACAGCAACCTGTTCGTCATGCGGGCTTTGTTCCGAATGCCAACTTGTCGATTCAAATCCACGGTCTAAAATCATTACATCAGTCAATATTACTAATAAATTAACTAAACTTCAAACTATCATCAAAATAATAACAAAATTAAGACATATTTTGTGTAATAATGTTATCGTTAGCATTTGTCTGATAACTTTCGTTATGTGGATAAGGGAACATATGTCAAATGAACGCGATATTTAGAAATTGCACATAAAGACAGGTGCAGAAAAGGTCAAGGTGTCAAGGTGAAAATCATAAATTGCAGAAATACTAAAAATAGCATAGCATAAAAAGAAAAACGACGAATGAAAGTCTTAGAATGTTGCTATATACGAATGAAAAGTCCACAGTTGCATAGCTGATTCATTTCATTTATTGTCATATTTAGTTCTAAACCGGCTCTTTTTATTTCTATAAAAGTATCTCTTCGTCTCGTATATTTGAGCACTTCCTTTGGTATTTACTGTCGAATATTTATCAATAGAATGTTAATAGTTTTTAAAAGAGTAGACACGATTTATTTTGAGAAAAATAATTATGGTATTTTTGTTTTTGTTGTGCTTAAATAATTACAATGTAGAAAACGTTTCACTTTTAACAAAAATATTGTAAATTCTACGAACTCTCAATAGATGGTTAACCTTGACTAATAAATCAGCATAATGCATGTTTTGTTTTGAATGCATTTATTTTCTGTTCTAAAAAAAGTGAAATTTGGTTTGATTGCCAATGAAAAATATTCCAATCAGGGTCTAATTAAATTTAAGCAATTATGCGACTTTCAATATCTGACCATCAAAATGTGATTTGTATTATGGATAACACATGTTTTGGTCAACAGTCAACCTATTGTATCGTGATTGGTTCTTCCAAAACTTTATTAAACTTATATGAACTGATAATAATGCAACAAATATAATATACAGCAACAAACGACATTCGGGGTTTTGTTGGCTCCAGGGTTTGCTCAGGCACATGCACAATGTGGCGAGAATAAACATATTTTCTTTGGCCAAATTCTTCCCATATCTAGGACAGTGGTATAACAGACCAATAAACTAGGAAAAATAAGTAGAAAAAAGTAAAATCACAAAAATACTGAATTCCGAGGAAAATTCAAAACGGAAAGTCCCTAATCAAATGGCAAAATCAAATGATAAAACACATCAAACGAAAGGGTTTAACCTTTCAATTCTATGCAAAACACAAAATGTATAAACGCCTAAAAAGTGTACAAAACAACACCATTATTCAAAATAGGAAATATTAAATGTAATTATCTATATATGTATCAAGCAACATATATCCGTTATCAATATGATTATGATGTAAAATGATTCATATCAATCTATTCTGATTCCAATATAACAATCTTTAAATTGATACAATTAAAAACCGAACATAACGCTTGTACAATTCAAAACTTAAATATGGTGTAGGTTATGTAGATCTACACACATTGTGATCCTTTTTTCCATCACCTCCCGTTATGACTTATCGCATACCCAAAAACTTATATATATATATATAAAATGTATTTTAGTACATCGAAAGTGTCTGAACAAGGGACATCGATAATAGAAGGTTATATGCCATGTAAAAGAGGCAACTGTTAGTGCTACAAAGTCGCCTACATTAAAACCCCAGTCGTCAGCATAGTCACAAAAAATAGATACAACATATTTATACCATCCAATTACAATACGCAAATTTGTATTTAGGTTCTAACGTGTGGAACTTTAAATTTGCAATATGTTGTTGAAACAGAAACACCATTCAGCTTCATACTGAATAACCATTGGTCATTTTAAACAATAGATTGATTGTTGGTTGCTTTACGCCGCATAAGCACAACAAGTCTATATCGTGGCGAGAGCTAATTCGAATATTTTTTTACAATTTAAAGCATATTCTTAAAATCAGACAAAAGGTTCTTCAATAAACTAAAATTCTAGTTTAAAGCAAATTGATAATTTACTAATAAAAATGAACAGTAAGATAACGTGATAAGAATCAAAATCGTTTTAAATATAATAACATTTTAATATTTTATAATATATTCCAACTTCTTTAAAGAATGAAACAATATTTGTAAACGGAACATTATCAAATAAATTATACATATTATTGACATTGAAATGCTTCCTACGTATATCAGCAAAGACAATGCAATTAATTAAAACGTGTTTAATAGTAAACAATAGAAAGAAACTGCCCAATCACAAGACAAAATTGGAACACGCGAGGGAGAGAAAAGAGAGAGAGATTTTGGATGCACCAGTTACGGACTCCTGGACCTGTGGACTCAATGAGAGAGATAAGAAAAGATTTAAAACCAAATCAAAACAGTAATTTGAAAATTCGTACAATTGATACAACATCAATAGACATGTAAATTATTTGTTCTTGTTCTGTGTAGCTACTATACTATTACAAATATTAATTGTTGTGAACCTTGTAGGTCAATAAATTCAACCAAATTTACAAGGAGAGTTGTACAAATAATGTGAATATACAAAACCCAAATCCGATTAACCTTTTGCTAAAAGAGTTCATTGTCCCTGTTCTGTATCTACTAACATCATTCCATTTGTTCTATAATTCCGATTAAATTATGCCAAAACATACTGTAAAAAAAGATAAAATAAACATTCCCCTGATTAATTGAATTACTGTAACGATGTCCAGAAGTCAGTCGTCTCTCATAAATTGTCCTCCGCTTAAATGTCATTCTATGTTAAGTATACTGTTCAAGATATAATATTGTTTTGGATATAAACGAAATGTATGACATATGTTCCCATGTTGCTCGTTTTTAACGCTTTCGTGTAGTTTAATGAAATAGTTTATTGAAAAACTGCAAAATTCCATTCATTGGATGACAAGATTCAGCCACCTCACAAACAAAAAATTTCCTCGATGTAAAGCAAATCAAAACTTTCCGTTGATATGTTGATACTCACAAACAGAAATTTGATTGCACTCAAATGTTATTCTAAGTGAAGTAAACTGGTAAATTTCTTTCTTTTACACAAAGATATACCAAATATGTCATTAATGTATTGGCATGCGTTTGCATATTTACATTTATTTACGCTGAAAGATAATAGTTCATTTTATTCTATGCAAATTTTGTTACTTACAATAGGAGTAAGAATCCTTCGCACCAAAACAAGAAAATAAGCTGCTCCATTATTATCATCCTCATCATCTGCTTGACATTTATAATATAATATATATATATATATATATATATATATATAACAATATCCGAAACAAGTAATAAATTACGGAATTTAAAATGGACTGACAAAAGGACCAATTGTTACAGAATCATGGCTATCCGAAACAACCGATAAATGCTCGAACAATTCAAACAAAATTATCCCGTTTGTAACAACACATACTCCACGAGATTATGATATATTTAGTTTCATGCGACAAATTGAAACAAATTTACACAAAAGTGAAAAATGGACAAAGTCTTAAGCTTACAAAAAAGAAGATTATCAACAGTAAAAGACAGTCGAAAAGTCTGAAATGATATTTAAAATCTTCAAAATTTGACCTTAATGAAACTTTGCCTATTGTTAAAAAAAATGTACCGACAAACGATGTATGTTTTGTCCAGATTTACTAGAGAAATTCAATTTATTTAAAAAATGGAAAGCATTTTACAATTAAACAGAATATACCTTGTAAAAGTTCAAACGTCATCTGTTCTCTCATATGTTCAAAATGTGTGGAATTCTATGTTTGAGAGAACAAAAAATTAACTGCGGACTAGAATGACTTAACATAGACAGCAAACCAACCATGAATATTTAACACTCATCAGGGCTAACGACCATTTTAATCGTTGTTTCTTATGGACGATTTAAAAAAATTCCGTTGTAAATGGTCAATTGTCAAAATGATTTCCACCGGAGGAAGAAAGAAGAATTTTTCGTAAACATTAAATAATATTTTAATTTTAAAGTAACATTTTAAAAAATACTTAAAAGGACATTTAGAAATCTCCCTTGTATTTGTTAACGTCATACTATTGTTTACATCAATCAATTGTTTTTTTTATTATATTTATGTATATGTTTACCGTGTATCATCGTACAGCGGATATAGGTACTAACCAAGCGGGCATGATCGATTTTAAACTGACACGGTAACGAAAGTCTTTGTTTTGTTTTATCAACATTCAGTGTACATTTCTCAACATCTGAAATTCCTGCTCCAAAATAATTTTTGCATCGATTTTATATTCTAATAAGAACAATTAACTTGTAAATGCGCAAATAGTTGTGAATGTCAACACCAACTTTCAATTTCGATACAATTGTGGAGACATTTACATGTTTTACCTGAAAGAAGGATAATGCAGGGCAAAAGTAATAGTTACCAATCACAAACCTACCTATGATTACTCTTTCCTTGAAAAACGAGTATGAAAATTTTCTTTTTTTGTACGGTGTACAGCAACTTAACTATGCACCGTACAAAAGATTTATGTGGTCAGCTAAACACCGTACACATCGCTTCTTTTCGGAATAAAATATCGAAAAAAACATATGCATGCAAGATTTCAATGCCAATTATTGATACAACTATACTTATTACACACACACACAGTGGCCTTCTATCAGAAAAAAAGTTGCAATGAATATAGAATTATATCGGATGAGACGAGTGCCAACTTCTTTGACAAGTATTTGGACAAGTTTTTAGTAATCGTTCTTGTTTTGGGAAAATAATGAAACATCTCTTACCATCAACCTTTGACCAAATCATTTCTTAAAACAACAATTATGTTTAGACTGAGATACAAATTGATATTATGTGAACAAAACAATGATTTTCGGTGCCGTATGAGGTCAAACTCGATCACGCCCGCTTGTTTAGTACCTATATCCGCTGTACTGATGATACACGGTGATGTTACAGTAAATAGATGAACTTAGGAATTACATATATTTCCTAAAATTTAGGAATTACATGTAATTCCCGATGCATTTAGTTAATAAAAGTCATTCATGAAACTGCCCAGTTATTACCAGTAATTCCTATTTTTAAATGAATTTTTACACCTATTTACTACCTGTTTAAACAATGTGATAGAGTCTTAATGCCAAAGGAGAAACTGAATACTATATTCAGTAGATTGAACATTTTGTGTGCAATTGAAACTGCAAAAAAGACAAGAGATGATTACAATCTGCTCTCAATGTAAGTGATATTTTTGTTGTATTTAGAATAAGTCAACCTATACAAACTATTTACAGTTCTTTTTAATGACAGCAGTAAAATGGGGGAGAGAAAAATTCAAAAAGGGAAGTCCAAAATCAAAAGGCAAAATCAAAAGTCCACACACATCAAACGAATGGATAACAATTGTCATATTCCTGACTTCATCTGTTTTTCATTTCTATCCCCTCCCCATTTATCTTTGCGATTACAAATGTAGACACATCTTCAAAGTTATACCAGAAATATCCAATCGTACAATCCTTAATAATGATGTCTGTTTGCATCTGTCAGTCGTCAAAACAGGACTAGGGGCTTCGTAAAAGCCAATTAACACTAAATAAACATATCCATGTGTTTTTATCCTTTAAAACATGACCATTTAATTCAAAATGAGGGGGGTATGTTTTTTTCCTAAAAAATGTTCCTGCCAGATTTTAATTTAAGTTATATCATAGGTTTATATCGATGTAGAAGCCTCATTACTAGAAATCTTGATACCCCTAGCTCAAAGTAACTCTGTAGAAGATCAAACTCTGTATGAGATGCAATGTTTACAATATGAGTGCGAATGCAACAAATGTTCTGCATTTTTTCAGATGGATTCAATATTACAGATATGTTGCGACAAATGTATCTGTTCGGAATGCATTCAACAGGAACGTCATGCCAGTGGCTTAGGTCAAACTTGTCATAAGATTTGAACATGATCAGACAAATGAGCACTTCAAACTCTGCCTAAACAAATAGAATTTTAAATAGATCTAACTCGAGGAATCAATTCACTTTCTCAGCAATCCATTCGTTAGCTTTGCGAGATGCAAATACCCAAGTATAATTAATCGTTAGGAAAGCAGCGCGTCAACAGGCATGTAAAACAGGTTGTGTACGAAAGACCAGCAAATGTGTAAAGGCTAACGTTTTTTGTAACTCAAGATGTCATAACAGTTTTTCATGTCATAATACGTAACTTGCATTCATTGTGTAAATAGGTATACAGTATATGTAAATTGATTAAATGTGCATGTTTGTTTTAGATAATTTAGATAATTTGTAGATAAAATATTGTCATGTCATGGATTTTTATCATTGAATTGCATAGTTTTCAGCTAGTTATAGAATTATAAAACAATAATTTTCATGTTTCAATACACACACAGTAGATAAATAGCATGCAATCTTGAAGGACATGTGATTCCCTAACCCTAAAGTTAGCTCTACAATCCTTACCCATTTACTTTCGTATTAAATTTCTTGAATAATGTCTAAAACTTTAAAGTTAGTAAATAGCTGTAAAAATTACAAAAAAAAATCAGTGAAAACCTGTAATACCTGAAACAATCAGTAAATACATGTAATTACTTAATTGACTAGTACATGTAGTAATTACAGGAATTTACTGAATCGTTCAGTAATTACTTGTAATTCCTTATTTGACCTATTCACTGTAACATATACAAGTCACATTACCTGAAGATCTGTGAAAGCAGTGAAAGTACTAGTAAAAGTGATGACTTGAAACCATTATGATCTTTTGATAATTTTCTTATACATATATATATAAAAATTTGCAAAAGCAAATTTACAAATCTAACATTGTTGGGTTGATGTTTGGACGAGTTGTATATACAGAATGTACAAATCCATGTCTCATGTCATGATCATTGCTGGTGATCCGATGGATAACTCTTTTGTAGAGTTGTCACTGGTTCAGACGTACTTATAAATAAAATAATTTCTGTGACTGTATCTTACATTTATTTGTAGGATCCTTTACTATAGACAACTTAGCTGATCTGTAAAAATAACATCTTCATGCATCATATATCATGTACTGTAGTACGACGCTAGATTAAAACTGATGTGGAAAGGTAGAACCCGGCCACCGAAAACTTCGTTTTTATGAAGCCCAGGAGGTCGTTTGGTCTAGCGCGCCGGTTACAGTGTAGGCGATTTGGTGTCACGATATCTCAGTAGCATGGGTTCGAATCCCGGCGAGGGAAGATAAACAAAATTAGCAAAAGCAAATTTACAGATCTAACATTGTTAGGTTGATGTTTAGACGAGTTGTGTGTATATACATATAGTTTAAAAGTAAAAATACACAAAAAATCACATCATAAATCGAACATTGTTTCTGTTAGTGCTTTCACCGCATCTCCTGCGGTTCATCACAAGTCGTTACTATTAACGATAACAATTATGTCTGATGAAACGCAGGAGATGCGGTGAAGGCGCTAACAGAAACAATGTTCGATTTATAATGTGATTTTTTTGTGTTTTTTACTGTTAAAATATATTTTCTGTACCAAGGACTTTTTATTTATCAAAATATATGTATATAGATTACTAATAAATCCAACATTTCCGGTATGAATAGTTTTAATTCACTAGTACTTTCATGTTTTAAATAACAATCTTATATATATGTTGTACCCTTTTAGACTTGTTATATATTATATGTTGTAGTGTACTGTATCATGATTACATGATTCATCGCCCTGTAAGATTTATCTTTGACTATTTATTCAGTCATCATATGAGTCAATATCTGAAAAAGTCTAATTTTTGGCAATATGAAAAAAACAAACAAAAAGTCTTTAGACCTGGTATTTTAATAGCACAAATGGAAGAACACACATTGAGGATCTAGGAACTGTTGTCTGTAGTTCAAACAATTGTTAAATGTGGTAACAATGGCAATTTCAAAAATGGTCCAAAAAAATCCAGTTCTCTCCTGTTACCAAAATGAATCAATTTTAAAAAGTTCCTAATGGGAATAAGGAATACGTTTAAGACATTATTTGTGGTTTACTGGTATATCCTGCAATGGTTTAGCAAAGCCAATTATTGATTTTAGCATTTGTAATACAAAAGGTTTAGAATATACTAAGAGATAGTCAGATATTTCGGTAAAATGAAAGAATCTTGAGTAACATAGTTTGTAACAGAAAGGATTTTTTTTCCAAAAAATGTTTTATTTTATAGTTTAAAAAAATACATCATTTCTGATTGGTCATAATTGAAAGATAACAGCAAACAATGTCATTTATCCTTTGAAACTGTATTTGCAAGATGAAAAAATCTGCGAAAGTAATAAAAAATTCTAAAATAAATTCCTTTCTGTTACTATCTACTATACTGGAATTGCACAATGTTCTCTGCTGTTATCAAAAGCAAAAAACCTATGTTTTCATTCAATCTACTGTATATTACTTTGAAATTTATTTAATATGGTGATGATAACTTATATTAAATAAAATGGTTGGCAGATAGTAGATTAACTTTTTGATTCATCAGTGAAATTGTCTTGAACATCCTTCCTGCAAATGATTATGGTTATGCTATTACTTTTTATCAGGTAACATGACAGAACGTAACAGAAAGGAATTACGCAGTACTTTTTGTTCATTTACTCGAATTGTGTAGAAGTTTACTTCTATCTACATATCAATTTGATAAGATACTATAAAAACACATGTACTGTTATACTGCTGACAATCAAATATTCTCAGAAGGTACACAAAAAGGCGGTAACAGGAGAGAACAACAAAATTATTTTTCTCCAAATTCTGATCTTTGAGGAGTTAATTTTTTTAAACTGGCAGCTATTCACATAAACAAATGGAGTCATATATTCAGGAAATGATGCTCTACGAATTACAGTACAAGAAATAAATTTTTGATCTTTCAAACGTGTCCACAGGTTGAAAAACACCCAGCGGTAACAGGAGGGAAATTACCCCTGGAGAAAACATTCAAAAGACCCTTAAAAATGCAAAATTTTCTTACATGCTTTAGTTATAACAAAATCAGACCAGTAATGGAGAAGTTTTTTTTATATCATCTATCAGATTTGTGAAAATCAGAACGCTGTTTACTTAATTTAGATATTCTTTGAATGATTTAATTTTCAGAAAATAACAGGGGACAACATGATTTTTGGAGATTGACCATTTAAATTATAATATTTTATTAGACGAAATATTAAAAAGAATGTTTAATTGGTTGCAGTTGGTGCATTATATACTCGAGTTAATACTGAAACTTAAAATTTCCCAAAAAGTTGCCTGAATAAAAAAAATAATTGCTGGTGAAAGATGGGACATGGAAATTAGACTTTTTCAGATATTGTCTCATATATATATATACACCTTCGTACTATATATATAACTCGCATTATATATATGTTACAGTAAATATGTGAAATTAGTGTAATTACTAAACATGTCAGTAAATACCTGTAATTACTAGTCAATTTAGTAATTACATGTATTTATTAGTTGTTTCAGTGATCACTGGTATTCGATGATTTTTTTTGTCATTTTTACTGCTATTTACTAACTTGATATTTTTGTTTAAAAATCAAAGACATAATACAAGATATTAAATAAGAAAGTAAAGGGGTAGGGATTTTTAGGGCTCACTTAAGGATTAAGGATTATATGGAACATTAAAGTGCTTACTCTTTAGTGTTTGTGAATTGAAACTGGAAAATGTTTTGTTTTTTAAAGTTTTGAAACTCCCTAAAAATCATGTTCAGCATGCAAGACAATAATATCAATCCAAATTTGAGAAATACATTTTTCAGAAGTTTATTGGCCAATTAGCCAGCTCTTTTTTAAGATAGATTTAGATTATGCTGGTTAAATGATCTTGATAATTCTTAAAATCACATAATTTTGTTAAATTAAAATCTCTATCAGGCATACTTTAATTCCTTTTACAAAATAGGTTTATCTACGACTTCTTTTGTCAGACATTTGCGATGACGCTGACATTCATCGGAACTAAACACATTTATTCTAAAAACAGTTGTTGGCATGACACGGGTTATGTTCTTCTCATATATGTTATGATGGTATGATACTAAACCCCTAACGGGAAGGATTGTGCCTGATGTTCATATGGTGAAATCATAATCTTTCAGTCAGTTTAATTGAAGTCTGGAGCTGGCATGTCAGTTAACTGCTAGTAGTCTGTTGTTATTTATGTATTATTGTCATTTTGTTTATTTTCTTTGGTTACATCTTCTGACATCAGACTCGGACTTCTCTTGAACTGAATTTTAATGTGCGTATTGTTATGCGTTTACTTTTCTACATTGGTTAGAGGTATAGGGGGAGGGTTGAGATCTCACAAACATGTTTAACCCCGCCGCATTTTTGCGCCTGTCCCAAGTCAGGAGCCTCTGGCCTTTGTTAGTCTTGTATTATTTTAATTTTAGTTTCTTGTGTACAATTTGGAAATTAGTATGGCGTTCATTATCACTGGACTAGTATATATTTGTTTAGGGACCAGCTGAAGGACGCCTCCGGGTGCGGGAATTTCTCGCTACATTGAAGACCTGTTGGTGACCCTCTGCTGTTGTTTTTTATTTGGTCGGGTTGTTGTCTCTTTGACACATTCCCAATTTCCATTCTCAATTTTATTCACTAACAAATATTTAAAAATGATCGCGTTAAGGAGGCTCGAGGGTATAACAATTTCAGAAAAAAATTAAACATTTGTTTTTCATTACAAATTTTATTTATTACCTTTTATAGTTGTTACTTTATCATATGGTACAGAAAACCTTGAAAACAATTAATTCGTGTTGGACCCAGATGACTTTTAAAATGTAAACATCATTGAAAAAGTTCCAAATTATCTCCCTTTGGTGGAAAAATGCCATTTTTTGGGCTTTAAAATTGAAATATCTCTTTTAACTCATCGGTGACATATTTTTTAATATAATTTCGATATATGCTGTACTTAAACTAAATTATTGTAAAATTTGAGCGAATTCTGTAATAAATTTCTTTTTTTATTTTCGATATAACCTTTATTTCTCCTATTAGTTCAACAGAAATAAACCACTTTTACAAAGATGTATGCTTCTTTCGAAGGCAGATTGTGAGCGCAAATGAACGGTGACCCCATTTTTTTATTTTATTTTTCTATTAACTATAAGATAAAGTTCATTTATAGAAAAATATAGAGAAATCCTATATAAATGATTTAGACCCGCGAACCCCCTTTTCTTTTACTGTAAATGTTGACATTCATTTCCTTTTCGTCGAGCCTGCCACTTTTGTCGCAAAAGCGAGACATAAGGAACCAACCTTAATTCAGTCACCAGTGGCGTTCACAAATATTCACTTTTTTGTTAAAGTTTTTTTTTAAATTTTAATAGGTTTCCTAAATTATTCTGGATTTCTACCAATTTTGAACATAAGCCTGTTTATAATTATGATCAAAAGATTTTCAAATGGTAAATTTTGTAAAAATAAAATCAAGTTTTTCCTTATTTTACTTATAAATGGACTTAGTTTTTATGCAAGTTAACATAACATTCACAAGGACGTTAATCTTTTTTTAATTTTAATAACTTTCTCAAAATATCCTGGATTTCTACCAAACTTGGACAGAAGCTTGTTTATGATCATAAGATAATATTCGGAAGTAAAGTTTGTAAGAAAAATATCCCTTTTTCGTATACTACTTATAAATGGACTAGTTTTTTTTTCAATTGACATAACATACACTCTGCATTTAAAGTTTTTCAAAACATTTATAAGATTGCATAAACCAGCCTGAATTTTTAACAAATTTGGACAGAAACTTCTTACAGAACTAGTCAAAAGTTAGAGGAAAATTCTAATATTTCGTTTCCTATTTTTGTTGGGCCTGCGACTCACAGCAAAAGTAGGCGAGACACTGGGTTCTGCGAAACCCTTACAATTTTGATGGCTGAATACATTGGTAAACCATCTCCATCTAGGGGTTGAATTGAAGGTCAAATGAGTATGTATTCAATGAGGTCCATGTTTCTCAGCTTATTTAACAAACTAGAAACAGATAGGCTGCAGAAAGTGAAATATTATTTCACTCTATCACTATCATTTCTGATTTGACTACATATGTACAACACAAATCATTTTTTTTTTCAAATCTCGTAGCTAATGCACCTATAGCAAAAAAGTTCATTTAAGGCTAATCACTTTTTAAAAGTATTCACCGATTTTCTAGTTAATATTATAATATTACCATTACTTTTGATCAGTTGACCATGTTGAGATTGTTTTAACAGTTAGTAAATAGGTGTAAAAATTCATTTTAAAATTAGTAATTACTGGCAATTCCTGGGCCGTTTTAGGAATTACCTGTATTTACTAAGTGCATCGGGAATTATATGTTATTCCTAAATTTCAGTAATTACATGTAATTCCTAATTTCACCTATTTACTGTAACATATATATAACTAGTCTTAACATCAACCCAATAATGTTAGATTTGTATCAGACGCGCTAGACCACTCGACCACCTTGGCTTATATATAAGTAAGACTCGGAGGTGCGATGGGGACGCGGAAGTACAATGGTCCACGCCGAAGTACGATGGCGCCTTCGCTGAAGTGCGATGGTTTGGCATGACGTTTAAATATTGTGACGTTTTCATATGTAACATGTACAAAGTTACAACAAATACAACATAGATTCGCAGGCAGGAGGATACTATTTTGTATATAAAAGTTTCATGCCAAAAAAGAAGTGAAAAAAAGAAACGGTGGATACAAGTCCCGAACAGGTTTCAGCAGTGCTGGCGGATATTACAAAAATATTTAAAGCTATGTCAAAGCGACAAAAAGATGAACTTTGTTTGCAGATGATCTAACCAGTGTTCGGAAGAATGCCGCAAACCATTTGTACGACAAATAAAATGTATTAATTTTGACTTCTCTCCTAGTATGGTTTATACGATTTATTTGTGTACAATTACATGATGAAATTGCTCACTTGCATTGATTGTTAAGAAAACCGTCGATATAGTCTGATTTTAATGTGTTAGGCCAAAATTAACCTGACTTGTCCCTACGTGTACTATTTTTCTAGCAACTATTGTGGTCAAATCTGAATAACGTTATTTCATTTAAACATCTCATATACATTTTCCTTTTACTCTAGATCACAGGCAGACTATCGCACTTCAGCGTAACAACCACCGCACTTCAGCGTAACAACCATCGCACCTCAGCGTAACAACCATCGCACTACAGCGTAAATTTCTCTTCAGCGTAGTTATATATATGTAGGACTCTGAACTGCGATGGTACTCCGAACTGCAATGGGCACGTATATGTAGGTCTCTGAACCGCGGTGGTACTCCGAACTGCGATGGTCACGCTAAAGTGCGATGCTCAACCCTTAAGTGCGTAGGTTAACACGCGGAAGTGCGATGGTGACATTGTGACGCTAACTTGTTGCTAGATACGCTGAAGTGCGTTGTTTGATACGCTGAAGTATGAAGGTATAACTGTGACGTGTATACATTTTTACTATAGCTCAGAACGAAAGTATGAAGTTAGAACCCAATGTTGCGGTGTAGTAATTTGCGTTTGCCATGCCTCGCATTTGAACGATCGGGGTTTATTTCTGGTCAGGTCAAATCCAATACTTTAATTTGTTCAAAAGCTTGAGAATAAGCTGCTTCTTCTCTAAGCAGCAAACATTTAGATAAACACCAGATAGGACCATTCAGAATACTAGTATATTTTGGCCTAACTCGTTTCAAGAGAATAATGTAAGAATAATAAAGTTGCTAAAGTGCGTGTTTTCTTACAAAGCAGGATTCTCCTAAAAAATAAAACAAAGTTAATTCTACTTGATAAAACGCGCGAACACTCTGTTAATAGTTAATATAATTTTATTATCAAACTGTCCAAACAAAATCATGTGAAGTATACTTGAAGAAAACAAAATTATTTTGAGATCACTAATCGTACAAAGAGTTTGCGGCATACATTTGGCATGTTTTGAATTTTCGTACTGGTCTTCAGACTAAGATCCCTTGTAGCGGCCTTGTCACCCATGGTTTGCTGCCTAAATCAGATTTACAAATTTTGGAAACCAGCATCTGATTCTCAAATGCTTGAAACTGTCCCAGACTTAAATTTTTCGTTTCATTCTGCTTCCTTTCATGTGTACGCATGAAACTTTTCTACAAATCCTATTCCTCTGAATGCGAATCTATTTTGTTCTCAATAATGTTGTATTTGAAAACGTCACAACATCTAACGTCACGTTAAACCTTCGTACTTCAGCGAAAGGACCATAGCACCTCCGAGTCCTACATATATATAAAGATATATAAAATGAATGAATAATAGCCAACGATAAATCTTACGGGGCTATGGATACAGTACACTACACAATATAATATTACAAGTCTAAAAGCGTACAACATCACCAAAATATAATAATAAAATGAATAAATGTTAAATATTTCGGATAACAGATATCCTTCATCAGTATGATCATACATTTCATTTATATCTAAAAAAATACTATATCTTAAACAGTATACTCCACATATAAATACATTTATTACGAGGTAATCATGATCATACTGATTAAGGATATCTGTTATTCGAAATATAAGATTAAAACTTCAACACGCTGATTGATACATTAAAAGTTTTTAATAGAATTTAAATAGATATACGCAATATTTCGCGAGACTAAATTTATATACATATATAAATGTGTAAGAATATAACTTAAACACGTCAAAAGGTTTGTTAAAGTAACATTCTTAGGCATTTATATAATAACAACATCATCCCGGAAGATATGTTTAAAGTGAAACTGGAAGGATACCATGGAGAACATTTTTGAACAATTTGATGTTGTAATAGACTCAATGTAAATAGTTATGGTGCATTATCAGTCTTATTTTCCCCCTATTTTATGCACAGCGCTGACAAAATTCTAAACTTTTGAATATCTTCTATCACGAAAGTACGAAAATGCCACCTAAAGCAGACGAAGCATCAGAAACAACGTCATACGATGATGTACGTAAGGAGCTTAGAAAATTTAATTCAAAATTGCTATTTATACCGATAAATTTGACTAATTTAATTGCTTCGCCCTAGAAATTAACGAAGAAGGAATCAAAATGAGTAAGTCAGTCGAGACTTAGAAACAGGGGCGAATCTAGAACCTTGATGTCTGGGGAGGGGGCACCATGAAACCAAAATAAAATATTTATTTAGAGATGTTTATATGCGAGTTTGTGTGGTTATGGTGGTGTGTGTAGGGGGTCAGTTCATCGTTTTCATATTTTTATATCTTTTATTGTTTTACCATTTTACTCTATTCTGTATGCTTCTATCAATTGATCTGTATTATAATTGTCCTAAGTATGAATGTAATATTTGCCACAGGACATTAAGCAACAAACAATCACCGCTTTATTCTGTTTATATTTATCGGTCCAAATATTTGCTTTATTATAAACCCCATCCGATACTTATATTATATCTTCATAAATGGTGACCCATTCCTAGCCTCATACATGTATGTACATTGTAATTGAAACAGGAAAAATATACTGTTATATAATACTGTAATTTTGGACTTAATGATAAACGGATTAGTTTCATCTTATGTTTATAACATTCGATCGTGTTTTATTAACTATATATTAGACAATGACAACCAAATTCTTTTTTTGTGACAAAAGAGAGGGGCAAATCTTTTAAACAACTAATTGGTTTCCTTTGAAAATAGCAGTGGAAAGCAAATAAACTCATCATAGATACCAGGACTAAATTTAGTATATACGCCAGACGCGCGTTTCGTCTACAAAAGACTCATTAGTGACGCTCGAATCCAAAAAAGTAAAAACGGCCAAATAAATTACAAAGTTGAAGAGCATTGAGAACCAAAATTCCTAAAAGTCAAATACGACATTTAGTTTTAAAAAAATAGATGTAGGAAGATGTGGTATGAGTGTCAATGAGACAACTCTCCATCCAAGTAACAATTTATAAAAGTAAACCATTATAGGTCATGGTACGACCTTCAACACGGAGCCTTGGCTCACACCGAACAGCAAGCTATAAAGGGCACCAACAGTTATTAGTGTAAAACCATACAAACGGGAAAACAAATGGTATTATATATATTTTTTTAAACGAGGAACGAGAAACATGTATGCACTACATAAACAGACGACAACTACTGTACATAAGATTCCTGACTAAGGACAGGTGCAAACTTTGGCAGATTGATAAAACGTTTTAATGGTCCCAAACCTTCTCCCTTTTCTTAAAAAAACTGTATCACAACATAGAAAGAAATACTATAAAACATTAATTGGAAGGCTTAACTCAATCAAAAAAACGCAAATTTACACGCAATGAACGAATAAATTTGATCTGTGATACCTGAATGCATATACATAGTTAATAAAAATTATCTAATAATTATGTATATCTATTACATAGTCATTTTATAAAATTTACTGTTTGCAAAAGTATAAATTATTCTAAATGATAAGGATGTTCTTATCCCAAGCAGAAAACCTTAGCCGTATTGGGCACAATTTTTTTGAAATTTTAGTCTTCAGTGCTGTTCAACTTTGTACTTGTTTTTGGCTTTCGAACTTCTTTTCATCTGAGCGTCAGTGGTTAGACTTTTGTTGACGAAACGCATTTCTGGCGTATTTAATTTTTACCTTGTGCCTTTGGTTAGCTATTATTCGTGTGATTCTCTGTCCTATATGTTCTCCTTTTTTTTGTATTGTATTCCTGTACTGTTATGTTGTCATTTAAATGTTATATTTAACATTGCCATTAAAGCGGATGGTTTGGCATGCCACAAAACCAGGTGCAAGCCACCATTTTTTTGTTTTGAAAAATGTCCTGTACGAAGTCAGTAAAATGGCCATTGTTATATTATAGTTCGTTTCTGTGTGTGTTACATTGTAACGTTGTGTTTCTGTTGTGTCGTTTGTTTCCTCTTATATTTGAGTGTGAATTCACATTGCTATAAGACGTGTCACGGTACTTTTCGATCCCAAATTCATGTGTTTCGTTTTGATGTTATATTTGTTATTCTCATCGGATTTTGTCTAATGCTTAGATCGTTTCTGTGTGTGTTACATTTTAATGTTGTGTCGTTGTTCTCCTCTTATATATAATGCGTTTCCCTCAGTTTTAGTTTGTAAAAATCGATAAAGTTCACATCTAAGTTTCAAATGAAAAAATTGTGTTTCTCGACACCACCATAACTTTAGAAAACGGAGTTATGACAACCGACCTTCACACTTAAAAGACTAATAAACACCGATTTCTGTCTCCGTAGAGTTGTACATTTTTTTACGGCTCTGGGTTTTATATATATATAACGGTCTTTTTATATTTAAATGAGATGGGGTATTACCCATTGCATTCCTTTCTGCACGAACGATTTTCGCAGTCAGTATATAAGGAAGATTTGAGTTGTGTTTGACCAATGCGACGCTCGTTACAAGATAGTAAGGACTATGTTAGTTTGGTATACTATTTAAAACCCTCCAATCCCTTGTGTATGGTAAATATTGATTCATTTGTGTCTGACTAATGTATATATTAATGTTGAACATGTTGAATTAAAAGGCGACCTTGTAGCGAACGCACAACCCTATAATTTGTTTGGTATTTTTTCTACTATGTATAGTTAAGACAAAATTTATTTTCGGAGGAGTGAAACGAGGGAGTAAATAAGTCATCCGAAACACCGTCCCCGGAGCATTCTGAACAGCCAAGCCATAGGGTTAAAACAGATTTGTTCATCGGAATCAAAATCAAACCATCGTTTGGGACAACTCAGACAGCAACTTAAATCAAGAGGTCATAAGAACAAAAATATGTCAGAAGCTTTCGGTTAAGCAAAAGAAAAAGACCGAAAAAAACCTACTTGAATACAAAGAAAAGACGGCCCAGACGAATAAAATCCCGTTTGTGGTTAGCTTTCATCCTGACCTGACAAATCTTTCATCCATTGTCCACAAACACTGGCGTCTTATTTCCATCACCTCCCGTCATGGTTTACCGAAGTCCGAAAAAACTCAAAGATATGCTAGTAACACCCAAACAGGAGATTTCAACAATCGTAGGTTATAAACCATGCGGAAGGGACAATTATAAGTGCTGCAAAGTCGCCAACATTTAAACCAAATTCGTCAGCACAGTCACAAAAAAGTAAACATATTTATAACATCAAATTGCAAAACGCAAAATTGTGTTTATGTCCTAACGTGTGGAACTTGCAAATTGTAATGTGTTGGTGAAACAGAAACACCACTTAATATCCGACTAAATAACCATCGGTCATTTTATACAAAAGAAAGAAACTGCCCAATCACTAGACTTCTTTGAAGAGCAGGACATGATTTCGAAAACGTCACTTTTCAAATCATTGAGAAAAATCAAAATTGGGATACACAAGAAAGACAAAAGAGAGAGATTTTGGATGCACCAGTTACAAACTACTCAAATCAAATCCATAATCTTGAAATCATACAAATTAATTTATAGAAATTCATACAATTTATCGAACATCTATAAATGTGTTAAACGTTTATTCCAACTTTATGTAGTTGTAGCTACAAACATATTTTTTGTTATAAAGAACATCAATAAATATGTTTCCTCAAATCTTGTGTAGTTCAAGCTACAAAAATATCTTTTTGTCATACATCCGATTTCACCTTGAGAGATGCATACACGCCTGATGAAGCTACATTGTTTAGCGAAATATTGCGTATTTCTATTTAAGATCTAATAGAACTTTTTAATGTATTAATTAGCGTGTTTAAGTTATATTCTTAGACATTTATATAATTTTAATTCAGTAACTTATCAGTTTATTTTCACAAACTGATCCACGCCTAAATAGATTGAATGTTGATTGTGGATTGTTGTTTTTTTTAGACATTATATATATATGTTTATATATATGTTTACTTATTAGAGGCATCAGAAGTTTTATTGAATCATAAGCAACACACAATTTGTGAGCTGTGTTCAATAAGTACGAAGACATGTTGACAATAACAAACTATATTTATTAACCATTCTATACAGGAGAGTATCATAATACATAACAATAAGGTCAAGATAGTATCCGGTTAAGATATGTCAATATTACGGTATGTGACATCCCCCTTTTCCTAAAAGATGAAACGAAAACGAAATGATTTAATGAATTTGAGTGTTACCCAGTTAAAATTAATACTGAATGATTTTGACTAGAAATTAATACTGAATTGGTTTTGACTAGAAATTAATACTGACTAGATTAATATCTCTTTTCCAATTTAACTTAAAGTCTATATATTGTCTTTTCTGATAACTAAATAAAACTAGCTAAATGCTTTCTAAAATCTACTTGACATTTCAAAAAAATTATTTAACATAGTCATTTAATTTGGTTGGCACTTTGTTGTTCTTTCAGATCTTGTCACGGGTGACTTTGATGGTTCAATACTTTTATTTTCCTCGGACGTAACGGTTTTACTGCGGTGTAATATTGTGAAGTGTTACAGACAGTTGAAGTTTTACAGACGGTTGAATTGTGATTGTTCTTAAAATGTTCTTTATCAACTGTGTTTGCATTGTAAGCTGTTGGTCTTATATGCATACGGTTTCTTCTGTAACGCCTACCATCTGATGTTTGTACTACATAGGAGCGAGAAGGGAGGTGTTTTTGAATTATTTTTCCTGCTTTCCATTTTCCATCTGTGTACATTACAATAGAGTCTCCTTGTTTTAGCTGTTTCAATTCAGGTCCACAATATTTATCCTAGTTGGTTTTAGCTTTCCTTTGGCGAATTTCGAGTTTTTTGATAATTTCACTGTTGTTGACGTTTTGTGGCATCAATAGCGGTAATGAAGTAGGTAGTGATGTTTTTAATTTCCGATTTAGGAACAACTGTGCTGGCGAAAGATCAATGTCCAACGGTGTGTTTCGATAGTCTAAAAGAGCTTTGTGCGAATCCTTTGATTTCATAATTAGCTTCTTGATGGTTTCAACACTTCGTTCTGCTTGTCCATTCGACTGAGCATAGTGTGGGCTGCTCGTGGTATGTTTAAATCCATATTCGGTAGCAAATCTTTTGAATTCTGATGAAGAAAACTGAGGACCATTGTCAGAAACTAATTCGTCAATATATCCAAATCTTGACATTAGTCCTTTAAGTAATCAATGGTGTTTTTGCTAGTTTCATTGTTTAGTTTCATAACTTCTGGCCACTTTGAGTAGTAGTCTAATACTAATAGATAAGTTGTTTTTGGTATTCAAATAAATCGGTATCAACTTTTGACCAGGGTCGTTCAGGTATTTCCAGCATTAACATCGGTTCCTTTGCATTTAAAGACTGCTGTCGAGCGCAAAGTGAATATGCTTCAACTCTGTCCTCGATGTCTTGTCCCATGCCGATCCAGAATAGTACATCACGTGCACGGCTTTTGCACTTTATGATTCCAAGATGTGATTCGTGTATTTTGTCTAACATTTCATTTTGTAGCGCTTTTGGTACAATAGCTTTGTTTGACTTGTACAATAGTCAATCGATGAAGTCCAATATGGCATCAAAGAGTGTAAAAGTTCAGATTTTTCCTTTGGCCATCCATCAAATATGACATCTTGTAATTCCTGAAGGTGTTCATCATTTGCAGTTTCCTTCTGAAATTTAGCATACATTTCTGGTGCAATTGGCAAGTATGATATCAAATGAATGTCATTCGCGTGTAAGTCAGGTACTAATACTTCCTTTGTTTCTTTTAGGAACGATCTACTGAGATGATCTTCTAGATACATCTATTTGCCTGGTTTATAGTCAACTTTAAGATCATACTTTTTTAATGCCATTAAAAGTCTCTGTAATCTAGGCGGTGTTTGGTGAAGCAGTTTCAGGAAGATTGATTGGAGTGGTTTATGGTCTGTCTCTATTTGAACTCGACGACCATATACGTACTCGTGGAATTTATTTAATCCATAACCAATTGCAAGAGTTTCTTTCTCGATCTGCGGATATCGTTGTTGTGTTTGAGTAAGAGCACGTGAGGCATACGCAACTGGTTTCTGATTTTGTATCAGTACAGCTCCAAGTCCTTTTGAACTAGCACCAACACTGATTGGAAGTGGTTTGTTTGGATTGTAGTATTTTTTTCATCCTAGTGCCTTACTGTGTTTTTATCTAATAGTGTTCTCAACGGTGCACTGACTGTTGACATATTTGGCATAAACTTGCCAAAGAACTGAATCAAACAAATGAAGGTTTGCAGATCCTTGATGCACTCCGGTTTTGACATTTAATTGTCTGCACGGATTTTTCTGGGTCTGGTTTCACGCCTTCAGTAGTTAGACGGTGTCGAACGTATGTTACTTCCGGTTTACTGATTTCGCATTTTCTGGCACTGAGTTTCAAGTTGTATTTTCGCGCTCTGTCTAGGACCTGTTTAAGACGCATATCATAAAATTGAGAATGGAAATGGGGAATGTGTCAAAGAGACAACAACCCGACCATAGAGAAGACAACAGCAGAAGGTCACCAACAGGTCTTCAATGCAGCGGAAAATTCCCGCACCTGGAGGCGTCCTTCAGCTGGCCCCTTAACAAATTGTATACTAGTTCAGTGATAATGAACGCCATACTAAAATCCAAATTGTACACAAAAAACTGAAATTAGAAATAGTACAAGACTAACAAAGGCCAGAGGCTCCTGACTTGGAACAGGCGCAAAAATGCGGTGGGTTAAACATGTTCTTTTTGGTCTGATCCCCAAATAAGAATGTCGTCGATAATAGCTTCTGCTCCTTTTATGTCGGATACCATTACAGACACAATTTTCTGGAATACTTCCGATGCTGAATTTATTCTAAAAGGCAAGCGAGCAAATCTATAACGTCCAAATGGTGTATTAAATGTGCATAGCTTTGAGCTAGGTTCGTCTAGTTGAATATACCAAAAATCCACTAGTGGCATCCAGTTTACTAAAGACTTTAGCGTTCGGCATTTGTGAGATAACTTCTTCTGCGGTTTTTAACGGATAATGTTCACGTAAAATTGCCTTGTTTAGATCACATGGATTAATTCAGATTCGAATTTTGCCTTTTGGTTTAATGACAGTATCCATTGAGTTGACCATTGTGTAGGTTCTTGTTGTTTAAAGATTACACCAATGTCCTCCATACGATCAAGTTCAGCTTTGACTTTGTCTTTGATAGCTATGGGTATCTTACGCGGTGCGTTTACAACTGGTGCTACGGTTTTGTTGATAAGTATCTTGTTCCTTGTAGACATCCTAGGCCTGTGAATAAATCTCCATACTGTTGTTCTATATTTTCTGGTAAAAATGGTTTTGTCGTTTCTTTTGGATCGCTTGTGTTAGTGTTTGAATGTATGCGCTTTGTGACTTTCATCGCTTCGCACGTTTTGGCACCTATGACAGATTGTACATTACGGTCTACAATGTGAAATTTTCACGGCATGATCTCGGCATTTATAACAACACCTAAGATTGATTACTCCAACAGTGTCAATGATGTGTCCTGAGTATGAGCGGAGTGGCGATACTTGTTTAGTGATGATAGGATGCGAACAAATGGTTTTCAGTTTGTTTATGGAAAGTACGTTGCACTTTGCACCTGTGTCTAGCTGAAAGTTAACTGGTACGTCGTTGACGTTGATTGTTTCGGTCCATTCATCAGTATTTAATTCTTGATCATCAATTGTTGCTACAAAAAGTTCATCATCATCAGATTCACTGCATATGTCTAAAGTGTGCAGATTCTTTAATGATTTGTTTGATGACAGACAGACGGACGCAAAGTGGTTGTATTTATGGCATTTGTTGCACTGTTTCCCGAATGCAGGACATTTTGAACGCTCATGTTTACCTCCACAGTTTTTACATTTGTTTGCGAAATAAAGATTGCCCCTTGTTATTTTGAGTTGGTCCCCTTTGTGGTGTGTATTGCTTGCCATACTTTTTACTTGCTGATCTTGATCCTTGTTTGTTTAACATGTTTATTGTTTTATCTTCGCTTTCCATAGTTTTAAGTAGAGCTTTTGAAAGGTCATAAGTTCTAGTGAAATTTATAGCCTTTTCAAACGAGAGTTCGGACCCTTCAGTAGTACATTTCTCCCGAACTTTGTAGTCTTTAGTTCCAAAAACAATGGTATCACGTACCATTTTCTCCGGCGTCGCATATCCACAATCTTTCACTAATATTTTGAGGTCAGTGAAATATTCTTCGAAAGTGTCAAAGTCTTTTTGTAAACGGTTTAAAAATTTGTATCGTGAATAGATCTTGTTTGATTTAGGGCGGACGTGTTTTTCAAAGTTCTGATAGTGCACTTCGAGTTTCTTTTTGTCATCTTCCGAGAGATCCCTGGTTGAGTATATTTCCCTACCTTTGTTGCCTATCCATGTCATTAGATAGTTATATTTTTGTGCTTCGGCAGCTTTAGCTAGAGGTCCCGCGAACCAAAATTCTGTATAGTGTTGGAAAGATTTCCAAGCGCTCACTAGGTTAGTCGCTTCCCAGTCCATTTTCGGATGAGATTCTGATAGTGCATCCATGATTATGATAATTTTAGGTAGCTGGATTATTCATGCAACTTTTAAGATTGCCTACATCTACGGATGGCTTATTTTCATTATGATTGGCGATGGTTCAGTCTGACACCATGTTCAATAAGTACGAAGACAATGTGACAATAACAAACTATATTTATCAACCTTCTATACAGGAGAGTATCATAATACATAACAATAAGGTCCGGATCGTATCCGGTTAAGATATGTCAATATTGCGGTATGTGACAAGCTGTTTCACTGTACAGTGACTAATAGTTTTACCAAATTTTTAGAAAGAAATTTTTACAAGGGAGTTTACATCAATTTTGCTCTAAAATCCTGAAGTGCCATTATTTGTTAATATGGTTATAATTATATGATTTGCATATCTATAAATACTTGAATTGGTTTGGTCAATTAGAATTTTTCTCTAAGTTTACACTTCGATAAACCATGTTTCCGAAACTACTTTTGTAATCTATTCATGCGCGATACACAAGCTTGCAGTGATCCCGGGATTTTCAGCAAATTGAGATTAAAAAACAATTGCATAACAGTTGTGACTATATATTCTAGTGCATATATAACAAAAAAAAGAAAGAAATTTATTGCACTAAAGCTTTGAAAATGTACAAAAATTAGATTTAATAAAATTCCGCGAAATTTCATGAAGGGTTTGGCGAATTTACGTCATGGCATAACTCGACGTCATACGAATGGAAATTTTCAAGGGAAAGATTATTTCGTTACGTGTACGCTTCAAATTCGGATAAAATTTAATTAAAATGAAGTTTTTGAGGTAGGTGCTATGTCATTTAAGATTCCGTTGTATTTATCGGACATTTATGGTTTTTAGAAAGTCAAGATGGCGGCGTACTCCTTAGTTACGACTTGCCATTGTGCTTTTGATGGTAAATATATATAGTAGCCATCAACAAAAAAATGTTTGGCTGAAGAATTATAAGGATTAAACACATTTTTTCTAGAGGTTATTGATGTGTAATCCGGGGCTCTTACTCACAAACTCAACATAAAAGTCCTTCGGACTTTTATTCAGTTTGTGAGTTAATCGCCCCGGTTTACACATCAATAACCTCTAGACAAAATGTGTTTAATCCTATAATAAATTACCAGTTTTGAAAATCAGTATTCTTGGTATCTCAGGATGATTTTTATAGCATGTTAGGGGATAGGTGTATTGTTACTTACTTTTTTTTTTTTATCGCCGATAGATTTTTTTCCATTAAAAATGTATTTCATGTACAGTTTGTAGAAATCAATCGTCTTTGAATATCAAGATGGATTGTAAAATAATTGTTTTTGTTGAACTATTTGATAGTGACCATATTTGATCTTTGACCTTTACATCATTTTTGTTCTGGTATTATGTATAATTAGTTTCGTAATTTAGGTTTGATTATATGACATGAATGACTAACCCTTGTTATACAGTAGCTTAAATTTTGTGTCTGCTATAAATTCAGATACTAATTAAAAAAATATAAGGAGATGTTGTTTGAATGCCATTGACACAACCATCCACCAAAGTTCAAGTGAAGTGGATCTTAAACCATGTTTTCTTTTTTAATTGGAAATCATATGCCTGTAATGTATCAGTAGTCAATGTATCTCAAAATTGATTGTATAAAAAAAAAGAAATTGCGGGGATCATTTAAAAATTGCCATATGTATTCTCTTTATATGTGGAAATCGTATACTGCTATTAAAAATCATTAGTATGGCAAGTTAAAATCTTAGAACTTGGATCGTGAATAGATATGGCAGTTATTACTATGTGGCTGTAAGTAAGTTTCACAGTATTTTAACAGTTATTTCAATATTTTGTTCTAGAATCGGTTTATCAGTAAGTAATCAGTGATATCAGGAGTGATTGTTTTAGTAAAATATTTGTATGGATCACTATGAAGTGGTCATTTTTGTGTTCTTTATAATAACTACAATTGACTGTAGTTATAGTAAATGAATTAGTTTGTAAATCATTGTGGTTGTATAATATAAATGTCAGCAATTATTTAATCTTTTGTCAGATAAATTAAAAGTGTCATTATGTCTTCTATTTTCTGAAATACCGCATTTACTGTTATCATACATTAATAGTCTTTGCATCTCAGGATGGATTGTATCCCCCACATTATTGCTGGAGTCCATCAATTAAAAGTTATATTTTGGGTTTATTTTTAAAATTCAAAATGACATACCGGTATTATAAATAAAACAACCTGGTTACTAAGGATTCGTTTATATTGAATAACAATTTACTTAATTTCCTTCAGCATATGAAAATTAAGCACAATCCTTCCCATTAGGGGTTTAGTATGATACCATGAATAAATATACGAGAAAAACATAACCCGTATCATGCCATCAACTGGTTAATAAATGTACTATCTTTAATGACATCACAACAGTATCGTAATTATATCCCTTCTGAATAAGTCTGTTTGGTTATATTTTGAGGTGAATGCCGGAATGTTTGAGCTTTAAAAAGAATATTATCATAAGCACATTTGATGTGCAATACCTGAATATAAGGTATCTGCTTGTTGATTTATATTTACAAATGACGTCCTTGTACCGATGATAAAATTTAGTAAAGGTTATCTAAAAGCCATGTGTAGAATTTAAGTAATACAGATATATCTTACGTAAAATTAAATACGTTGTTACATACACGGGCGAATTGAGATGTATACACAGTTCAGCAGGATAAATATCGTTAGTGTACATAGTGAAGTCGTCATTATTGAGAGCCAATATATCATCAAATATATAAAATGTTTGTTTCATATGTTGTTTAGACGGATCTCTGCTGGTTTTACTCATAAATTGTATTTTTAAAACAATACAGAAACATAATTGAATTTAAAATTAATGAGATGATAAAATCAAAGCAGACCAAAAGTATAGACAAACCCCGACAACTATTTAAAGCTTCGCACAAGGAAGATATATTCCAAGATTTACGATGATTTGCAGAATTTTAACAACTGTTTTTAATAGAGAAATTTCAATATTATTATGGCAACATTCTCAGGTACATATGTTAGCCTGTTATCAGAACTGACAAAAGAAAAATCCGTTCAACGTGTGTGGACCAGAGCTGACATATCATCAGGATCAGGGAAGTTCTAAAAAGCAGACTTACTACCGATAGAGATAAGTTGTTTGTCTACTCTGAATGTATAAAGTTAACTAGAAAAAGCAGCCGCAATGTTATATTTGGTACATGTCATGACCGTATTCAAGTTATTGTCAACAGAATTACAAAGAATATTACCTGTCTGTCCTGGCAAGACTGCTGGATACGGCAAAATTATCAAAAAACCTTGTCTTTCGTAGAATGTTAACACTTTTAACGCCTCATCATTTAAATATTGCAACATTACTAGAATTGTATTAACATACATTAATTTCTGGTATTCAAACCATTCTATGAGATGCCCAGGATTAAGATGATTAAATGCAATTTTCGCACACACAGCTGTACCATGCTCCTTAATTATTGGATATATTACTGGCTTCACTGTAATACAGGGATCACAAGGCATACCATATTCAACTAGACCTACATACACAGGCTTGAATGTTTTGTGTTTTGCAGAACACATATATTGCCTAGCCGTCAGTTCTGGTAGGTCTGATCCTTGGATATAGCTGTTTTTAATTCTTGCTTCAGAACGATGAATGCTTAACATTTGTTCTCCAAACAAACAACAGTCGAAATACGAGTATGAAGAGGAACCATCAAGAACGTTGAGCACAATCAAATCAACCGATTGCCAATTTGGTTTTGCTTCAGCTATTGAGTTAAATATATGAACAGTTTCAAAAAGTGTGTCAGAAGGACAGTTTTCTCTATGCTGAAAAACAAAACAAAAAACAACGTATTATTATTAAAATATTTTAAATCAGATTCATTTTCGGAGAAATCCTAAAATCGTATTATTGATCACAATCTACACACAAACAATAAATTAATAAGCAATAGAGAGGATTATAAAAAGAGTACTAGTATACAAAAATGCTGAAACTCGAAGGTAAATTTAAAAAGAGGAAATCCATAATTAATGACAAATTCAGACGTTATCAGTGGAACAAATGAAAAACAACTGCTAGATTCGTGACGGTACAGGCATTTTCAAACACCCAGAGGTCAAACCTGGTTTTAAATTATACTAAACCTTCGTCGTCTATTTTCTGATGCCGTAATTTACGTAGCGATGTGTCGTGTTTATCTAGTAAAAATAACGTTGCACCATTATGTTTCTTCATTGATAAAACAAATAAATGTCCGTAAGTCGGAGTATACATGTTACAGTAAATCTATATACATAATCCCTGAACTTTTACTCGACCTATTAGGAAAAATATTCAATAATGAGAAGGTAGTTTAAGATGAATTTGATCCCCGAATTTGTTTACTGATAAAGTAAAATAAAATAATATTGATCCAGAGTTCTTTTAAACGACTGAAACTGCTCTCAAGGTAGACTGATTTTCAAAAATAAACATAACGCTACACCCTCCTTTACCCTGTTCCAGTTTTTGTCTTGAAGTCACAAAGGCCCTCAAATGTTTTCTTTCTTGTAATCTCTCTATAAATATAGTGACTTACCCTTCTATAACCTTACACCATGTGTACCATACAGATCAGTTGAACTTAAATGAAGTATAAAGGTGACAATCTTTTCGCATATTCAGTATTTGCATAAATATGTAACAAGGTGTAAATATAAATATGAAATATTATAAGTTAGATACAATATGTACGTTACATAACACTGAATGTAAATCCATATAAAGAATGAGACAGCAAAGTGGGGAAATGAGATATTTTATGAACGATTAAAAATGAGAAATTACCTATAATGAATGACAGAATGGAAATTTTTGCACAGAAAAGCAATTTATTTTTCAAATTCATTGAATATTTATACATACATTTAGATTAGTATTCCTTCTCAAACCAAAATTGCAGATAATCAAAACCAGGCAAAATACCAGGCCGTTTATCGTCTTCAAATATTTTTTCTTCATACTTTAATTGCAATAAGAAAGTACGCAAAAATCATCCATCCGTCATCCCACGAAAAAAAACATTATCTGATAGGTTACAAAACTTTCAGTCATTTTAACGATCCGTAAACTCACTCATTCACTACATGTAAGTGATATAATTTATCGCATCGAACCATTGAATAATCACCATTAATCAAAAGATTTATTAAGTATCCTTGTTCTTTTTTAAATGTATTATCTTAATTTAGAAATCGTCATATTTTATTATTCAGCTTGTTTTAATTGACCATTTGACACAATTCGCATATTAAACTATGACATCAACCCAATTGACACTAAGCAGGTTTTTGTTTTCAACAAATGAGTGACGACGAGTCAATGATAATACTAGTACTTATAATAATAATGGCAATAGTACACTATACAATAATTATAGATAAAAATGATTTAATCGATACTCTCTGTTTTCTTCTAACCGTTTGGTATTCATTACTGTCATATCAATCGCAAAAGCTCATTTGATGGTTCCGATAACCAAAATGTTTTGAAATATGCACGTTCAATCCGTTTAGAACTTTTTTGATACATACAACTTTTATGTAAAAGACGATTAAATATCAACTATATATGAGCTCACCCAAGTTTTTTGGATGGTTTGTGTTGCTTAGTGTTAATTGTCACTTTTACTGTTTAGTCTATTGTTGTTAATATCAATAGGACATAACTTAATACTATGGCATCCCGTCATTGGGTCATTGTACTATGTAAATGTTTGAATTCTTATCTTTCATTTTTGCTAATGTGATTTGTCTTAATGCCTTTTTGTTTTTTCTTTGTTGGCCCTTTTTATTGTTTTTTAGTGATTAAGACTATGATACAATCTTGACTGTTGTACTCCTATTTTGACACTGTTTTGTTTTGTTCACACATCGTTGTCAATAAAATTGAATTTTATGAGACTGTCAAACAAGTGAACGGTTTAGCTAGCTTGAAAACAAGGTTCAATCCACAATTTTCTACATGATAAAATGCCTGTACCAAGTCTAGAATATGACAGTCGTTAATCATTCGTTTGGTGTGTTTGTGCTTTTGTTTTTGCAATTGCTTAGCGACTGTAAATTGATAATTTTCCTCGGAGATCGTTATTTTTTTATTTCTTTTACTTTTTGGTAACAGTTGTTATATTGGAGATTTAGCATGTTTCAATCAATTTTTTTGGAAAACTGTTAAACACATTGTGCTTATATCTTAAAACATATTTAATACTGGGATAAATGTTCTGGAATTTTTTAAAAGAAAATATGTCTCTTGATTTATGTGTTGAATATTGACAAAGTGTATTCCTCTGTAGTATCAGTCTTTCTAGAATAAAAATCATTTTCATTTTTGATTTTCTAATAAGACATTACCATTACGGACGCCATCACGAATTTATTGACCGTAATGAAATGTCTGTTTCACAGATGACGACGGATATGTTTAAAATGGCATAACCACAATGTCGTTTTCTATTTATTTAATGTGACTTATCATCGGGTTTGCAATCACATGAGCGACACGACGGATATCAATAGTCGAGCATGGATCTGACTACCCACCGAAGCATCTTATATTTGTCTTTTTTTTTGCAATGACGTTTGCCATTATATTAAACATTTTTTTTACAACTGTTCTTTCAAGTGCTAGCAATTCAAAATTTGTCCTGAATAAAGCAGAAATACCCTTTTTTAATATTTTTTTACCCACCGTTCAACTTATGTATATTTCAGTGAATTTATGAGATGTTTTAAATTAATGATTTTATACGGAGTATATATATGTCACAGTTGATATGATATTTCAGGATTTGTGTTTTCTATCATGATTGACGTGAGGAATGGTTGCTGCTTACAAGGAAGCTATTAAACCAAGATTTCCAAGTGGTGAAGTTAAAATCATCACTTCGTTAAATATACGTACGCCATCATGAGTTGGCTGACCGTTTATAATAGGGAATACCTGTTTCACAGATGAAGACGGATATGTTCCAAATCTCGTCCCTTTCTCCCGAATGTGAAGAATTGGACATGTCACTGGGTTTGTACTTACATAAGCATGACGACAGGTGCCACTTGTGGAGTATGATCTTTCTGTTCTTTCGAGACACCTGCGATCACCCAAGTTTGCGTTGGGTTGCTCAGTTTTTAGTTTTCTATGTTGTTTTGTGTACTGTTGTTTGTTCGTATTTTTCTTTTTTAGCTATCGTATTGTCAGTTTATTTTCGACTTGTGATGTTTGAATATCCCTTTGGTATCATTTGCCTCTCTTTAAGTCCCTCCTTTTAAATACTATTTCACTAACAGGTTTTACAACACAAAATTAAAGTCATTTTGTTTCTGGATACTTTGGTTTTCAAGATGTAAATAAAGGCAACAATAGTAAACCACTGTTAGATAGTCATAAATCGATTTAACTGAAACAAATCTGTGTCAAAAACCAACACCGAGGGCTACACATCAACTATAAGACGAAAACAGCGGACGACAGCAACACTGAACTGCTACAAAAGAACAGACGCCCGCTGTGTTTAAGACCCGTTGGTGCCCTTTGGATATTTTCTGCTCTTTGTATGGGTTGTTGTCTCTTTGACACATTCTCAGGAAACGGACCATTTGATAACAACTGCCAGATGCCTGACTTGGTACAGAACATTTTAATGACACATGGTGGATAGAACCTGGTTTTATGGCAAGCCAAACGTCCTGCTTATATGTCAATGTTAAAATTAAGCGCTAAAATGTCAGGAATATAGCACAAATAAACACAAGAACACCCAGGAAAGAGAAATAAAAAAATTTTAAAAAATGGATTAGCTCTGACAATGCCGATGTTATTATCATCGTGTCATGCAATGTTTTCTCTTGCTCTACTGTTTTAGAAGAGATTCAATCAATATGTTCTATCATTATTTAATGGTATAATATACACTTAATTTTAAATCAAAATCTATGCCAAGGTATACAAAATGATGTTGACAACATGACAGTTTTAAGCTAATACAAAAAGCAAAATGCTTTTTTAGAATTGCCAACCCATACTACGTGGATTTCACGCTAATTACTTATAATCAAGAAGATTATATCCATTCGAAATTCTTCTAATCCATTAATTAAAAGCAAGATCATCTGACAATTGTGCATATGTTTTCAATGCTAACAAATTTAAATGTTTCCCCCTTTTCCTCTTTTCCTCTTTTATCTCATTTATATTATTGTTTTGAAGCTTAATATCTAATTTTCAGTACACAGTATAACAGAAAACATAAAGAGCAAAAATATCGCCTTGACCTCAAACTAATTCTATTAAATAAATCAGATACATTTCCACTTTGATTTACAGCTGAATACATATTGGAGTAGAAAACAACTTAAGCGTTTCGGACTAATTTTTCGAAATCCCATGATAATGAATAGAACAGTTTTTTTTTCTTCAAAATCTACAAATAAGAGAAGTTCGGATAAATTTTTGTCTTCACCTATAGCTTTTTACGTCAAATTGTTTAACAATCTTGTGCTTCTCCTATAAATCGACCTAGATCAAAACCGGTTTGGACAGGATCAATTAGATTTCCAAACACTTGCTTATATACTAGTCTCATTGACGTACACAAGTAATTCTGATATACACAGGCAACATATTTCTAATTCTGAGACACTTTACTTTCAGTAACAAACACTTTGGTACTATAAATTAAAAGTGACGAAAACTTTAGATATGTAGTTATAAAAGCACACAAAATAAACTATAGGGGTATAAAATTAGATGTAAATACTGTTAACTACTTTAACTTTATGAAATTCGTAAATAACAGTAATGTAGTTTGATGAACGGCGCAACAAATATTACGGAACACTTAGTAAAAACCGGATGAAAGTATCTCTTTACGTTTGAAAGTTGTGGATTTTGTTTTTTAAGTTTTGAATTAAATAAATCTTTGTGTTTTTACAAGAAACCATGAATTGGGTATTACAATATGTTATTGTCATGCATTGTAATGCATTTCCTTTTCAAAGTAATTGTATGTGATGTATAATGAAGTAACTTTTGCATTCAATGTAATTGTAATTTAATGCATTACTTTACTAAAAGGATGTGTAATTTCATGCATTACATTCATACCATGGCATTATTTTTTTCACATACTATATATCTTTCAAAAAATAAGATATCGTATTATTATGTCAGAATCGTTTCACACATATATATTCAAAAAGCAAAAATAAAGTGGTATATATACTATAATTACCAAACTACAATTTTAAATGAAAAACACAACACAGTATTATATTGAGTTTTATTATATAAAAAGGAAAGAAATTCTCATTAAACATTTTGATTGAAATTAAAAAAACAAAGTTTATATAGATATAAAAGTAAAGTAAATTTTAAGTCAAAATAAGTATTTAACATGTTTAACTTCATCTTTGTAATTTTCTTTTTTAGGAAACTTGTTGTTTTTCAAAATGTTTGAATTATCTTTTCACTTGATGATAAAATTTACCAATGTAATGTGTTATTAAATGCATTACTTTGCAAAAGTAATTGTAATTAAATGCATTATAATTTTGATTGATGCATGTTGTAATAGTAATTAATGCACTGTTTTGTCAAGTTTATTGTTATTTCATGCATTGCATTGAATCATAATTCTCCCCATACCTGCATAAAACACGAATTATCTATAGTAAAGGATCCTACAAATTAATGTAAGATACAGTCATAGAAAATAATTATATTTATAAGTACGTCTGAGTCAGTGACAACCCTAGCCTACAACAGATGTATCCATCGGATCGCCATCAATGATGGTGATACATGGCTGTGTACATAATGTATATACAACTCGTCTAAACATCAACCCAACAATGTTAGATCTGGATACATCTGTTGTAGGGTTGTCACTGACTCAGACGTACTTTTAAATATAATTATTTTCTGTGACTGTATCTTACATTAATTTGTAGGATCCTTTACTATAGATAAATTAGCTGATCAATAACATCTTCAGGCCTTATATATCATGTACTGCAGTACGCCCCTAGAATAAAACTGACAAGGAAAGGTAACACACGGCCAGCTAAAGCTCTATTTTTTAAGAGCCCAGTTGGTCGTGTGGTCTAGCGGGACGGCTGCAGTGCAGGCGATTTGGTGTCACGATAGCACAGTAGCATGGGTTCGAATCCCGGGGAGGGAAGAACCAAAAATTTGCGAAAGCAAATTTACAGATCAAACATTATTGGGTTGATGTTTAGACGAGTTGTATATACATTATGTACACAGCCATGTATCACCATCATTGATGACAATCCGATGGATACATCTGTTGTAGGGTTGTCACTGACTCAGACGTACTTATATATATATATGTATCAATAACATCTCCATGCCTTATATATCATGTACTGTAGTACGACGCTAGATGAAAACTGACGATGAAAGGTAACACACTGCCACCGAAAGCTTTATTTTTGTGAAGCCCAGGTGGTCGTGTGATCTAGCGGGACGGCTACAGTGCAGGCGATTTGGTGTCACGATATCTCGGTAGAATGGGTTCGAATCCCGTCGAGGGAAGAACAAAAATTTGCAAAAGCAAATTTACAGATCTAACATTGTTGGGTTGATGTTTAGACGAGTTGTATATATGTCATGTAAAAGTTGCAATTTTGTGCAGGTTATAACATGTATATGCTAAAATACAAGTTATAACATGTACGAAAGTACCTCATACATGTTATAACATGTACAAAATATTACTTAAAAATGGGTTTAACTTGTACACAATTTTGAAATAAAAAAAAATCTTTTATTACATTACATGCCATTAACCTCACTACTATTTTCATCTTTTATTTTATTGTCCATTCATCTTAATGTGTTTTGTCCCTTTTGACATTGAAACTGACAAAACAATGTCAGAGTCTGATATTACTACTGACAAAAACACTGAAACTGAATTGAATGGTCATGATTCAGTAGTCAACATTGAACAAATCTTTGAGTCAGAAAGAGATACTTTCAAACTAGATGTTTTGCGGAAAAACTAAAAACTATTAAGGGGGACGGACGGACGGACGGAAGGACGGGCGGTCAGACGGAAATGATAGAGAGATAGTGCGTAAGATATCGTTGAGTGGAGGACAAGGCTTTGTGCATTGTCAGTGTCAGAAAGGCAGTTGTAAGTCTGGTAGGTGTAAATGTAGAAGAATGAAAGTTTTGTGCAACTTAAGGTGTCACATGTTTCTGTCTTGTAGTAACACGTAAGAAATAAATATGAAATGTAGTATTTTATGCATGCTGTAAATAATGCACCTTCTTTTGCATTTGATTATTGTTCTTAATTATGTAATAAATTTCAAATGTATATTCAGCTTTATTTAAATCTATTCTAAATATTTTGTACATGTTATAACATGTATGAGATACTTTTGTACATGTTATAACTTGTATATTAGCATTGTACAGGTTATAAAATGTACAATATATATATATATATACAACTCGTCTAAACATCAACCCAACAATGTTAGATCTGTAAATTTGCTTTCGCAGTAGCATGGGTTTGAATCCCGTCGAGGGAAGAACCAAAAATTTGCGAAAGCAAATTTACAGATCTAACATTGTTGGGTTGATGTTTAGACGAGTTGTATATACATTATGTACACAGCCATGTATCACCATCATTGATGACGATCCGATGGATACATCTGTTGTAGGGTTGTCACTGACTCAGACGTACTTATATACAGTGCAGGCGATTTGGTGTCACGATATCACAGTAGCATGGGTTCGAATCCCGGCGAGGGAAGAACCAAAAATTTGCGAAAGCAAATTTACAGATCTAACATTGTTGGGTTGATGTTTAGACGAGTTGTATATATATATATATATAGCTTATCTTATTTGCATTGTTGTTTGATTTTTGTTACACCTCAGTGTTTCTGTTGTTTTATTGTTTTCCGTTTATTGTTGACGTGTTTTCCTTGATTTTAGTTTAAAGCCAGATTTGTTTTCTCTCAATTGATTTATAACTTTTGAACACCGGTATACTTCTGTTGCCTTTATTTTTCAATAAACACCATACAAGCAGAATATTTAACCCAACACAATTAAACATAGTATATTTGAATAACTGAAATCTCAACATTGCATTAACCGATCTGGTAGCATATGGTTGTTGGCTGTAATTGTGAAAAAAGGTTCACATTTGGTGTAATTTCTATAAAGTATGAGGATCAAAAGATAGGTCGAAAAAAAGGGTTTACCTGCCTTGGTGTGATATGTTTAATTGTGAAAATTGTTATATTGTAAGGCAAAGCGTAAGGAAATAGGTTGAGAGTATATTTATGTTTGATTGCAACGTTCTTATTCATATGACAATTAAATGTTTTTGCTATTAGACCTTTTCAACATCTCTCGACACCTACAGTTGAGAACGACTACGACAGGTAAAATGTGAGGGATCGTCTCAAAACTTTAAGAAATTGAAATCATTATTGATTTTATTGCTTTCATTGATAATGATACAGCTTTCCTACAGAGTCCAAATAACATGGATTTTTTTAATTTATTTTAAAGAAAATTATGGACTTTAAAGTCATATTTCATCTTTTTAGACGGTTAAGCTTCTAGCTGTCCTGGTGGAATTTGGGAAATGAAAAGAACAAAGCATGTTTAATTGTAGTTGACATTTAATTAATTAATGTTTTATCATAAATATGCCTGTTGACAAGAGCGGCATATGTTTCCACAGTGTATGTTAGTTTTGGCTTTGGGTGCCTCCATAATGTACTTAATACTTTGTATATTTTCAATTCACCAATTTGGTGTTCCACTTGAATTCTGTATTCACCAATCACGCGAATAAATTTTCTGCTCTTTCTCTGAAATGTTATGCTTTACGATTAATTTGAGGTGTTGTAAACGGTGTAACTAAGTGATGACGATTTGGATAAACTTTGTCTCTAAGGAGAACTGGAAATGCAGCGGATCATTTCTCCCTATTTTCATCCAAAACCTCCCGTATGTATGTTCATAGATGAGATGAAAAAAATCTAAAGTACTAAAAAATTGAAAAAGGTACAAAACTATGTTCCGATAATTGGATTTAGAGAAACAAATTCTGACCCGGTGAAAACAAAACAAAATATAGAAATGGCAGTGTATAAATAAAATCAACGAAATTTAAATAAATTCTTGTAAGAAACCCAAAGGTCATTTTTAGGGACAGAATGACGACGGGACAAGGTTTGCTATTTTCGGGACATCAGCCGTTGGTCTCCAAACCACTGATTAGCAATGTCGATATTGATTTTGCAATGTCAACAAGTTCTATAGTAATAACTAACAACTTGTAATATAAATTCCATACGCAGGTATGTAAAAAAAAATGCAATGCTTAGATGTTGTAACATTAAAACGGGAAGTCAATTATATTTTTTTTCAAAATTTATCACGAAAAACATCAACTCTAGAGAAGTCCGCCGTTGATAAAAAAAAATAGATGTGATATTTTCCTAAGACCTTCAAAATCAATATGTGATTATCCCTCTAGATATTGAATATGTACATCAACTAAGACGAAGATCGGTTAAAAAGTACCAATTTGGTCGTGTTCACAAGTGTGATACGGACGTACGGACAGTCCAATAAGTATTTTTCATAAATGGAAAATTTTATAAAAGCTTTTACACCAACAAATGAATCGTTCTTTACATGCGGCAAATATTTGGTAAAAGACTCGCTTAATCATAAAATTGAAGAGAAAGCGGATCAGGATGCAGAATGGTTGCTGTATTTGTTTTAATCAATTCAACATAAAATGTCGTGTAAATACATACAAAATAGGAATATTATATGACAGAGACATATATTTATTTATTTATTTGGTTGATATATATTCTGAAGCTATATAGTCAAGACAGTATATAACCGCCAATCCAATATGTTACGTATTGATAATCATGATGTTTTTTGTCTTTGAGACGACCCATCCATTTTACCTGTAAACTGTAGGTGTCATTAGTCGGTGTCGAGTGATGTTGAAAAGGTCTAATAATAGTATTACATATTACATTAATAATTTAAGTCCCTTCTATAGGCCGGTGCATTATGTAGTTTTCACAGCGCAATTATATCAAAACATAAATATATTGAAAAAACTAAATATACCAAATACATATATATGAGGGAAACGCCGTTTATCCCATTAACAATAATAGATTTATTAAAATTATTGGAAAATGGGAATTATGTGTTAAATTAACTAAACATTTTTTTATCAAATCCATAGACTAAATGACAGAGATTTTCTCTATAACATATAAAACATAGATAAGTCACTTGTTTGTCCATGTTTTTTTACTTGTTATTGTTTACAATATTTCATAAACAGCATAATACAATCCAGAAAACTTTAAGTTGAGTTCTAAAGTCGAGCACAATCTAGAATGTAAAGTTGAAAGGACTTGAAAAGGTATGTAATTCTTCTTTGTTTTATTTAATATTTATATTCAAAGCTTCTTTCATTGAAATCATTGCTAGCACGGATATAGTTATTCTGTACCGATTAAGAACCGAATTGTCAAATATAAGAGTAGATGAGAAAAAAAATCCAGATGTTTAGCATTGACAAAACAAAGGGTACATACTCCTTAATCTATTCGATCAATCTTTTGTGGTATACATATCAGAAATGAATAAGAGTTTAATCTTAATTGAACCATAAAATGCATAAATGAATTAATGAAAGTTAGTATAACCTAGTATGGTATATTGTTGCATCAACCTTTTGTAACTGCCATACAAGTGGGAGTTTTGGCTAAAACACCAGGTTTAACCAACCACTTTCTTCGGTAAATGTTTGCACCATGTCAGGAATGTGATGATTATCTTCCATTCGTTCCATTCATTGATTCGCCTAACGTTTTATTTTGTCAATTTTCCCCTTTGTTAATTTACCTTGGAATACTGTATGTTTGTTCATTTTTTTTTTGGCATACAGATAGTCGCTAGCCATAATAAAAAAAAACATGTTTATAAGTTGCACTTTGTAAATACAGCTTTTTCACAAACTTTATCCCTCTTAAGGAGAAATTTAATTTTCATAGATATTTTGTTTCGTTTGCCTTCTGGTTCCCAGATATGATTTTTGTGTTTAATGTCGTACAGACATATCTTTCGAATGTTAACAAAGTGAAGGTAGGGCTGTACAGAATTTTAGTATAGGTTTCAACTCTTGGAGTTCTATGCATACAAAAGTTGAAAATATGCAGCACAGCCCTATGGTTTCTCCTTTTGTCTTTTGGCATGGCATTTTTGCAACAATAATAACACCACTAAAAAAATCAAGAAAGGGCTTTACGATTTATATATGAAAACTATGCTAGTTCATATGATGAACTACTTTTACGAGCAAAGGTTCCATCACTGAAAATAAGACGTATACATAACATTGCTATTATATGTTTTAAAATTTTATATAAATTGTCACCACCATGTTTACATGATTTAGTTATATTTAAAGAATGTAAATATAGTTTTAGATATTAAAATATTGTAGATATACCTAAGGTCAGCACATCAACTTATGGTAAGAACTCTTTTAAATATACAGCTGCTGTTTTATGGAATGATTTACCTGATGATTTTAGAAAAAATGCTATTTTAGTCAGCTGTATCGTTTAAAAAGTTGTATTGTTATAAATAAATTTTGTATTGTTATAAATATTGTACTGTTATACATGTCTTGTATGTCCGCTAAAAGCTCATTTGAGCTTATGTGGTCTCTGTTTGTATACCTTACCAACTCTAAATAAAGCTTATTTATTTGTATTTATTATTTATACGAAACTTCTTTGTAAAAGAGGCACATTTTTAATAGTAAAATGAGTTCCTGTTGGAAATTGCATTGTCTATATTTACAAGTGCAACCTGTATGCTAGTTTATAAAATACATATGTATGAACAAACACAACAGACACAATACTTTTGAAAGATGAACGTATGTTGTTTTCTCAATCGTCCAATCAATGATAACTCTTATGTCATATATGCAAATAAACATGCGCTTCGATAAAGTCTCAAAATATAACTTTTCAGAACCAAATAATCACAATGGACTCTTAAAATAATCTGCATGTAGAACAATCGTTGAACTCGATTATTCTAATCAGTCAGGATTCTACTTAGTCAAAAGTATCATCCCATTACGCCACCTAATTCAATGCTTTAAATAGAAGCCAAGACAAAACAGTCCCCTCAAACACGCCTAAATAAAATGGATGAACCCAACCTTCTCGTACAGGTGAAATTATTTCATATTTTAAGGATATTTAACCAGAAACGTTTTCCACCGGGACAGAGATGAAAACTAATACTTTAAAAAGTTATTACATTGTCTTTCTGCAGATTTTTTTTTCTATGGAATCTATGCTACATTTTGTACTGCATAATAAAGATATAAATGAATTTGTATTTTATAATACCCTAATATACTGTTGTGTTGTGAAAATGTGTCTTTTATTTATAAGTTTACAAATATCTCGAAGCCCCATACTATCAATTGAGTATAGACACGTATAATAGATGCAAAAAATCTTAATTAATGCACCTACATATACCTGGTAAAGGTCAAAGAGATATATATAAACAATTCAAATATACCAACTTGGCTTTGTTACCTTTTGTAATAAAGAGTTCAATTTATTTTGTTTAATTTCAACTGCATGTCTATACTAACATCACAATATTTATATTTTGGTTGTATATATAAGAGACTGTGTATATTGTTATTGACCAGGATTTAACAATTGATTAAACATTCCAATTTTAAATATTTGATCAACAGTAAAAACGAAAAATGTATGTCAAATCCAAATTAATCCAAAAGATAAAACGTTAATATAAAATCACTGTAGCAGCAAACTGTAAGAACATATCCTTAAAATCATTGCAGCCTAACAGTAATGGCAACACCTTGATGAAAATGTTTTAAAAGCATTCAACCTTACACTGCAATATATAATTATTACCAATGCATATTAATGGTTTACTATGTTACTTAAAATCATCAGATGCTACAAAAAGTTAGTAATAAATCAAATTATTTTCAACATAGTGTGGTGTCTAAGGACTGCATCTTGACTAATCTAAAAACAAAAAGATTAATTGGATTGAGCTGATTTCAACCCTTTTTTCATTGTCTGAAAATAACAAGATGCAATCTGAAAAATGCTTAGTTTTATGAGGGATAAAAACAAGTCGCTATGGTTAAAACAAATCTATTATAATTTTCATGACACTTGATTTCTTGATTTACAATATATTTGTAATGTTTGGAGGACGTGTTTGTCAACAGACAATCGTCGTTCCCTTGGGAACTTATTGTATTCCTATTCTATATGAAGCAGTCTTTTTGTAATATCTTTAAATGGAGAATATAAAGAAACTAGCGTGATCCTTTAACGTTACGTTTCGTTATATAGAGGATGTCTTTCCACTAAATAATCCACAGTTTCGTGATTATATTAACGTATCTATCCCATCGAACCTATATATGTTAAAATAAAGGATACAACCGATACAGTTAATTCTGCCACACAGCTTGACTTACATTTAGAAGTTGACAATGAGGGTCGGTTGAAAACCTAACATTACGACAAAACAGATGATTTTAGCTTCCCAGATGAGAACATTCCATTTCTATGTAGTTACGACAACTGGAACATATCCGTTGTCATCTTTCCATAAGAGTCAACTTACGTGCTGACGTCCATACAATATTCGAAGGGATGATTTCAACTTCATCACTCGGAACTCTATGTTCAATGGCCTTTTGTAGGACAAAACTCTCTATTAAGAAAATCGTGATAGGAAACGAACGCCCTTGTATATTGAACCACCTAGGAGATATGTACTTCATATGTAGGCACTATAGGATGTTGCTATATAGAAATGGAATGTTCTCAGCTGGGAAGCTAAAATCATCTCTTTTGTCGTAATGTTAGGTTTTCAACCGACCCTCATACATTCAAAAAGTGCTATTTTATTGATCATCATTTATAAGCTCTATATTCTTTATTTTTCATTTACATGGACAAATATACATTGATAGTACATATTTTGTTTAAGTATGCCAATAGTTGAAATTCTTTGTTTTAGTTTTGCAGTCTAAAATATTGTAGCGAAATGTTTAAATAGTCTACTGATTTCTATTTCAGGCATATATTTTGCTGTCTCTGTATTATATTCTTCATTAAAAATAGAAATGAAAGACAGAGCGAGAGAATATTTGAACAATCGCAGTATATCAACATCAACTTGAGAGATATTGTAAATCAAATTAGAAAAACCTCGAAAATATCGGTGCAGCCATTAAATAATCTTACTTCTTCTTATAGGCTTCTAAAAATTCCGCTCCAAAGGAAATGTACATCTCACCTATGCGGAAATGTTGATATGATCTACCTTGTAAAATCTTCCGTGTTAAATTTTAGCCAGAGAACCGCCATTCGTGAGACATGGGGCAACAACACAGGATTGCGTACGTTGACGATATTTATCATCGGATACAGTGAACCTTTACAATCATTTATTGATTATGAATCTAAATATTACGATGATATTCTGCAGTTCGATATGCAAGATATATATGATAATCTCGTGTTTAAAACTGTCTTCTCAATTGCTTGGTTATGTGATATTAACATCCAGGCAAAGTTTATACATTTCGTGGATGATGATAGGATGATCAATCCAAAAAATCTTTTAGACTTGGCGATTAAAAGTATTCCATTATTTGAAATGAAAATGGTTGGATTTAAAGTTACTTCTGCAAAACCGTATCGCAACAGTTCTTCCAAATGGTATATATCAGTAAACGAGTATGAGTTTGATTTCTGGCCTCCGTATTTGATTGGAGGAACAGCTGTAACAAATATGCTGGTAATAAAAACACTCAAGGAAGCGATTCCTTATTCCAAAGTTATTCGAATCGAAGATGCCTATATTGGAATACTGGCAAATATCCTTAATATAAATTTAGAACATAATGAAGGTTTTTTTCCAGTCTTTGTACCTGGTAGTAAATTGATTGATAAAATATCAAGTCCGGATTATAAAAGCTACGATATCATAAGTAGGGAATGGAAAGTAATAAACTCTCATGTTGAATATTAGTATAGAGAGTAATATGGTTTAGAGTGAAATTATTGTGAACTTCCCAGCTATTGTTTTCTACTTTTTATGTACCAACATGCTATTCAAATAGACAATATCACACAGGTTACATGTACTAACAACTGCGAATAATGCAAGACATCTACAACTTAACAAATTCTCTAGTTTCGACTACTTTATAAAACTAGGAAATCCCGTCATAAGTAATTATTTTTAGGAACAATGAAACACATAATTTGAAAGCTTTATCAAGAAATAGTGGTCAATATCGCTGCCCTCTTTGTTAAATTTAAACATGCATACAATACTCTAATTTAATTCTACTCTTAACATACTAAATCGATGACTGTTTTTATGACTGTCGTAGATAAGTCCTGCTAGCAATTGGTGCCGATTTTACCAGCATAGTTCAAAGACGTCTCTGATACAGATGATGTGATCAGATCTACAGTTGATTTCCCAAAACCGGCAATTTTTCCAAATTTTGATACAAGGTGCTGATCAAATAAAAACAAAGGTATATGCATACAATGCATTAATTGCAAGTAGTGCTGTGTACATGTTGATTTCGGAGTGAGCTAGACCTGACCAACATTATCGATACGAGCAGTAAATCTCCAATTCTGTGGTGCGGTATTTGCGTCATAAATAATCACAAATGTCTATTCTAAATTGATTATGACTAGCCCTGAAATAATGTATAGTCTTTATTGAATATGACTAGTATGATATAGAATTGATATAAACTATTTTGCAACTGATAATATAAAAATCATGAGATGTGGTATGATTGCCAATGACACAACTATCCACCAGTTCAAATGAAGTGGGTGTAAGAAAGTATAGACAACCGTAAGCTTTCAAAAATAAGAAAAAAGACATACCGTATAGTCGGCTTATAAGGCGACGACATGAAAAATATGAAAAAATTCAATTGAGAAAACGAACGGCCTAATCTTTAACAAAACAATTTACAAAATACAAATATGACGGATATGAACTAAAGATAAACACTGAACTACAGGCTCCTCCATGCACATAAATAATGTGTCGGCGGTAAACAATTTTTCATCGCTCAACCCTCCCCTAACCTTGGACAGTGGTGTAACAGCACAACATAAGCACAAAATATAAAATCTGTTGAAAAAGGCTTAACTTATCAGATTGATACAATTAAAGACAAACATCAAACAAACAAAACACAGACAGGACGTGGCAGGGTATACGTCCATTCCCTATCCCTAACAACAAAACAGACAATTAGAACAGATCTGATAGCACTAGCAACTACTGACAGCTAGGTCGAAGCCGATATCAACTAGAAAACAAATCATGTATCTAGATTAGAATATCAATCAAAAACATCCAATGGTTTTAGTCATTTTGGAAGACGTCATTAACGATCAGAGAAAAACATGACATTGTGCAATGCCAAAATGTAGATATCAACAGGTAATGTTTGTATTATGTAGTATGTCAACACGGAGCCTTGGCCAACACCGAACAGCAAGCTATAAAGGGCACCAAAATTTAGAAATGTAAAACCATTCAAACGGGAAAATCAACGGACTTATCTATATAAAAAAACGAGAAACGGGGAACACGTATGAACTACATAAACAAACGACAATTACTGTACATCAGATTCAAAGACTATAATTGGCACATTATAGTACCCATTGGTAACTACAATTTATCTATCAATTTTATTGCCAAAACGTTCATTTATGTTGCCAACAGGAGAAAATGTATATCTATCATATTTACCTTTCTCGCTTGAGAAAGGCTTTATATGAGTTGCAGCAAATAAATTTAAACTAGATTTATCGAACGACCATTTAATTAAATATGGAAAAAAGTTTGATAAGATTGTGTGGAAGAGTAGTAGTTAAAGAGTTGAAAAGTCAAAACTTTCAACTGAATCAAAAGGGCCATCAAAAGCACGTAGTTTATCTAGAACAACCAAAGAATTTTGTAAATTCCAAAAATGGTTAATTCCACTATTTTTTATTAGTTTTATTTCAAAAATTAAAGACAAGTTCTTTGATAGTAGTTAAGAAACTCACTAAAAGCATTGAAAGCCTCGTTATAGAACATTTACTTGAAACTGAAATGACGCGATATTTTACGGGTTGTTTGTATATTTAAGATAATAATTACATAGTAGGGACCTTCAAGTTTTTCTAAGAGGCCGTAAGCTGAGCTGTGGTCGTGACATGATCATTTACTATATGACTCTATGTGGAGTTTACCGGCTTGAATGTACTTTATTGTGTAATTATATTCTTCAACAATTCCGTGTACTATTCACGTCATACCACCACTACAATGTTGACTGATACGAACATAAAACACTTTGCGAGTACTTGATTTTTCACTTGAAACTTTTTATTAGATTGCTAACGTTTACACCATTTTTACAATAGGATGATGTAGCATATTTAATAACCTAACGATACTCTTTCCCATTTATTTTCGACGTTGGGCGATATTGTGGTCCTTTTTTTTTTTGGGAAGTTTGTAACCTCTCCTTCTTGAACGATGCTGAGATGCCATGAAAGCAAATGACCATAGAGATGATATCTACACATTGATTTTTCACTGTCTCATGACAAGGAGTTTTTTTGTACATCTGGTGTATAACAAACAAGAACTATCTTTAAAAAAGATATCCGACGTATTTAAGTTTGAGTATATGTGTAAAACTATAATTTCGATAACCTTCAGAAGCACAAAAATACCATTTGAATAACGGTTTCTCTGTTTGTGTTCAGCATTCTCGGTTCGTTCGTATTTCTGTTTACATTCACCAAAAACCCCGCGGAAATCTCACATGCGTAGGTGCGTTCTAAAAGTCATGTTCGTTCGTACAACAAAGTTTACATTAAAAATTATATAATTGTCCCGAATAAACAGCTGTCACGGATGCAAATAGCAATTGGAGAAACAATATTTTAATAAAAATATAAATCTTTGTAAGATCTAGTTCAAATATTTATAGTTTTTCAGTTGCTTTCCATCACATTATAATTAACGAGACGTTTTTTCAAACACAACCAAATCACCCACCATGACAGCATTTTGTCCAAACACAGAAAGGATTTTCGAGCATGCGTATTCTGTTGCTATAGTTAAGCGTCCTTAAGTTCAAAGGGCACACACCGAAACTATACCGACTACCTCGGAAAAAAATAACTTTTAGTGAGTTCTCATATATTTTATGATGGTATGATACTTAACACCTTACGAAAGGGATTGTATTTGATTTTCATATGATGTCGACATAATCTTTCAATTGGTTCAATTCAGTTCTGGAGCTGGTACGTGTATGTCAGTAACTGCTGGTAGTCCTTTGTTCTCTCATATATCATTGTCATTTTGCTTAGTTTCTTTCGATACCTATTCTGATATCGTAATCGGACTTCTTTTAAACGGCGTTTTAATGTGAGTATTGCTATGTGTTTCTTTGTTCTACATTAGCCAGAGGTATAGTGGAGGGTTGAGATATCACATATCATGTTTAACCCCGCTGCATAGTTGCACCGGTCTAAACGTCAGTTGCCTATAGTCTTTGTTGGTCTTGTATGTTTATTTTCGCGAAACTAAATGTAACATTATATAAATGATAAATTGCTGAGAGGTTGATAGAGCAGATTATCATCCCGAGAAAACATTTTCAACCGTGGAATTGCCAAGGGTGACAATGCTTTTTCGAGGGGTACCAATCTGCTCTATCAACCTCTCAGCTAGATATTATTTAATTTATTATACTGAATGTCCTATCATTATTGTTCCCTTCTGGTGAATTTTATATTAAAGTATTTTACTTGACGTGACGTACATAACAACGTTACGGGTATCAGAAAAATCAACAAAAGGTGAAGCAAGATATTTCATCTTTTTATTTACACAGTCAAATAATGAAATCTGAACAAACATGGAGAACATAGGCATTGTCTTTAATTACTTGATGTTAATTCAATTCATTAGTGTTTTTTTTTAATCGAATTTTAATTGGTCTGGACAAGAGAGTGACATTCAAACAAATTGTCTCAACTTTTCAGCAAACATTTCATTATTTACTCTCTGTTTGAGAAAGTATGATCAAGATTTTTCATCAACTGTTCCCATGGTTCCGATAAAACAATTCACAAACATTTAAGATACCAATGAATCTTTATTATACCGGAATTTGTGCCTGTATCTTACGTAAGCAGATTCAAGTAGCGTAAAAGGCTACATATACACACATGTAGTTACTGCGTGAAAATGATTGAGGAGTTAATTCTACAATGGAGAAAAAAATAACAGAATAATATATTAATTCTTTTACTTGGTTCGCAAATAGAAGTTCAAAGAGTGAAAAGTTCACGGCCGTCGGATCCAAATGTAGTACATTCGGTATGAAATATTTCTATCATATATGCCTCAACCGAGAAGAAAAAGCAGTATGAGATGAATTTTCCGGAATTGTCCGAGTATCACCAGAAGGCCATGTGATAACGTTACGGAAAGGCTTGTGATAATAATCGAAGCATGCGATAATCTTTTCATATCAGCCCGGTTAGCACCAATTCGAAAAATATGGAATTTAAGTAAATTTGATGCTATTATTATATAGTAAAAATCATATGTTATTTAGTCTGAGTATATATATTAAATTACACATTACATTTTATCACATTTTTTTTTAAACAATATGATTATACATGTACCTATATGTTGTACAACATTTGGTTAATACAGAATTGAATTGAAATCGCATGACTTTGTGTAAAATACTCATGTAAGCTTACAACCTAGAATTGCATTTGATCATCATCATAAGTAGAATCTTCTCATACTTCTTTCTCTTTCGGAAAAATCAACATCTGACTTACCTGTGGTTATTAATCATACCGGATTTTTAGATCGCATGAATTTCAGAAAGCGAAATTTCGAACCAATAAAAGATTTTTTCAATTTTTTTCTTTGTGAACAGTTCTTTCAATCTTTGGTCACACTTCAATCAGTAAAAACATGTTGTTTGCACCTCCATATTGTAAAGACTGATGAATAAAAAACTGAATCAACCCATTAGAATACTGCAAACAGGAAAACGTGAACGTGTTGCAACCAGACAATTTGAAGATAGAAACTCGTCTTACTGTCCTTCCGACAATGATACCAGTTGACGGGATTTGTTGAAGACCATCAATGACTAGGGAGCGTATTCACAAAGCATCCGTTAGCAACGTCAATAAAATTTGATTACGGAACGTCATTTACGAGACAGGTCTATGTCAGCAACGTCAGCTGCTAATCAAAGTGCTGAATGCCATTTTGCACAGATTTATGCCATAAATGTTTCCTATTAACTGATTTCCAAAGAATAGACTGCAAAAAAACATTTAAAGCCTTAAAGTTACACCTGCATAATTGCCAAAACCCATTGTAATGGGTGGAACAACGGCAAAATCAGAAGGTGCAAAACAGAACCCAAAACGTGCCGAACAGAATTTATTGACCTTTCTGACAATCATTTCGGCGTTTGTTTATGACGGTGACAAGTTCATTTGTAAGGGGAAAACCAGGGTTTCAGTGTATACCACAATATTTGAACAATGAAAATATCGTAATCAATTCAACCTTCGAGTTGGCATTTATTTTTTAAACAGTGATGTGAACTTTCTGGTCATAAGTTTGTTTACAAAAAAAAAGACATATTTGAAAATGGGAGTTAAAAAAGAATAGTCTAGTGTTGCGTTTCTAAAGTCGGTCAGTATATATGTAAAGACAGACAGCGAAGTGAAAACTTCCTAGGATTCAAACTGTAGGAGAAGTTATGCAGAATAACTATATACCCATATGGGACAGACACACGGACGGACAAGGGCAAAACAATATGCCCCCCAACTTTCAGTTGCGGGGACATAAATAATTACCAAAAGTTTGACTGAATCAACTGAAGCAGAAACAACTGTTGGAAGTATACACGGATTTCACTGTACCCTCACTACTCTTGAGGGTTGCAAACAATAATGGAGGAATCTACATACATAAATACAAATATGCTGGTAGTATATCCTCTCTTATAAGCGAAAAGCAGCATAAAGAAGCAGGAAAAGCCAACAAAAAGAAACATATTTATAGCGACAAGATGCATATGAATGAGAAATATATCATTACATTGTTCAAGCTTATGTATTATTGGTCCACGTTTTTATGTTTTTACAGTTGAATTAAACAAGTTGTAGTTGACAACTCTCTGAGTTTTCGACGCCTGTTTCTTCTGTTGAATGCATGCGGTTCATGTTGAGGCTTTGTTGTGCTAAAAAAGACTTGCGGTGCGTATAATATTTTTATTCAGGGCCATTACTACCGATGAGGCAAAAAAAATAAAAAAAAAATAAAGAAAATGGAAAAAGTTAGGCATGCTGGGGTGAAAAACATCTTTGCATTTTGAAAGCATCAACAATTAAGTAATGCATACGTCCGATAGTAATAAATGTTTACTATCGTTAGTAAACCGGCATTTGGTTCTGCAATTATTCACGTCCATCGTATACGGACAATGTAGGACAAGTAAACTCAGAAGCTGTTCTTATTAACGATGAGGTCTTAATGAACAATAAAGGTTAAACAATTAACTACCGTTCACAGACAATGACTAATTTCCATTCTTTGTGTGTGTTATTTTTATTGCAGCGTCTACTTTAAATTTTAAACATGAACCCTACTGTACTGTAAATGGTAGTCTAAAGTAATTATGACGTCTTGCAAAGCTATTTTTTCATACAGTAAATATGAAACAAAAACGATATTAAATAAGATACAAATTGAGGTTACATGACATATTTCGAACCCTAATATTACATTTTCTTTTTGTGTTTGGTTTACAGTTTTTTTTCAGTTTGCCTACTACTGTCCGTCTATGGTGATTCTGTAGCCTTATTTTTATTGGTAATCGTCGAGCTCTTGAAGAAAACTTACTTGTATTTGTTAGAATGCTATGACAAGGAATCATTCATATTACATCTGAATACTTCAAAAGTTTTTCAATGAACAAATCACCAAAAACGGTACATTAAAAGGACAACCTTTTTACTCCTCATCGTGTAATGTTGTTGTATTTTTTTTTTTTTTTTTTTTTGCTTTGATAAATATGGCCTTAAACGGAATCGATCTTAGGCCCAATTTGTATAAAGCGTTTGTATTTGATTATCACTTTTGTTTACGACCGTAGTTGTTTTGTTTATTTTAAAAGTTTAAATGGTGCAAAACGAAATCATACATGTTTCTGAGATGAAACATATTTGAAATATACGTTTCTGATTGCTACCTGTGAACTTGAGAACGAATATAATTGTGTGACAGATGATTTGTAAAAATAGTGATTTGTATATACAATTTACGGTTTTATATGTCAAAGCAATTGCACAGATAATCATAATCACAATTTTATGTCAACAATTAACGTTGCAGTTTGATTTTTTCGGTAATAGTTGCAACCTTTGAGAACAGTTGTATTCGGTGAGAAAGTAATTGAATGATATCATTTTTATCACTTCTAAATACTTCAAAAGATTTTTAAGTAAACAAATAACCAAAACGTTACATTTAAATGACAACCCTTTTTCTCCTCATTGGATAATTTTATGATTGCTTTCTTGTTTTGTGATGTTTTATTAAATAATGCCTTCAACGGGATTTAGTCTGTGGCCCAGTTTGTTTTCAGCGTTTGTATTTGATCATCACTTTTGTTTACGGCCGGTAGTTGTTTTGTTTATGTTTCATTTTCAAATTCAAAAGGTACACAATGAAGTCATAGATGTTTTTACGTTCTCGATGTCCAAGCTATGAGACTCGATATAATGTATGATATACGATTTGTAAAAATAGTGATTCTTAATATACAATGTTAGGTTGTTATACTACGGCATCCCATTTAGGACCTATATATATATAATTTGAATTCGAAATCCCGATTTTTTTGTGGTTTGTGATAACGAATTAAAATCATATTAATGAATTGTATAATTGGTTCTGGTTAAGAGCTTTTATCTCACCCGTCGCTGTTCACAACTTTTAGAAAAAACTTCTTCACTGAAAACTTTTGGCCAAGTGAAACAAAATTGACGACAAGCAATTTAATTTTAATGAATTTGAAAAAAAAGCAAAAGAGATTGGACACTTAGTTAGGGACTTTGTTTGTTTTTTTTTTTATATTTTTGTAAATTGGCGGTACAACTCAAAACGGTAAAAGTGATGCCAACCTATTTCTAACTTGATCTGTGTTTTGTGTAAATAAACATTGTGTAGTAGTTCAATACCATAGCTTCTTAACCCTGTGGTTCAGGTGAGCAGGGACATATATTTAGTCAGATATACTGTTCCTAGAGGTGAGCTAAAAATCTGTGATAATGATTTTTAATTCAAAATCACAAGTTACAATAAAAAATGTTATCAGGAATTCCACAAATTCTTTTTCACGAATAGAACCTGTTATAACCAATTATACAGTTCGATTTAACAATTTTAATTCGTTATCACAAATTACAAAAAAATGTGATAACGAAAGCCCATGTAGGACCTCCCCAAAATATAATTAATTTGAAATCACGAATTTAAAACGTTATCACGAATAGTATAATGTGGTATAACAGATTAGGTTTGTGATAACGAATCGGTGGAAATCGTTATAACAGATTTTGTAATTCGTTATTACATTTTTTTGTAATTTGTGATAACGAATTAAAATCGTTATATCGAATTGTATAAATGGTTATAACGGATTATATTTGTGATAACGAAATTGTGGACCTCGTTATCACAATTTTTACTGTAATTTGTGATTTCGGATTAAAATTCATTATCACAGATTTTTAGCTCACCATACCCACAGGGTTAGGTGAGCTTTTCTCCTTATTTTGCGACCGTCGATGTTTAATTTTTTTACGAAAATCTTCTTTGCTACAACCAGAAACATATATATTAACGTTAGATATACTGTTCCCAGCTAGAACCTTTTGGCAAAAGTAAAACAAACTTTTTATTTGAAAAATCAGCAAAAGGGGTTGGAAACTTGCTTAATTAATTATGGATATGTTTTGTTTTTGTAATTGGGCGCTAAATGGGCAAACTCCAGAACTGCAAAATTGACGCATACCAATTTCAAAATTTATTTGTGTTTTGTGTTAATATACATTACGCACAGTGTTCGGTTTAGTAATGGCAACTTCTGTAAGTGAATACAACAAACATTCATACTAGCAGAAAAATATCGGTTACTAGGTTCCAAAGCCGAAAGGTTTGGTATTTTAGAAAACTTATTATATTATTTATCAAAAACTTCGACGCCTTTAAGATCAGCACATGGTTTACACAAAACTTTGATGAAAGTCAAAATTTCTTGTTGATTTATTACCTTTTAAAAGAAAGGATTAAAATTATCCCCAAATATTATATAATTACACCGAACGTGTCAAATCCTAAAGACACAAAAATGTTAAACTTTCAGTAAATGGACAATAAAATTATATATATTACGTTACATTGACGTTCCGTGCAAAAACGTTTAATTTGGACGTGGTAACATTTTGGGGAGACATGGACAACTTGATGGAAATTGATAAAAAAAAAATAGCGTTTCCTTAACATTGAAGTCTTACACAAATCTTTAAAATAATCACATTTCAGTAAAAACATTCGTTTTCATAGATCATTTGTCTGTCACAAATCTAAAATACCCTAAATTATCATGGTACTGACAAATATTGCACAATCATGGCTCTATGGTAACATTTAAGGGAGACACGGAAAATACTGGGGGAAAAATGAGATAAGCTGTGTTAAAAATAAAAATGTGTTCGTAAAATTCAATAAAATCACATTTGTATGTAGAGGTGGCGATCCTTTTCTATAATTTAGGTGAGATTTTGTGATATCGAAGTGCTTGCTTTCATTTTTGTTTACTCAAATTTTCAAATCTTACAGCTCTAAGGAATTTCGAAAATGGCCGCTAGACTGCGAACTGACATAATATTTACCGTAACCGTTTCACACCATGGATATGATCAATTATATCCCATCTGTGCAAATTCCATCGAAATCCATTCAGTAGTTTTAATTTTTTCATCGTTTATATTTAGATGGTTAGTTATTGTTGTTACGTCTTACATGGCAAACACAGCATTATGAACACGGAATCATTGCTTTATTATATAATACGACATAACTTTAAATTTAAGGTTTTATTTGATTTCGATTCAATTTGATGGAAATTGATAAAAAAAAATAGCGTTTCCTTAACATTGAAGTCTTACACAAATCTTTAAAATAATCACATTTCAGTAAAAGCATTTGTTTTCATAGATCATTTGTCTGTCACAAATCTAAAATACCCTAAATTATCATGGTACTGACAAATATTGCACAATGGCTCTATGGTAACATTTAAGGGAGACACGGAAAATACTGGGGAAAAAATGAGATAAGCTGTGTTAAAAATAAAAATGTGTTCGTAAAATTCAATAAAATCACATTTGTATGTAGAGGTGGCGATCCTTTTCTATAATTTATGTGAGATTTTGTAATATCGAAGTGCTTGCTTTCATTTTTGTTTACTCAAATTTAAATTTTATCTGTGTTTTGTTGTTATAAGCACAGTTGCGGATCCAGGGGGGGTCCGTGTGTTGGAACCCCCTTTTTTTGACCGATCAATGCATTTGAGTGGGGACATACAGTTGGAAACCCCCTTTTAATCCTGTGTTTGGAACCCCCTATTTGTAATGGCCGGATCCTCCCTTGAAGCATATTGTGTTAGTTCAATTTATAACATTTGGTGGAGATGAACTTAAGTTAGAGAACCGAAATCATTTTTTGGAATGTACGCGACGGACTGACTTAATGCTCTCTTTTGGCGGGGACAGATAAAAATATGGTTAATACTGATGATTTGTAACCGATACATTTGTATTCATTATTTTCTATTTAAAGTCTTTTTAGACCGGCGTTTTCCTTCGTGTGCCCATGAATATATTTTACACATTAGAAACAGAAGTAGTAACGGCAACATGGTTTATCGAAGTGTAAAATGTAGGAATCTAACAGACCAACCACATTCGAGTATTTGTTGACATGCTTACTACTTAATGAAGAAAACATAGATTTTCTTTCCTAGGTTTACACTTCGATGAACCATGTTGGCGAAACTACTTGCATTTCCGCGATATGAAGCATATTCATGCACGATACACACTAATGATATTCACCGCTTTAAAAAGACTTGAAATAAAAATTAAGGAATAAAAATATATATGAAGGCCTCCTCATTATCGGTCAAGAAATATGAGGATTGGACAAATTTTTCATGGTTGTTTTGATGTGTAAATTGGGTCGTTGGTTAATAAATTAACATATTAGTTTGTGAGTTAATCCCTCCGTTTATACGACAATAAAGATGTAGTGTTTTGTTCTTAAATTTCTATGTGTACATAGAGAAGACGTTACTAATGTTGTTTCAGTTTGTGTCCGATCCTTTTTGCTAATTTTGCAAATAAAATGTGTTAAAACTAAATTGATTGTGTTCAAGATTCACAGATAACAAAAAAAATGTAATAACGAGTTTTATTCGTAATTACGAATTACAAAATCTGTTATAACGATTTCCACCAATTAGTTATCACAAATTTAATCTGTTATAACAAATTGTACAATTCGCGATAACGGTTTAAATTCGTGATTTCGAATTCAAATTATATTTTGCGAAGGTCCTAAATGGGCTTCCGTAGAATTATGTCTATTAATCTGAATACTTATAAAATTTTGAAAGCAAAATATCACAGAAACGTACTCTATCTTATCGGCTCTGATTATACTATTTTAAATGCAATTATCAAAATAGCATAACTTTCATAGATATCATAAATCTAAATTTAATTTCATTAGTATTTCCCGCCTCTCTGTTTTATCTCTAAGTTGATATCTTGACACAGATTGTTGACTTTAAACTTTACTCAGTCAAATTGAGACTTGGATGGAGGGTTAAAATTTTCTCTTTGGCACTCATACCACATCTTCTTATGTCTAATTATATAATCAGTAATGATCAACTTTCGATTTGTAAACTTCCCATTTATCACCAGTAACTTACCTCTGTCCCATCATATGACATTTATAACATATAAACTGTGACCTGATTGTTACCCGGATAGTGCTGCTCCCCACCTATATTGCATTGCATCTCTTAAAAAAGTTAACGCAATTTTGCACTCTAATCAAACTGTTTTTAAAAAAAAGTCAGAAATTAACAACACTATTGGAAGATAAACTGTTGATTAATAAAGGTGTGGATGAGGTTTTCAGAAAAGAGAACAATAACAATAAAAAAGAATAAGGAAAAATGGTCCAAAACAAATGATGATTAAAGAACAATTAGGTGTTAAAATATAAAGAATAAATGTTTTAAAAAAAAAGGAATAAGGAAAAATAGATACTGATTACTATGTTGGCCTGATGCGGCCTTTCCACTTTTTTTCGCGTTTTCTCCTTTCACTTTGAAAACGCCATGAACGCGAAATCGGAAAAATCGAGAAATCGAGAAAGCGAAATCGAGAAAACGAAATCGAGAAATTAAGAAATCAGGAAATCAGAATATCAAAAAAACGAGTAAGCGAAAACGTGAAATCGAGAGAACAAAAACGCTAAAACGCGAAAGCGAAAACACAATTTTAATTAACGGGAAATGATTTCTCGATTTCTCGATTTCTCGATTTCGATTTCGCGAGAAAGTGAAAGGAGAAACGCGAAAAGGTGAAATGGCAGCATTCGGCCATCATACGAAGGCTACCGATGGGTCTTCAACGCAGCGAGACAATTCCAAACTCAGAGGTCACGGGTAGGCCTCAGCTGCATGAAAATGAGTTCAATAAAAATCTATGTCATGCTTCACTTCAAAACACTTTTAAAAATAAACTATAAAACAAAAAAACAAACAAAAAACATGAATAACAAAGACCAGCTGTAGGTATCACAAAAAACTTACGACTAAGATTGATCGTAAGTCATGAACAAATCAGTAAAAAAAAGATCAATCTTAGTCGATTATATTTTGTGAAACCGACTCCTGAAACACATTCTCGGAAGTTAATCCTACACCATTCAGAAAATGATTGCATATTACAACATCAATAAAACAGCTCGAAAACGAGTTTAGACCGGGATAACCATTGACAATGAAAAGCACTAAAAATTATGTCCGTGCGTACGTCTGATCGATTTTTATTTTATGTTTGGTTCTTTGATATTTTATTAAGCAATTTGAACCAACCGTTTCGCTTGGTCGAAGTTATGGGTGTATGATCGTCTTATCGGATTTTTCCAATGAAATTCGTCAATACATTTTATTGAGGTCATACCATAAACCTTTCTGGAAACGTGATGAATATCAACGAACTATTAATGATGCATCATCAAAACATAAACAAACCATGTTTATGATGACAAGACATTGATCATTTTTCGAATTCAGACAGTTAGAAAGCCAAATATATAGCATCATGACACAAATACAGCTTGGGTTATGTATAATATGCCAATAGAAATTAAATATTACTACAATTTCATATATTACTGAAATAGTGCCATATTTACTGGTCAACTTATGACCGGGTCAATCTGAAACACATTTTAAAGGTTAGTCGGTCAATACTAAATGTAAGATAGATTGAAAACATTCAGTCATAATTTTGATATTTGTAATGTTTATATTGTATCATTGCATAAATATGTCATAATTGTTTGGACTTCATAATAGTATAAATATTCTGGTTAGCATTGTGTCTGTGATTGGCATAATTATCGAAATACTTATATACAGCTGTAGTATCTAATTAATGTAGAGGATACAAGTACATCTGTACTACACCTCAAACACACAAGAAATTGTTTGAATTCTGACAGGAGGAAAATATATACGAAAATCATCCCAAAAAGTTTTCAACAACTGTTTTTACAACCAATTATACCATAAATAAAGTTGTGGGCTGTACATAACTCAAAACTCTAACAATTTGAGACAGTAAAATTCAAACAGCAAAATATCAACAATCGTTTTTTTTTTTTGGATAACCATGTTAGATTTGACAAATCTCGTGTATAGTGTCATGCATACTGTCTCAATATGTAGAGGTCTGTCCTGTTGTAGGAAAACTGAATATGGTTCTAATAAAAGCGACATACAAATCCTATGTAAACACAAATATTTGTTTTATCTTTTCATTCTGTTATTTTCATCAATCTTTGAATTTTTGTTAGTATAGAATGTTAAAAATATAATGTCTCTGTAATAATCAAGTTATGTTACTGTAATAGATGAAGTTCCTTTATCATGTTTACCCTGCTGTTGTTTTTTATTTGGTCGGGTTGTTGTCTCTTTGACACATTCCCCATTTCCATTCTCAATTTTATTATCATGTTTCCTTTAACGACATTTAATAAAAAAGAGAGTGTAAAACAAAAGGCGTTTCCAAATATCACTTGTACAATTCCGTAAAACATATACAACTGAATGACACATCTATAATACATATATATCTAAATATATAACAATATGTACATATAGTTTCCACACAAGAGATACATATTCCCCCTCTTTTTTCACTGTATGGAATCTTATCTAAAATACATGTATGTGGCTTGCATTTTAATGAGGTTTATATTTAACTGACTGATAGACGTACATTGTACTGTACATTTGTATATGAGTGAGAAATGTAAAAAGACTATTTATTTAAATTAAACTCTTCGTAAAATTTCCTTTTATGATTTGCGTTATTGAGTTAATTTTGTTTCTTTTGGTAGTTTAATTGTATCTGATAAATTATTTATTTGGCTTTTTCAATACAATGTAGCTATATAGGATTCCAAATGCAATAAAGGAAAAATATATTGGTATTTACTTCAAGTTGAGAATGGAAATTAGGAATGTGCCAAAGAGACAACAATCCAAGAGTGAAAAAGACGTGTAAGTAATACTCTAAGAAGCTAACTATGTATTAATGTAATACACTAACATTTCAAACTTTTGTATAATTCTATATCAGACACCCATTTACATGATTGAGATTCTATATTTTTTGTTTTGTTTTGTATAATGGCTGTTGCATATAGGAATAACGTTATAAGGAACAGGTTGTTTGATGGTCAAGGATGTTCATCTCAAAAGTGGATTCACACTACAGACAATAGAGAATCTTCTTATCTCCAGACCATTAAGAGAAACTACTCTGGTAGTGATGGGGATGAAGGTACCAATAGTAAGGGAGATAACTCTCACCCTGTAACTAAAATTAAAAACAATGTCAGTTGGATGATGAATAGCATCAAAGTTCCACAGATAAACATTCCTGATTGGAGGAAATTTGCACCGGAAGAAATTAATTTTACAGAAAGTGTTAGAAAAAATAAAGATAAAAATGTAGACAGTTTAGTTCTTAGAAAACAACAGTTTAACCAGTTTCAAATGAAAAAGAAACAGAAGTCAGAGGAAACAAATTCCAGCAAATCTTCTGAGACAAAATCTGATGCTTTTTCTTCTCATACCCAAGAATACAATGATAGCATTGTATCATTCTATGACACTTCAAATTTGAACGGTGAGAGTCAAACTGTCATAAAAGTAAAAGTCAATGAAGAAGATATTCCGTCAGTTTCAAAAGCTGACAGTAAAGTTGACGAAGCATGGTTATCAAGAATTGTAGGTCTAGGTTTCTTTTCAAGTGCACCCACCAGTGAGGCACAAGACAGTAAACCTGTGGTGAGAAAAGATTTCGTGTCCAAAGCTTCGATAGACAGCCGAACAAAAGCATTGGTACATAATCTAGATCTTAAACAGGCCTCATCACAAGTATCAAAGCTGAAGAGGACCGAAGACTTGTATACACATCTCATACAGTTACCCAATTCCAGAACGACGGCAATGAAGGTTAGTTAATTAATTAAAAAATTCATGGTGTTTCGGACGACGACCATTAAACAATTTGTAATCCATTAAAACATTGTGAAGCAATTTAGCTGAAGATACCAAATGATAACATGCATTAAAATTTTATGTTATTATGATAAAATAAAACACACACATATACTGCAATGTACCCTAATATTCTGTATAAAGAACACGTTTATTGACATGATTGAGTAGTTTTACAAGGGTTGGGTCTTTTGTTTGGTTTTCATATGAAACAAAATAATATCTTTCGTGTCTTTTAAGTATTAAATTGTATTTTTGCATTATTGTTTTTGTCAAAGACAACTGAGAGCTGAGGTATCACAGGCCCTGTCTCTGGTTGGTTATGTTCACCCTCCTAAAGAAAAAGATGTAAGAGTTCTTTCTATGGATGGTGGTGGTACAAGATAAGTTTGGAAGTCAGATGTTTCAAAGATTTTGTCTCCAATTAACCTCTTATAAAAAAGAAGATGTGGTATGATTGCCAATGAAACAACTCCCCACAAGAGACCAAACAATACAGAAATTAACAACTTAAGGTCACTGTACAGCCTTCAACAATGAGCAAAGCCCATACTGTATATATTCCGCCATTAAACGCCCCAAATGACAAATGTAAAAGAATTCAGACAATAAAACTAATGGTCTAATTTTTGTACAAAATAATGGATGAAAAACAAATGTTTAACACAGCAACAAATGACAACCCCTTAATTACAGGCTCCTGACTGAAGACAGGCACATACAAAATGTGGCAGTGTTAAACACAGCACGTTAACAGGCACCGAACCCTCCCTAACCTAGGAGAGTGATTTAAAAGTCTAAGGAATTAAAGAATCTTTTACATATATCCCTCACCAAATGCATGTTCCTGTTTACCAAATCTTAAACCTTTTTTCTTATGGACTACAAATCAGAGCTTTAAGAAATTTGATATCAAGCTTCATGTGAGCATGCTATACCATGTGGTTGGTTTCACACCCATCTTTCATCAAATCAAACTAAATCGAAATTGTGCGTCTTTTTTATTTTATTTTCTTTTTTAGCAAAATGCAAACGTCACAATAATAACAATAAATTTTGATATATTTTTTTCAATTTCCATTCTCAAACTTTGCCTCAACAAAATGATATTAAGCTTGTAGACAATGCTAACAATCATAAAACACAGACAAAGTTCAAATTTGTGTGACGTCACTTTTCCAGTTCTCTATTTATGTCCCTTGATAATGTTATATGCAACCCAAGGAATCATCTGTGTTTGTTCTCCATATATTTTAGATAGATATATGTATAGAAATTATAAATTTTATGTAGATACTGTTCCACTATAAAACCAAATACTGCTCAAATACTTTTATTTATATACATTTCAAAACATTAAATGATCTTTTTCAGAGGGGTCATAGCAATACAAACATTAAAGATGATCCAGGAACAGTGTAAGACAGAAATTACCCAGTGTTTTGGCTATGTGTGTGGTACTAGTCAGGGAGCCATTCTGGCCTGCCTTATATTTTTGCGAAAAGTTCCTCTAGCTGAAGCTGAAGAACGTTACATGGAATTCAGTCAGATGTTCAACAGAAATGCAGTATATGGCACAGGTAAACTGGTTTGGGAACAAGCTTTTTATGACACTGATTTGTTGGAGAAGATCCTTAAGTAAGTACCTGTTGATAAAAAAAGATGAACAAAAGTCATTAGTCTTTTTTATTCTAAACACACATATGGCATACAACATTTCAAAAAATGCATTTTAAACCTTGTATTTGTGATGAGTTTATGTATACATGTTGTATGTAGATATGAATCAACTGTCTAAAGCTGCTGTCACAGTAATAAAGGTTTTGGTACTGTTATACTGGGAGTGATCTATCTGCCTACATTGATTGGTTAACATAACACCAATAACACCAAGTTACTCAATTTGCTAAGTAATTGCTTCCATTTGATTGGACAAAAAATTGAAAATATGATGATATGAAATGTTTTTCTCAATCTAACTTTACATGTCAGTTAAATTGTGTTCTCAGATATCGGCAGTCAGGTTTTAACATTAGAACAAAATAGTTGCCCCTATCCTCTGGCTTTTGTGGCCCAATCAAAACAATTCTTCCTGTTAAATCAATTTAAAAGTTCAAGGTTAATTGTTTGATTCAGAAGCAAAACATGAAATAAGTTTGGTTGGAAGAAAATTGTTTTGCAATCTGTTTCCTTAACAGAAAATAGAAAAATAGACATTTGACTGATTTTGGACAAAGAAATATATTATGATTGATGCCTCTTCATACTAATTATTCTTTTGCAGGATGAATTTCTCTGAAGATAAGATGATGGCTGACTGTGCTAAAGATGATACCTGTCCAAAGGTAGATAAATACATAAACTTTAAACTACAATCTCTTTACTCTTCCTAACTTTCATCTGTTTATCTGTCCATTGTCTTCTGTAACTTCTGTAACAAATTGAAATAACTCTGATTCTGAATTAAATTTATATTTAATTAGGAGACCTATTGAGTATGTGTTATACTATGTAGTATACTATTTTAGATCAGCTTGGCAGACACTTCATGTTTAATGATGTTTTCTTTATTTATGATACACAGTAGTGTTGTTTGATTTAAATATTCATTCCATTTGCGTAATTTGTATGTGTGAAAAACTATGTAGGTGCATGGAAAAATGTTTAAACATCTAGATTGAAACAGCATCTATCCCATAACCATGTTAAATTGAAAAGGATCAAACATGGTTTGGCAGATATTAAATAATATTTACATGAAAATCTGTTTGAAAATCCCTCTGTCATACTGAGGCCTTGATTGTTCCTTTACAAACAAAGAAAGCACTCTAAACTACCGGTATGTGATAATTTTTTTCTTATATTATATATATTAAAGATCATCGATTTTTTGCCAAGGTATGCAATTACATATATAGTTTCTTATTTATGTAAATCTGACTACAAAGACGTGCACAGATGCTTCTTTATAGTAAACATTTTCACAACAATGATTAAAGACCGATTATGTTAATATTTTTATGTTACAGGTATCAGCTATATCCTGCCTATTAAATGTTCCTACGATGAAGAGTTTTATGTTCCATTCTTACAACCTACCACCTGGAGTGTATTCCCATTATCCTGGTAATTGTAAACACAAAGTATGGTAAGCCATCAGAGCCTCTTCTGCAGCTCCTGTTTACTTAAAAGAATTTGTACTTGGAGACTTTATACACCAGGTAACTTATTGTCCCCATCGCAAAAGAAAATTTCAAAATGTTCTTGAAATATGATATCATTGCAATAAGATCATTTATATGGTAAAAGTACAAATGATTTGGATGAGTGAATTAAAAAAGTTTAGATGTGCAAAGTCACAACTTGAAAAATTTTGAGATAAAAAAAAACAAATTGAACTTACACCTACTAACATTACACATGTGTGCATGTACCAGTAAACAAGCGCTTTTAGCAATTTAAGCTTATCATTAGTCATTAATAATTTGATAACTGCTATGGGGAAGTCCATTTTATATAGTGGAAGGGGAGTAGTATAGGACTTGAACGACTCCAGCGCACCCCCAAAAAAAAAAATTTGACCCCCAAAAAATTACCCTTATTTTAAGTAAAAGAGCCCTAAATTTTTATAAAAAAAAAGCAAAAAAACACCCCAAAAAACACCAAATTTTCTTACTCCCAAAAAAAAATTTTTTTTTAATAACTTTTTTATAAAAAAAAACGTTATTAAAAACACCCAAAAAACAACAAAAAAATTCCAAAAAAAAAATAAATAAAAAAACCGGGAGAACTGACAGAGAAAAAATTCTGTGGGATTTAAGAGAAAAAAAAAAAAATCAATTTTTACTTTTAAAAATGAAACAACCTACAGCTCCTGATTTATATCCAGAATTACCTATAGAAGATGGACAAAACTATAGATTACAAAAAATTTCAGAAATAGAAAATTCTTTAAAAAATGAAAGAGACAAAAGAAATTCTTTATATAAAAAATATAAAAGAGGAGTAAACTTTACAGATGGAATAGATACAACTTTAATTTCAGCATCAGTTATTTCTGCAGGTATAGGTGTTGCTATTCCTATTTTATTACCTTTACAAATAACAGCAGTCGCATGCGGAAGTATTGGTGGTGTAATAAAATTAATAAGAAGAAAGCTTACTTCAAAAGCTAAAAAACATTATGAAATAAAAACTTTAGCAGAATGTAAATTAAATAGTATTAAAGATTTAATTTCTAGGTCTTTAACTGACAACAAAATAAGTGAAGAAGAATTTAAACTTATTTTAGAAGAGCAAGAAAAATTTAATGAAATGAAAAAAAATTCCCAAAAAGGAAAAATGGAAAATTTCCTAAAAGGAAAAAGTTTAACTACTTTAGGAGAAGATGAAAGAAAAAAACTTATAGAAGAAACAGAAAATAGAGTAAGAAACGAAATAAAAAAAAAAATGGAAAATCTATAATTTTTATAAATAAAGTTATAATTTCTTCTATTGAAAATCCACCAAACTATGAATCTATTTTTAGACACTAAAGCCAAAAGGGTCATAACCCATAGTGTGATTTTTTTATTAAATAAATGGAAACTGAAAAATCGAAATGCGCTAAAAAAACAATTCAATATATTTTAGAACAAGAAGATTCTTCAGATGAAGAAGAAGCAAAAATAAATGGGCTTACAAAAAAACAAAAAGATAAAATTATAGAAAGTCTACAAATAATGGTTGATAATGAATTTAAATATATCAATATATTATTCTTTTTACAAAAATTATTGTTAACAGGTAGTTTTTATTTTTTAATAACAGAAATATTTGGTTAATTAAAAATGGCATTTTTATTTTATTTAATTTAAAATGGCAGAAGGGGGTTATGAGTTTAAAATAGATGATTATGATGATGATGATTATGATGATGAAGAAAAAACACCATTAATGGATAATGATGATGAAGAGTTTCAAAATTATATAAATAATGAATTTGAAAAAACAAGATATTTATCAGAAGATGAATCTAAAATTCGTAAAAAAGAAACTATAAAAAAAATGATTAAACAATTTTATAAAAAAAATGGTGAAACAACACGTAGTGAAATAGGTTTTTTAGTTAGAGAAGATTATAAAGGAAACCAAATATTATATGTAAAAGATGAAAAAGGTAATAATATTGCATTAACATATTTTAAAAAAGGAGTATTAAAGTTTTATAAATTTAGCACTCTTCAAAAAGAATACGGTGTTAATTTTGTCAGGGATGTTTTAGGTGTAGATGATTTTAAAATATCTGATAATTTAAGAGAAGCTAGAGCAGATTTTCAAGATTTTCAAAGAACGATAAAAGCACCAATTCGTGAACTCGATTATATAGAAATTCCATTACAAGAAATATCTACACAACAAGAAGGACAAGAATTATTAGAAATAGCAAGTAATGAAGAAACACATGTGAAAGAAATAGAAACTTCATTTATTGAACAAGGAACATCTTTCATAAATGAAGAAACACAAACATATATGGAAAAAAGAGAGATGGATGGTATAATCAATGCAATGACATCAGTAAAAGAAGAGATTGCAAATGAATTAGCAAAACTGAATGAAACAAATAAAGACTTAGCAAAAGAAAATGCCAAATTAGAACAAGCTAAAGAAGACAATGATGAATTTCAAATAGATAGAATAAGTAGTCGAATAAGAGAGTTAGAATCTGAAAGAAGTACAAGACTAGAAATACTTAATGTTAATAAAGAAAAACTACGTAGTCAAGTGAACAGATTTAAACAAACAATACATAAAATGTTAAACGAAGACAAAACATTAGGTGAAAGAATAAGAACATTATTCAGAGAACAAGGAATAACAATAGTTAGTGTTTTAACTGCTTTTGGAATGATTATTGGTGTTATTGTTGAGGCATTTAATGGTGGAACTACTTCTCCTTCTCCTTCTCCTTCTCCTCCATCAAAAGGTGGTGGTGTACAAGAATGGATAAAAAAACAATTAAAAAATCTTGGAAAATTATTATCTTTTCTTGCAGGAAAATTAGCAGCTGCATTACCAGGTATTATAGGTTCTATTGTTTCTTGGTTATTGTCTGCAACAAAAGACGTAGTAAATTGGTTTGCAAACAACTTATGGGCATTGCTTATTTTAGTTGTTAGTTTATTGTTTACTGCTGCTAGAGATTATTTGAAAAAATAAAGTGCTGTAAATCCTATTACAATACTTACAAATATTATTGCTTGTTTATTATCTTCATGATCTTCATGTTCAATTTTTTTTATTGGATCTATTTTTGGTTCTTTAGGCTTTTCAGGTTTTATAGGTTCTTGTGGTTTTACAGGTTCTTTTGGCTTAAAATCAACATGATCAAAATTTTTATTATTTAAATCATCATTTAACCCAAGTGTTTGATTTTCTGTTGCAATTATAATTTTATTATTATAACCAACAATGGTGCCAATTTGTAAAACCATATCACTGGGAGACATATATAAACCAAGTCCATAAGCATAATCAACTTTACTTCTTGCGTATTTTAAAACATTTTGATAATTTGATATCTGAGTGGGTAAATCAATAGGACTATTTATTACATCTTGTACATTTGCTAAGAATTGTTTTTGTGCATCAAATCCTGTTCCTACTTTTAAAATTTCTGTTTTTGTTTGAGATTGTGCACCTAATAAAGCCCATACATAAATTTTAATACTTTCATTAATACGTTCAATACCTGCTCGTGTAAAACCTTCTGATTTATCTAAAATAAATGTTGTCCAAGCCATACTTATATCTTTTTCATGATAAATTGTATCATGAATATTAAAGAATGGACCATCCTTTTTATGATTTTGTCTATATTCACCACTTGGTTTATAATATTGCTCAAAACTTCCTAATCCTTGACATGATGATTCTAGTTTTTGTCTCCAATCTGTATTTGGAGAAATATTAAATTCATCACATAATTTCTGGTATGCAGCTTTGTCATATGGGTTCTTGTAATAACAGAAAGAAGAATCTGTTGGTAAAGGTGATTTAAGTTCTTTTAACATTTTTGCAATGCAATAATATAAATGAAACATATAAAAAGACTTTGTAAGATTTGAAGTATTTTGTATATGATCATTATAAGAAACACCACATCCTGTACTTGCACACCATACTGCAAAGTTTAATTGACATTGCCACCAATCAAATGAAGAATGAATCCATGTATTCCATGGTTCGTTAGTGTGTATTGATGGGTTTTGATAGTTTTGAAATAAATCAGGAAAAGATGTTTTAAAGTTCTCTTTTTGATTTACAAATATCGTTTGATTTACAAGATTTGTTTTTAATTGATGATTTTTTTCAGAATATTTAATACCTGTATTATATGAAACATTAGGATTATATTTAAATTCTTTTGTTATCATTTTTTTATATTAAAAATGTTTCATACTATTTCAAATATTGATAATACAATAAACTTAGAACAATACATAAATAACAGAAATGGAAATAAACGTATTGGTTTGAAATTTATAAGATACAGTATAGGTTGGTATAATGTTTATCATGGGTTTATAACAAAAACCGGAGAGGAACAGCAAAGGATTATGAATGGTTATTATAGTTTTCAACAAATAGTGGATGAATTTCAAAAAGAAAATATTGTATTATCCGTAAATGAAGCAAATGGTATCGCTTCATTAAACACTACTACTGAGTTAAAGATAAGTAAGGGTTTGGGAAATATGTTAGGGTTTAATAATAAACGTAAATTCGAACCTGATGAATTACATTATGGAAACAAATTTGTGGATTTTGCTATTTATAAATCATTATATATCCATTTGGAACAAGTTAGCACTTCTCATAATTATCTTGATGGTAAGCCAAGTACATTATTGGCTGTTATTCCAGTCGAGAATAAAGAGTTTGGTGAAGTTATAACAGCGAGATTTGAGCATCCGGAATATAAGTGTTTAGTAAATGATGTTATAACAGAATTGAAATTAGAATTAAGAGATGAAAATAATAACAAGATAATTAATCATTTACCAATTAATTGTGTTTTAGAAGTTATATAATTTATTTAATAAAATGAGCATACTTGGTGTCAAAAAAAAAAACGTAGAAAAAGAAATATTAAATATGAAGAGTGAGCTTCAAACAATGGATACTAAGGATAAAAATTTACATCGGAGTGTCGCTGCCCTAAGCATCAGAGTTTTAAATGTTGAAAATATAGTTGGTAATATTAAAAATAAACCAGACAGAAAAATAATAAGTATATATGCTGGAATTGATGGTCCAATACATGGAAATAAAAAGTTTAATTTTGGTGATGGTGGTGGTTATTATGTAATGAACTTTCCAGGACAAATATTGGGTATTAGTTTAGTAAGTTTAAGAACAAGCACAGATATTATAGCCATTAAGATGATTGTTAATGATAAGTCAACTAGTTACAAAATGAGTTTGGATAATGGTGTCACACACGGTTTTAATAACTTTTATACACCTTTTGAAGTTAAGGCTGGAGATTTAATAAGTTTTATTAGTATGACTAATAATTATACATGTATCAATACTCTAGTATCAGTGGTAATTGAATTATTTTTATAACAAATTTAATCCTTAAAAATGTCGGCATACGGAAACAAATTAAATCCTTACAGAAAAATAAGAGAACCCCGTGGTGTGAAAGGTATTCGTCAAAGTGTATCAATAACAAATAATCCTTCAACTATTGATCAAAATCAACAGCTATTAGTGAGATTCCCCAATCTAAGCAATAATGATGTTATTGTTCCTGGAACAACCAGATTGGCATTTGAAATAGAACTCACATCTACAGACGACAATGCAACTATATATCAAAACATAGGAAGAACAATAGTTAAAAAAACAACAATTCGTATAAGTGGAAATGAAATTATGTCAATTGATGATAGTGATATTTATCATTGTTATGTTGATTTATGGAAATCTACATCTGAACGTTTAAATATGGCATACCAAGGTATTGGTGAAACAAACATGTTAAAACACAGAGTTGGCGCGGATGATAAAGCATCAGACATAGGCGATGAAGCAATTGCAACTGCATATGGTGCAAGATTTTGTATCCCACTTGATTTTGAACTATTAGAAACTCATATGCCTTTTTATCAAGCAGGTCTTGGTGATAGACTTGAATATGAACTTACATTTAATAATTATAGCAATGTTATTAAATCAACAGATACATCTGCAAGTTATACAATCAAAAACATTTGTTTAGAATTTGATATGGTTACTGATGCAGAATTAGCAAGACAGATAAGACAACAAGTTAATGGTAAGATGGTTATTTTGTACGATAGAATACTAAGACATAGAAAAATAACCAAAAACAAATCTGATACATTGTGGAATATAAATTTAAATGTTCCAGCTAGAAGTATGAAAGGAATTCTAATGTTGTTCGAAGATCCTGAAAGAACAAGTACCGAAACTTATTATAATCCTAACATAACAAAAGTAGAAATGACAATAGAAGGTGTTCCAAATCAACTATACAGTCAAGGAATGAAAGCATATCAACAATGGGATGAAATAAATAAATTCTTTGCTTTAAATTCAAAAAGAAATAAAACAACAGAAGAAGTTTTAAAGGATTTAAATTTATCCTATACAACATTAGAAAAATATCTTACAACTAATTATGCATTATGGTTAGATTTACGTTCAACAGATGACAACTCATTACACGGTTCAGGTAGAAGAATTGAAAATGCTTCTGAAGGTATTACTATCCAAATAACTAAAACAGCAGGAGCAAATAAATTAATAAATGTTTATCTGTTTGTTATACAAGATGCACAAATTAATTTTGAAGATGGAAGATTTAAAGAAGTTAATTACTAGGAATTACTGTCTTGACGAACAAGTTCTGTTATCCTATTCTGTTCAGAAATTAAATCACTTCTCTTTATTTCCAATATAGTCTTTTCTTCATTCTCACAGGTTCTTTTTGTTATGAATTTTTTAAGCTTAGTCTTTGCACTAACTTTTTGTCTTGTTAATCGAAGCCAAATCCGTCTCTTGTTTCTGTCACCAAAATCTTCCTTAGTTTTATTTATTCTCTCGGTTAAATATTCAATGTCCTTTTTTATGCCGTTTATCTCCATATCTTGTATATTTATCGTATTATTACGTTTCACTAATAATGTTTCAAGTTTTTCTAATTCATCCGACACTTTAACTAAATAACATCTTCTCAATTCAGATTCCATTTTGAAGTTACTGTAGCAATATTAAATGGCAAATTTAATTAAAAACCGCACTTTGTTACCTGTAAATATTTACAATGATCGATTTAGTTTATTTAAAAGTCATATCCTATTGAATTAAATATAAACAGTTTGCTTGGATACAGTAAACATCTCCTTAGTTACAATGAACACTTACTTAGTTACAGTAAACAACTCCTTAGATGCAGTAAACAACTCCTTAGATGCAGTAAATACTTACTTAACTACAGGTTATTGTAAATTTTACCTGAGAATTTTGTTTACAACTATTAAACTTTTACTGACGCAGTTAATTAGTTTGATGCATGATTTAACAAACGAATTCAAGTATGTTTCTTACATTTTGTCGATATTATTGAATTTGTTCTTTTATTAATATATATAATATTACAATTGACTGTAGTTAGATTTAAATATCAAATTCACAACGTTTCAACTATTCAAACCAGTAATTACTGTTTGCTATACAAAACAGACATTTAAGATTTAATGGATTTATTCAATGGATTTTAAATCTACCTAGAGATCTAAAACTTAGTCAAAAGTAATTCTTGTTCATAGAAAGCACCTGTTATTTCTTCGCCTTTTAAATCAATTATTTTATAAGTAAAAGGAATTGTATTTAAAACTTTTTCAATTACAAATATTTCTTTTCTCCAACGAGTAGTATAACCCTTTTCAAATTTACCTTTTTTTTTTGTTATTCTTACTCTAGTACCTGCTTCGAATTTAGGTTTTTTAATTTTCTCTTCCTTTTCTGGATATAAATTCTTATACACTGTTAATTCATTTTTTAATTTACTTGCTTGAACAGGTGTCATTTTAATTGAAGAATGTACTGTATTATTATAATTTTTAACTAATTTATCTAGTATATCATAATATTTAAAAGTTTCATTAGCAGTAAAGTATTTATACATATGTTGTTTCATTGTTCCTATCCAGCGTTCCACTATACTGGATTTTTCTTCATTCTCAGTTGAATATAACTTTATGTTATTATCTTTAAACAATTCTTTTACTTGTCGATTATAAAATTCAGATCCTTTATCTGACCAAATATATATTGGTTTTCTTTCTTTAATTAATGTTTTAAATGCTTCACTCACTGCTACTCCTGTTTTATTTTTCAATGGAATCAACCAACCATATTTACTAAAAACATCTATAACTGCTAATAAATATTTATAGTGTTTATTTTGTTTTGAATATGGTTGCATATCTATTAAATCAACTGCCCATGTTTGATCTATTGAATGAACATAAACACGTCTTTTAGGAAAAGATTTTACAACTCTATGATGTAGTTCATCTGCTAATTTATTTGTTAGATTTGTTTTAGACATTTTGAAGTAACTAAAATGTTTTCTTAAAAAATGGATGAAAGAAAACATTGTTCAAAATGTAATGAATACAAGTTACTAAGTGAATATTACAAAGCAAAAGACAAACCACTGGGAGTTAAATCTGCATGTAAAGAATGTTTAAAACCTTCAAAACAAAATCATTATCAAAATAACAAAGAAAAATATAAAAAAGCTTTTAAAGAATTTATGGAAAGAAATCCTTTTTATTGGAATTTATATCCAAGAAAATAATATAATTAAAAATTAAATATTACAAAATGGGATCTAAAAAATCCTTTAAAGATCTTATTACTGAAACTACTATTGATGATATAGAAGAAATCAATGCAACTAAATACATAAACTTATTAAAAGATAAAATAGTTATTAATCAATTTCCTTTAAAAATAAAGATAATAATAACAAGTGAATTTACAACTCCTATGGCATTTGATAGAATAGAAAGTCATTACTCTCATCCTGTTGAAGTTGTCCTAACACAAAACAATTTATCTACATTTTACAATAATTTGTTAGATAAATTTAAAGCTTGGGTAGATAAATTTCAAGAAAGAGGATCTGGTTTTGTTTTTGATGGTATCAAAAGTGTAAAAGTAAAACTATATAAATATGAATATCAAAGAGCTTCGTCTTATTTTCCCCTTCAATTTAAATCAAGTAATATTATTAATGTCCAAAATAAAAAGGATAATAAGTGTTTTCTTTGGTCAATATTAGCAAGTTTATATCCAGCCAATAAAGACAAACAAAGAGTAACAAAATATAAAGAATATGAAAATGAAATTAACATGAAAGGAATTGAATATCCTGTATCAATAAAAGATATCCCAAAAGTAGAGAAACAAAATAATCTAAGTATAAATGTATTTGCTTTAGAGGATCAAACAAATAAACAATCTTTACATCCAGTTTATATATCAAATGTAGAAAGTAAAAACGTAATTGATCTCTTATACATTGAAAGTAACGAAAATACTCATTATTGTCTAATTAAAGATTTAAATAGTTTTATGTGTAATAAGAATAGAAATAAATCGTTTATATGTAGAAACTGTTTGCAAGGATTTCAAAGAGAAGAAACACTAATAAAACATAAAAAAATATGTTATGATAACGAACATTGTAAAACCATAATGCCAAAACCAGGAAAAAATATTCTTAAATTCAATAATCATCATTTTAAGAATAGATTACCATTTGTTATATATTGTGATTTCGAAGCATATAATATACCCATGCAATCATGTACTCCAGATCCTAATAAATCTTATATAAAACCAATAAGTAAACAAGAAATAAATAGTTATGGTATTTATGTTCATTCTGATTATCCAGAAATATATAAACCACAATACTTTTCTTATGTTGGTGATGATGCAGTAGAAAAATATGTGGAAAAAGTAATGAAGATATACAAAGAAATAACTTATAAGATCTACCTTAACGAAAAGAAAAAACCAATATTAAATAATCATGAAGAAGGTGAATTTCAAGAAGCAACCGGATGTTATATTTGTGGAGAAGAATTTAAAGAAAGCGAAAAAGTAAGAGAACATAATCATCTTTCAGGTAAATATAGAGGAGCAGCGTGTCAATCGTGTAACACAAAAGAAGGTAAAGCAACAAAATTAATACCCGTGTTCTTTCATAATGGATCGAATTATGATTTCCACTTTTTAATCGAAGAATTAATGAAATATGAAGATGAATATAATAAAGTAAAACTTCTTTCTAAAAACTCAGAAAATTATATTTCTATAGATTATGGATCAAATTATAAAAAATTAAGATTCCTAGATTCATATAGATTTATGTTAAAAGGCTTATCAGATATTGCCAAATCAATGGATGAGTTTCCTATTTTAGAAAAAGAGTTTAAAGGTAATATAGCTCTTTTAAAACAAAAAGGATTCTATCCATATGAATACATAGATTCTATAAAAAAATTTGAAGATAAAAAACTTCCTGAAATAGAAAATTTTTATTCTAAATTAAAAAAAGAAACAATTACAAAAGAAGAGTACAAACATGCACAAAGAGTCTGGGAACATTATAATTGTAAAACTTTATTAGACTATCATAATTTATATCTCAAAACAGATGTTCTTATCTTAGCCGATGCATTTGAAAAGTCTAGAGTTTTTAATTTAGAAAATCTAGAAATAGACCCATGTTATTGTTATTCTGGTCCAGGATTAACATGGCAATGTGGTTTAAAATTTACTGGAGTAGAATTAGAATTACTAACTGATGTTGATATGCTACAAATGTTTGAAAAAGGAATAAGAGGAGGATTTTCTGGTGTTCTAGGTCCAAGACATGTAAAAGCCTTCAACAAATATACTTCAAATTATGATAAAGATTATAGAATAATAGATGAACATGAAAAAAAAGAATGTTTAGAAAGATTAAAGGAAGGAAAAAACTTAAATAAATTTTTTGAAAAAAATTATTTGTTATATCTAGATGCAAATAATTTATATGGTTGGGCAATGTCACAAAAACTTCCTACAGGAGATTTTAAATGGGAAGAAGATTTAAATTATTATAATAATATTCCAGAAGGAAGAGGATGTTTAATTGAATGTGATTTAAAATATACAGAAGAATGTAAAAAGAAAACAAAAAAATATCCTTTAGCACCGGAAAAGATGAAAATAAAAAAAGAAGAATTATCTGAATACCAATTAAATCTATTGGGAGACAAACCATTAGGTAATGAAGAAAAATTATTTTTAACATTGAGAGATAAAAAAAAATATATAATTCACAATAGCATTTTAAAAAAATATATAAAACTTGGAATAAAGGTAACAAAAGTTTACAGAACAATTTCATTTAAAGAATCAAATTGGTTAGCAAAATACATAAATTTCAATACAGAACAAAGAACTAAAGCAAAATCAGATTTTGAAAAAGATCTTTGGAAACAAAGGAATAACGATTTCTATGGAAAAACATTAGAAAACATTAGAGGAAGAAGTGAAATAAAATTATTTACAGACAGGGAAGAAGTAAAAAAATATATAAAAAAACCAAATTTTAAAGACTCAATAATATTTAATGATAACTTTGTTGCAATTGAAAATAATGTTACTTCTGTTAAATTTAATAAACCTATTTATTTAGGACAGGCTATATTGGATTACTCAAAACAATTAATGTATAGCTTTTATTATGATGTTGCTAATGAATTATGGGAAAAGAATGAATTAGTTGCAAGTGATACTGATAGTATGATTTTGAGTGTAAAAACCAAAGATATTTATAAAGACATGGAAGAAATGATAGATGAACTTGATACGTCTGGTTATCCAAAAGATCACCCTTTATATTCAGAAAAAAATAAAAAAGTAATTGGTAAATTTAAAGATGAACTTAATGGGAAAATTATGAATGAAATAGTTTATTTAAAAAGTAAAGCATATTCTTTTACATTAACAGATTTAAGTGAAGAAAAAAAATTAAAAGGAATTGGAAAAACTACAATAAATAAAGATATTAAATTTGATGATTATAAAGATTGTTTGTTCAATAATAAAACCAAAATGAATAAAATGTGTACAATGAACTCGAGCAAACACAAAATGTTTGTTAATGAAGTAAATAAAATAAGTATGTCTTCATTCGACGACAAAAGATATATTTTAGATAATGGAATAGATACTCAACCTTTTGGATTTTAATTTATTTTATTAACCAAACAATAAAACCAGTTAATACCATACCACCAACAACAAATGCAATCTCTCTATTTTTCTGGTCTTCTGATGGAGTATAAAAATCACTTAATGTAGGTTTAGGTGATAATGAAGTTAATTTTGTATTCGTGACACGATAGTATAGTTTCATTGCCTGGTCAACATCATCAAAAGTCTGAACCGCATGATGTTCCTTTTGTAATTGTTCATTTATAAAATCTAATCTTTGTATTCTTTTTTTATTCCATTCTGATTGTGCTTTTTCTAATTTTTCTATAGCTTTATCATGTCTTATTTTCTCTTCATTTGCATTACTACCCATATGTGAAAATAAATAATTACTCCCTGAAAATGCAAAAGCATTTGTTATTGCCCCACCAAGCATCATTGTTAAAGCACTTGCCATTTTATAAAAACAAAAATTACTTCATAATATCAGCAGGTATAATACCTTGCTTAATCAACATATCTTTTGTTGCCATTGCAAGTAATATATCAATGGATAACATTACAACATCATTCATGTTAAAATCCACTTTTGGTGCTGGCCTCCTTAATACCTTTTTACCTATTTCTGCATATCCAACTGTTAACAATGTTTCCAATCCAGCATGATATAACATATTTGCTATTTGTTCCGTCTTTTTGAGTTGTCATTTTAATGTACTAAATTTAATTAAATTCAAAAGGATCAATTTCTTTCTTTTGTTTTTCTGGTTTTGTTATTTCTTTAATCATTCTTTCTGGTTTCTTACTTTGGTTGTAAAAAAACAATCCCAATCCAACAATACTTATAGAAAAAAGTACAAATTTATAATCAACTAGGGAACTGGAGTGTTTCTCAACCGAAGGAATATGTTCGTTTGATTCATAATCTATTTCTGTATCAGAATCTTTTGTTATTTGTTTGATTTTTGAATTTTCTTTTTTTAATTTTTCTACTTCTTTTTTTCTCAATTCTGCATTTCTTATTCTTACTTCTGCACCTTTCTTACCAGCAGCTACTCTTTTTGGGTCTTTTGGTTTGGGTTTTTTAAATACTTCTATTTGTTCAGGATTTTCATTCATCATTTTTTATGTCATTTTTTTCATCTTTTTTTTGGAAATCGAGCGAAGCGAGTGGTTCGATATGTCTTGCTGTTGTTAATATTGCAGTAAAAGGAGCAAGATACATTCCATATCTATAGTACAGTTCACAACATGTATTAGTTAAAGCATTATTGATAAAAGGATCTTCCTCTAAGTCTTGTATCAAAATTGGTGGATTAACAACTTTGAAAAACTTTGATACACCCATAACATATAAATTTATAAAAGAGTTTCCTAATGTCTTGGTCATACAAGCTCCCAATCTTGCTTCATATTTACAGTATAGTTTGTTTATTTGTTCTGTTGTCATTTTATCAATATCTGACAGTTGTAATTCTTTACCCAGATATTGTTTACTACTCCCACCAGCAACAACAGCTGATAATCTTTCGCGTTTTTTTTCTTGAAGGGAACCGTTCACTTCGCTCGCTTCATCATCAATATTTATGTTTTCCACAATTTGCTCGCTTAATAATTCTTCAGCATTCATTTTATACGTTTCAAAAAACGGATATGATTTATTTTTAACTTTAAAAAAATTAAATACAACATATCCAACCAATGATAAGACTGCAGTGTTTGTTACAATTGTTAGTATTTCCAACAGCATTGCTTTTTTTATTGCTTATTTTTGGTTAAATTACTTAAGAATTACTTAAGAATTACTTATTTTGGTTAAATTACTTAAGAATTACTTAAGCATTACTTAAGCATTATTTTGCTTATTTTGGTTAAATTACTTAAGAATTACTTATTTTGGTTAAATTACTTAAGAATTACTTAAGCATTACTTAAGAATTACTTAAGCATTACTTAAGCATTACTTAAGCATTACTTGAGAATTGCTAAAAAAATTAATTAAGTAACCAATAATCAGTAGGTTGATCTGTCTTTAATATTAATTTACGATGTTTCTTTTTTTTAAGTTCTTCCTTTATTCTTTGTCTTTCTTCCAAAGTAGGAATAACATCATTTTCTCTTAGGCAATTATCAAAACTATCTCTATCTTTTGTGTAGAACATGCATAACCATTTTGTTTGTTCTCTTAAATCTTTTAAAACAGAGTTGTATCTCTGTGAAATGACCCACACTGATTGTTCCGCATGTCTTCCTGAAAATGCAAGCTCGGACAGCATATCTTTTTTCTTTGTTAGTTCTTTTGTTGCACTGCAGTCATCAATGATATATAATGTTGGATGACCAGCATATTTTTTAAAGAACATTCTTAGTAGTTCTTGTAGCTTCTCTTCTTCATAAAGGGAACCGTTCGCTTCTCTCACTTCAACAATAGGATTAACAATTATTAGATTTTTTGTTTTTGGTTTTCTAACATCATCAATCCATTCACGATTTTTGTATGCTTTGTTCCATTGGATGGTTGGACAAAGTATGACTATATATTTGAACACTTCACTATATTCTTTTTCTAATAAATCAAGAACAAACTCTGTTTTTCCACATCCTGTTTGTCCACATATAATAGCACAATGGGGATATTTTGGTAATTCATAAAGGGAATCGTTCGCTTCCATTTTTTAAGGGGAACAGTTCGCTTCCATTTTTTAAGGATAACCGGAGTGTATCTCGCTCCGCTCGCTTGCTTTTCTTTCATTTTTAAAAGTAAAAATTGATTTTTTTTTTTTCTCTTAAATCCCACAGAATTTTTTCTCTGTCAGTTCTCCCGGTTTTTTTATTTATTTTTTTTTTGGAATTTTTTTGTTGTTTTTTGGGTGTTTTTAATAACGTTTTTTTTTATAAAAAAGTTATTAAAAAAAAATTTTTTTTTGGGAGTAAGAAAATTTGGTGTTTTTTGGGGTGTTTTTTTGCTTTTTTTTTATAAAAATTTAGGGCTCTTTTACTTAAAATAAGGGTAATTTTTTGGGGGTCAAATTTTTTTTTTTGGGGGTGCGCTGGAGTCGTTCAAGTCCTATACTACTAAGGGGTAGTAGTTTTGTATTTTTTATTTAGGCAAATATCAATTTGGCAATCTGCAAGACAAGATTCAAGGTCCCTGCCATGGGAAGCCTCTAATATTGATCATAAATAAAAATAATTTGTTTGTGTGACAATTTATGAGGTATAAAATTGGTAGAAATACTTGTTTATATTCTGCCAAGTTCATCAAATATTAATTTTGACTAACAATTGAGTTTTTATATTTTTTTGTTACTTTAAATTGTTAATTTAAAATATAATCTTGTTGATCTTTGTAGGATGGTGGATTAATGGCCAACAATCCAGCTGATATTGCCGTGTCTGAATGTAAGCTGTTATGGCCTGATGAGCCAATTCAGTGTCTTATTTCCCTTGGAAATGGAGGTTTTGAATATCACCAGCCCAGTAGTCAGCACTTCGGTGTTGACATGAATATCAATTAATTGGTCATTTCTATAAATTTTCTGTTTACAAAACTTTTATTTTTCCAAAAACTAAGGATTTTCTTACGCCCAGGAGTAGATTACCTTAGCCGTATTTGGCACAACTTTTAGGAATTTTTGGGTCCTCAATGCTCTTCAACTTTGTATTTGTTTGGCATTTTAACTGTTTTGATCTGAGCGTCACTGATGAGTCTTATGTAGACGAAACGCGCGTCTGGCGTATTAAATTATAATCCTGGTACCTTTGATAACTATTTACACCACTGGGTCGATGCCACTGCTGGTGGACGTTTCGTCCCCGAGGGTATCACCAGCCCAGTAGTCAGCACTTCGGTGTTGACATGAATATCAATTAATTGGTCATTTCTATAAATTTTCTGTTTACAAAACTTTTAATTTTTCGAAAAACTAAGGATTTTCTTACGCCCAGGAGTAGATTACCTTAGCCGTATTTGGCACAACTTTTAGGAATTTTTGGGTCCTCAATGCTCTTCAACTTTGTATTTGTTTGGCATTTTAACTGTTTTGATCTGAGCGTCACTGATGAGTCTTATGTAGACGAAACGCGCGTCTGGCGTATTAAATTATAATCCTGGTACCTTTGATAACTATTTACACCACTGGGTCGATGCCACTGCTGGTGGACGTTTCGTCCCCGAGGGTATCACCAGCCCAGTAGTCAGCACTTCGGTGTTGACATGAATATCAATTAATTGGTCATTTCTATAAATTTTCTGTTTACAAAACTTTTAATTTTTCGAAAAACTAAGGATTTTCTTACGCCCAGGAGTAGATTACCTTAGCCGTATTTGGCACAACTTTTAGGAATTTTTGGGTCCTCAATGCTCTTCAACTTTGTATTTGTTTGGCATTTTAACTGTTTTGATCTGAGCGTCACTGATGAGTCTTATGTAGACGAAACGCGCGTCTGGCGTATTAAATTATAATCCTGGTACCTTTGATAACTATTTACACCACTGGGTCGATGCCACTGCTGGTGGACGTTTCGTCCCCGAGGGTATCACCAGCCCAGTAGTCAGCACTTCGGTGTTGACATGAATATCAATTAATTGGTCATTTCTATAAATTTTCTGTTTACAAAACTTTTAATTTTTCGAAAAACTAAGGATTTTCTTACGCCCAGGAGTAGATTACCTTAGCCGTATTTGGCACAACTTTTAGGAATTTTTGGGTCCTCAATGCTCTTCAACTTTGTATTTGTTTGGCATTTTAACTGTTTCGATCTGAGCGTCACTGATGAGTCTTATGTAGACGAAACGCGCGTCTGGCGTATTAAATTATAATCCTGGTACCTTTGATAACTATTTACACCACTGGGTCGATGCCACTGCTGGTGGACGTTTCGTCCCCGAGGGTATCACCAGCCCAGTAGTCAGCACTTCGGTGTTGACATGAATATCAATTAATTGGTCATTTCTATAAATTTTCTGTTTACAAAACTTTTAATTTTTCGAAAAACTAAGGATTTTCTTACGCCCAGGAGTAGATTACCTTAGCCGTATTTGGCACAACTTTTAGGAATTTTTGGGTCCTCAATGCTCTTCAACTTTGTATTTGTTTGGCATTTTAACTGTTTTGATCTGAGCGTCACTGATGAGTCTTATGTAGACGAAACGCGCGTCTGGCGTATTAAATTATAATCCTGGTACCTTTGATAACTAATTGAACCCAATTTAGAAATCACACCAAGTAAAAATGCTGTAAAAGAAAAAGTGGCCAAAATAATAGATGCAGCTACAAATACAGAAGGTAATTCATTGATTTTGTTGTGATGTTATTGCCAAATATTATTTAGCATAGCAGGTATATATTTTGTATAGCATTAATTCCCATGTTGTAAGAGTTGCAAAATAGCTTCATTTGATTATTTGTGAAATGTTTATGCACAAAACAATTTCTTCTCAGTTCAAATAAACGAAAATTTTCCAACTGAGTTTTTAGCAAGAAAGACTAATGATGCCCCATGAAGTAAGGAGATATAATCTGAATAAAATCTAGATATCATTTCATAGAGGCCATGTACAGCTTCTGCATATTTCATATCTGTGGTTCCTCAGACTTGTGAAGTATGTCTGAGGATTATGATGAAATTTAAACATGTCAAATGGGTTTGTTCAAAAGCTTAAGTTACTTTGCTAGCATTATATCAAGAGAATTTGGAATGCTTGAAAGTATCCTTAAACACTAGTACAATTTGAATTGTCATAAGTTTCACATATGTTGTGCTTGTATTACAATTTTCTAACGTTTATCAATCAAATTGTTATCTGTGTCCTTTCACACATTATCATGGCATTTAGTCAGTCAAGACCGAACAAAATGTTATTTTTTACAATTTTTACTTTCAACTCTAATTTGACAACATCTTATCTTTTCAGTTGTCCTCCAAGACTTATTGCCAACATCAACATACTATCGTTTTAATCCTTACATGTCAGAAGACATCCGATGGACTAGAAAAGAACAGAGAAACTTATACAAATACGACAAGACACTGAAATGTATTAACGTAAAAATAAATTTAGACTTAAATGTGCTACTAAACAATTACTGAAACAAAGACAGCCACACCAACAAGTGTTAGATTACATCAAACTGAAAGCAGATTCTTCATTTCTGGCTGATTCTAAAATATTATTAGAAACAAATGTTTTATAGCATTATCTGTGATAAACTAGTCATATTGATGGTTATGATGTAATTTTATTTTCTGATAAACTCAGTCATTTGACTTTTATGAAAAGAACTGTTTCCACTTCAGTTTTTCGTAAATGACCTATATTTCACTCTGTTTAGTAAAATAAATTTATTTTACATCAGTTGTATGATATAAGATAGAAAAGTTTTACAGTGAGTTGACTGTTAGTGTTGCTCTCAACCAATTGCAATTCATTCAAAATTTTGACCAAATTGCAATTTGTTTTATAAAATCAAATTGTTCAACTGGTCAGAAATTTGAACCAACTGCTGTAGAAAACCACAGCCAAGTCATGAAAGTGCAAGGTGATAAAATAAAACATACTTACAATCCTATAAGGCCGTGTTCACATTGACCTAAACTCGGTGTTGTGTAAGTGTAACTCACACGTAAACTAAACAAAATTACGTTCCCATTGATAAAATTCAATGTTTACATGTAGTGTAAAACATGTTTTGTCTACATGCAGTCGATACTCGATGTAGGCCTTGTGTAGATTAAGTGTACAAAAAACTAGGCATTTTAAACATTAGTTTCACCGTGTATATTTAAGGAAGAAACAAATTTTGAATAAAATTGATATTTATAATAATTATTAATAAAGTTCTTTACAGAAATGTTGTCTAAACTTGATATATTTATTTAGGTTTTTTTTTAAACTTAACGTTGCTTTATTAAGCCCTTATCAAGACTCAAAGCAGCATCATTGCCGAACACATAATTCATTTGAAAATTTTAAGGTCTTTCCGAATCGACTTGACTTGAACATAAATGTTTGCCACTGGTCTTTACTCAAACAACGAGTCACTCATAAATGCATTACTTAAAAAGTGTGAGGTAAATGTATTGCTTGTCTAGTACATGTATCTCGGATCCGTTAAATTACCCTTAAAACTAAAAAAAAAACAACATTACCCCCTCCCTTTGCCAAATACTCCTTGGAGAAGAAAAACCATTTGAAACAAACAGAAAAGATAGGAATATAGTGATCCCTAAAATATCATTCCTTCTTCTCCTTCAATCTCTTCACCGATGTAATGCATTGGCTTTATGAGAATTAATAAAAATATATATTCTTCGCCTGTAAGCACGCTGCTGCAGCCTACGTTTTCTAATGCTTAATCGAGACATCTTTATTATTTTTAAACTACTGCAAATCATCAAAATAGCTTTTATAAAGAAGCATCCACGTAGACTTAAAAAAAGGGGGGGCGCGGTATTTTGTTAATTTATCTGAGCCCGAAATTTTTCCGCGCGAACGTTTTATTCCGGTGGTGTTTTTTTTCGATGCTGGTAATCATTTTTTTTTTTTCTTCATCATTTAACACTATAATGTATGGGGAAACTCTTGTTTTAGAATATTTTTGTATCATCTGTAGGACCTTTTTTTTTATCCAATTGGGGTTCGAAATATTTCCATCGATACCCCCCATCCAAACCCCTCCCCCCCCAGATCTGAAGTCAAATGGTCGTTCCCTTACTGCTAGAAAAGTTGTCCGAAAACTTTGCATTCGGTTCTACGTAATGAACATTTAAATGACATAGAGTTTACAAGTGTGAACAAATCTTATGTACAGGTATTTAAACAAGGTGTATAGATGTGAACAAATTTAATGTGAAACCAATGTCCGGTACATTAAAGTAATTGTAAACAAGTTTACTGTACATGGCGTTTGGTGTGAACACGTCCTAAGACTTTTACTCCACTTTAATGATGTAGTGACAAAATTAATTTATCAGTTTGTATAGTTATATTATATTCATTTCCATGCTGAAGGGGAACTGTTTATTTTGAATTGTTATTAAATTGTCCAAACTAAGCTTTCATATAGTTTTTCTTTCTAAAAGTATTCTATATTTATAAGAATCAGACATTATGTGAATTAAAACATTTCATATTCAGTAAAATATGTGTAAAATTGCAATATATGTTTGTAGGAAGTTTCCATGGGGGAGATAATAACTTTTCTTTCAAAAAGTCTTTATTCAAAAGAATAATATTTTAGGTTATCTCCCCTGAAAACTTATCAATAGCATATTGTTATTTCACACATATTTTACTGAATATATGATGTTTTATTTAAAATGATATCTGATTCTTATAAATATAGAATACTTTTAGAAAGAAAAACTATATGAAAGCTTAGTTTGGACAATTTTATAGCAATTCAAAATAAACAGTTCCTCTTCAGCATGGAAATGGCTATAATATAACTATACAAACTGATAAACTAATTTTGTCACAACATCATTAAAGTGGAGTTAAAGTCTTATAGGATTGTAAGTATGTTTTATTTTATCACCTTGCACTTTCACATTTTGACTGAACAATTTGTTCAATATTCTGACCAGTTGAACAATTTGGTTTAATAAAACACATTGCAATTTGGTCAAATTTTTTATAATTTTATTCTAAATTCAATTCTAAACCGTAGAAAACCATGAAAAAACGATGTTGACGTCACGGCCACATGACTAAATTATGTCTATGGGCTGATAACAAAATTAACGTCAGCCAATCAGAAGACGCGTTACATCCAAAATTAAATTTTAACTTGTTGTATAATGTTTTGTGATTTTCCTTACTATAATAATAATTGATTGTAACAGGTGTTTCACCTCATTCTGTGTATATAAAAAACAGTTATGACCAGTTAAGATATCTTTTGATAATCTGTATGTTGATTTAATCTGTTCTGGTGTAAATAAAGCCTGCAATTCAGAGCATTGCACTCAGCATATTACATGGAATTGTTAGTGAAATACATTCGACAATTGACTATAATATTTATTCACTGTTAATGATGAAATTCCCAAAAATTTAAGATGTACAGAAAACTTTAAATTTTAAAGTAAAATAGATTTAACTATCTTTAGTGAATAAATATCTTAATCAAAAGAGTTGTGTGGTAGAATATTTAGGTATTTGTATAATGTATGCCGGCATACATTTTTTAAGCAGTTGATGCCAGATACATTATTTATTCAACATGTTTTTTTACCTGTACTTGATTTTCATTTTAATCTGATTTAAAAGTCATGTTTTGAAGAAAGATATGTTTTTGTTTGTTTTTCAGTGCTTCTTATTTACGATATTAAAGATGAAAAAATAAATTTGAACACAATTTCGGTAAAGCTACATTTGTCTTAACAAAGTTAAGTTTCAAATGTTGAACAGCTGACATAAAATTAATTCCTCCTATGCTATTTATAACTTCTTTTATTTCTGTTGTTTTAGGAATTAATTGTTACTTATTATACTTATACTTGTTTATTTTTTGTGAATAAATGTCGACCTGTGAATTAATCATTGTTTCTATTGTCTTTTGTTGCATTATGCAAGACTTAGGTATTACTATCTAGATATGGTGTAATCTTTTTGTATGAAGTTTTATATTTCAGAAGGTAGTAGACCTGGATGCTTTATATCTTGTATGCAGATAATTTGTTATGAAGTTTACGTCTGTCATATGTCCTTTGTCCTTTGCATCATGGTTAAGTGAATATTTGAAGAAGAAAAAAATTGTCATTCAATTTCTGACTTATTATAAGTAATATATTCAGTCCAACTACAATGAAAGTCCAAACTATGTACTGGCTCCCGAAGCTACACAAAAAACCTTACAAATATAGATTTATTTCATCTTCAAGCCATTGTTTCACTACTAAATTGTCTATTCCACTTACTAGTACACTTGGTACAATAAAACACCTGATAATAAATTGTTCAAATACGGCCTTTGAAAATAGTGGAATTAATTACTTTTGGAGTGTCTAAAACTCGTTGGAAGTACTTGATAAATTGAATGCATATATTGGTGATTTTGAATCTGTTCAAAGTTTTGATTTTTCTACCCTTTATACCACTTTGCCTCATATTCTTATTTAGAAGATACATATGTTCAAACTCTTTTAGGTAATTTTTTTTTAGTAGCAGTAAACAAAAGAACTATGTAAATTGAACATGCTTTGATACTATATATGCACTTGAAATTTTACTTGATAACATCTTTGTTCGCTTTCCGTATATCGTCAAGTTATTGGAATTCCAATGGGGACTGACTGCGCACCACTTATTGTGGACCTGATTTTGTATTGTTATGAGTTACATTTTTTGACTAAAATTAGCAAAGACCCATCGAAACAACATTTGATACAAATATTTAACAATACTTATAAATATTTGGATGATATATTGGCTCTCAATAATGACAACTTCAGTATGTATACTAAAGAAATTTATCCTGTTGAACTTACTTTAAATAAAGCTAATACTACCAATGACCACTGCCATTTCCACGATCTTGATATCTATATCATTAACGGGAATCTTAATACAAAAATTTATGATAAAAGAGATGATTTTTCATTTCCTATCGTTAATTATCCATTTTTAGATGGTGACGTTCCCTTGTCACCATCTTATGGTTTTTATATATCTCAACTTGTACGATTCGCTCGTGTATGTAACAACGTATTAGATTTTAGCAAGAGAAATTTTTGTATTACTGAAAAATTATTACACTAGGATTTTCGATATCACAAACTAGTCAAAACATTTACTAAATTTTATCATCGGTATAAGGAATTAATTCGTAAATATAACTCAACATGCAGACATCTTATACGTTCAGGTATTTCACATCAAATCTTATATGGAAATATTCTTTACAAAGCACAAAAATGTCAGTATTCACCTCAAAAGCTTACAAAATCTTCAAATAGACTTATTAAGAAGGAATAACGTTACGATACCGTTGTCATGTCATTAAAGATTGCATATTTTAGCTTTAATATTGAATCACTTATATGGTCTTTTCATCGGAACTAAACACATGTATTTAAAAAAAACAGTTGTTGGCATGACACGGGTTATGTTCTTCTCAGATATTTTATGATATTAAACCCCTACAGGGAGGGATTGTGCCTGATATTCATATGATGAAGACATAATCTTTCAATCAGTTTAATTGAGGTCTGGAGCTGGCATGTCAGTTAACTGCTAGTAGTCTTTTGTTATTTATGTATTATTGACATTTTATTTATTTTCTTTTGTTACATCTTCTGACATCGGACTCTGACTTCTCTTGAACTGAATTTTAATGTGCGTATTGTTGTGCGTTTACTTTTCTAAATTGGCTAGAGGTATAGGGGAAGTGTTGAGATCTCATAAACATGTTTAACTGAGCGTCACTGATGAGCGTCACTGATCAGTCTTATGTAGACGAAACGCGCGTCTGGCATTCTAAATTATAATCCTGGTACCTTTGATAACTATTTACACCACTGGGTCGATGCCACTGCTGGTGCACGTTTCGTCCCCTAGGGTATCACCAGCCCAGAAATAAACATTTCGGTGTTGACATGAATATCAATAATGTGGTCATTTTTATAAATTTCATGTTACAAAACATTAAATTTTTCGAAAAACTAAGGATTTTCTTATCCCAGGCATAGATTACCTGAGCCGTATTTGGCACAACTTTTTGGAATTTTGGATCCTCAATGCTCTTCAACTTTGTATTTATTTGGCTTTATAAATATTTTGATATGAGCGTCACTGATGAGTCTTATGTAGACGAAACGTGCGTCTGGATTACTAAATTATAATCATTGTACCTCTGATAACTATTAACACCACTGGGTCGATGCCATTGCTGGTGGACGTTTCGTCCACGAGGGTATCACCAGCCCAGCAGTCAACACTTCGGTGTTGACATGAATATCAATAATGTGGTCATATTTATACATTTCCTGTTTACAAAACTTTGAGTTTTTCGAACAAAAAAAGGGAGATAACTCCTAAAGGGGATGATGAAATCCTTAACAGGGTCATTTGATTATACATCTTGGTGAGGTCTAGCGATGGTCCGTATTTGGTCTTAATAACTTCAACAGAAACAAGAGGCGGGCATGTTAAAAAAATGTTGGAAGAAAAAAAAGAAAAAAAAACATTAGAAAAACAATAAGGTCTTTCCCATGTAGGGGAAAGACCTTAAAAAAAAACATTAGAAAAACAATAAGGTCTTTCCTCTCCGCGAGGAAAGACCTTAACTAGTATCTCAATTGTTTGTAAAACAATTGAAAGGTCTTTCCTGTAAAAGTGATGTTTTCGTAATGTTCTTCGTACGACCTTACGTTGGATATACGACAAGCATACCTTTTTAAAACTTTTCGCTTTTTACACTTAATGACCTCATCCGCCTACATTTTTGAGATCGGAAGTATGATATATGTAACACAGGGTAGATGAGCTTGCATTTGATATGCGACAACGCCATGTTCTAAAAAGTTTGATTCTTGCACTTAATAACCCCGTCCAACGGTTGGGAATTTGATATTTCAAATGTACACATCATGACCTTTCATTTGATTTTATTTTTTGCACTCAATGACCCCATTCAACCAATTTTTGGGGGACGTCAATTTGAAATTTGAAATGTACGCTATATGTTCTTTCATTTGATATGCGACAACCTTACCATCTGAGAAATTTGAATTTTTGCACTAAATGACCCCACCCTTCCACCTGGGATGAAAAAGAGGTTTTAAATTTTCATTTTTAAGTAGAGTTTATTGAGACCTTCAATTTGATATATTAGATGACCACATTTGACAAAATGCAAAAAATGATGCAATATCAACTATATAAATAGAACTTATGAAACTTACAAAGTCAATGCAAAACATGAAAATTTCAAATTGATTTTTTGGTGTTTCTTTCAATGGAATGTTTTTGGTATTTCGTCAAACATATAACTATGTTACCCTCTTCAATTTCTTAAACATTTTAAGTGGTAGGCTGTTGTTGATTCATAAATACATGCTGCCGCTCGCAAAATTTCAAACTGCATTATCTCTAAAACGACCATAGATATCTCAAATCTGTTTAATGATAAATGATCTACAGTTGAAGGACAACATTATAGAAAAAGAATTGGGACAATTTCAAAGTTCACCAAGGTTACAATTAATCATCAAATATATGATGCAATACCAAACTTGAGAACCGGAAGTCGTAGAGACATGGGACTACCACCATTCAACTCGGGACCACTTGACCTTTCAAATATCACAAGGTCAAGGTCATACTTTACTGTGAAAGTCAAGGTGAAATTTCATCATGACCTGACATTGACCTCAAATTGAAGGTCTTGAATTACTGATCATCTTTGCAGTTTATAGTAGCTTGCTATCTGTTACCTTTTACAAGATATACACACAAAACTATACTTTTAAGAATTATCTCGTTGTAACTTTTGAACAGACGGTCGGACGTTTTAGAGCGTAATGTATAAAATGTAGAGCTAGTCGAGAGGAACATTTAATACACAATTATATGCAGCAAACTCTTATCGTTTTCTTATTATGTAACTTGAATTTGCAGCGTAATTTCTTTTTGCACTCAGTGACATTTGACCTTGGGTGCAAATTGAAGGTCATATGCATTAAAGAATATTAGTGAAGGTCCCAAGTCTCTACGGCTTCCGGTTCGCGAAATATAATTTTTCTAAAAATTTATAATTTTTCAAGGGGAACAATTCCTTATCAGGGTAAATAACCTACTATTTTTTTTATGTTTATTAACATTGCCATCTGTTCTTGTACATGCTGTCATTTTCAATTCTAATCTATCTCTAATACTTTTTAAGAAAATTGCAAATAAAAAAAATGCTTCAAGGGGATATAACTCTCAAAGGGGATGATGAAATCCTACACAGCCTCATCTGGTAAAACGTCATAATGAGATCTATCGATGGTCAATTTTTGGTCTTGATGACTTCAATAGAAACGGGGGAGGGCATGTCAAAAAAATGTTGGAAGAAAAAAAAAACATTAGAAAAACAATAAGGTCTTTCCTCACGTAGGGGAAAGACCTTAAAAAACATTAGAAAAACAATAAGGTCTTTCCTCGCGTAGAGGAAAGACCTTAATTATAGAAACCTCTATCAGCTCTAACTGAAAAGATGGACAATTCTATGTTAAGGGCATCTAAAGTTCAGTTTAAAAGTTTCAGACATATTAGTTTTGACTTTTTTCACTAGACCCTGTCACTACTTAGCATAAAAATTCAGCACACCAATTTTTTAAACATGTAATTTCACCCCCTTACTTAACATTACATGCATCAAATATCAAGAAATAAATTAGGGGAATATATGTAAAAAAGTATTCACGGTTTTCACTAGGCACTATATTCGTACACAACGAAAACCAAAGGACGATAACTGTGTCTTATAGATTTACACACATTCGTTATCAAATATTCTTGTTAACATTTACATTCAATTCAGGTGATGTAGTCTTTTTAAAGGTTCGTGCGCTTCGATTTCCAATGCATCTATAGTTGAACAAAACAATTTCTCATATCTGTCTCAAAATGAAAGTTTACATTTCTTACTGATGATTAGTCTGCAATATATATTGATAAAAGTAAAATCACAAAAATACTGAACTTAGAGGAAGATCAATTGGGAAAGTCCATAATCACATGGCAAAATCAAATAACAAAACGCATCAAAAACGAATGGACAAGAACTGTCATATTCCTGACTTGGTACAGGCATTTTCAAATGTAGAAAATGGTGGATTAAACCTAAAAGTGCTGAACAATTTATCGTGCCGTTTATATCAGTTATTTTCGGTAATATTTTTCCACGATTTCATAATTTCTTTCGTTAAAAAACTGATATCTAATAGTATTATTACTCTGCGTTTATATTTTCAACGTTAAATTGCAATAACTCACAAGACACTAAGTTTTGCTAATCATAGTGAAAAGGAATAACTTTATTATGATTAAATCTTTAAAATGTTGTTTCTAAATTTCATAAATTGTAATGCAATTAACATCAGGTCTTCGCTACAAGTGTTTGACTTAAGCATTCGGTACTTCGTGAAAATACAGATATTTTTATATTATCAAATTTTGAACTAATTCAAAATTAAGGAAACATCACTGACGAGACATTGAACGGTGTAATATGCATCTGGTGCTTAGTTAAGGATACTTTTGACTACAATCGCGTCCTCTGTCACGATAAATGACACTAGTGGAGAAGGTTTTTATAGAATGATGTTGTCAGCTTCCCTCACGATATTAAGTTTTTTAATATGCACATTTTATATCCCGCCATTTTTTACAAGGTATATTTGAGAACACTGACCTCAACTTTTTTTTTAAAGTAATCTGAGCAAAATAACGTATGGTTTGGCATTTTCTTTCAATCATTTGCATTAGTTAATTTTTATCCGTTGCTCAAAATGAAAGGAAACTCAAATTTTGTTTAATCATTATATCATTCGCCGTTACAGATTCCAATAAACTTAAATACTGCATTTCATACAACACAGGATTACATGTATTAATAATAAAGCAATTCATCAATATAAATAAAGTATGCGTTAATAAACGTGTCCCTTCTTATCAACTAACAAACAACGAACTAAATTATATTAGCTTAATGTGCACATTTTTGTTTAACGATCTTTGGGAAATGTATTCTTAAAAGCTTGTTGCACATCTGCTTTTGATTTGGTCATGGTATTGTACGATTTCCAATACTTTCCTTGAATTATGATCATCAACACAAATTAGTTTATGATTGAACAATTGCTTTCACATTTTAAATCATACATTGTACTACTTCTCTATTTTTAAATTTTGTTATTTTTGTATTACATTTCATCATAATTTGCATTATCTAAACACACAGCAAGTACATTTGAAAAGACCAATCGGCAATACAATCTCATAAATATAATTGATATAGAAAAAAAAATTGAGAATGGAAATGGGGAATGTGTCAAAGCAACAACAACCCGACCATAGAGCAGACAACAGCCGAAATCCATCAATGGGTCTTCAATGTAGCGAGAAACTCCCGCACCCGGAGGCGTCCTTCAGCTGGCCCCTTAACAAATATGTATAGTAGTTCAGTGATAATTGACGTCATACTAAACTCCGAATTATACACAAGAAACTAAGATTAAAAATCATACAAGACTAACAAAGGCCAGAGTCTCTATATTCATTAATAGATTTTCAGAATATTCAATTCACAATGAAGCTTTATTTGCTAAACTGTTTTTACAATTTAGTGTTTAAAACTGTCTTTAATATTGCAGACGTAAATTGAAAATATACACGAATCTAAACTGTTATGGTTGTTCTTACAGCTATTATCTCGTTGAGGTACGATGGTTTGACGCTGATGTAATATTGTTTAACGGTTAAGTAAGAATGATTGACACTTAAGAATGAATATTTGACGCTAAAGTCCGATTGTTTGACGCTGAAATACGATAGTATGACACAAAAATACTGTTATTTTGACACTTATAGTTAAAAAAAGCTGTTCGTAGTGATATCTTGTTGAAAAGCGATGTTTTGTATTATTATAGTGTTTTATATGTTCCTTTGTCGATTCAGAAGTCTATTCGTTGTAGTAGATATTATGATTTAAATTAATAAATCTTCGTAAGTATGCAAAGGAATGAAATAATACGATCTAACATTTATCAGAAAACTTTAACTGAGAACATGCATTATATTAAAAATAAACTTGTTTAGCAAATGTCCCAATCGCCGTTGAAAGAGGTGTACCTTATACAGTCCATGGATGGTGTAAACTTCCCACTAACACCATACACCATTACTTCATACACCATACACCATTACACCATACACCTTGTACCATTACACAATACACGTTACACCTTTGCACCATATACCTTACACATTACACCATGCACCATTCCCCATTCTAACTACACGATCCGAAATTACCCGTAATGCAATTAAATTTCAAAAATTAAGATTATTATTATTGTTTATGTTTACAATTCATGAAATTTATAACAATAAAAAGATTTTCGTGTTCAACCAATGAAATGTCGTACACCATCATTCGCACCATTCCTAATCGCACGTTATATAATCACACCATTCCCAAATCACCATTACGCCATTCCCCTTGCACCATAGACCATAGCACCATACACCTTACATCATTACACCATATACCATACACCATTACACCATACACGTTTTTTTTGGGAAGTTTACACCATCCAAGGGCTGTAAGATAAATTAAACTATGGTATTAGCAGGATACTTACAGGAGACATCCGCATTTCTAAACGCCATGCAGAGTTAAATGCAATGGTCCAAAATAGAGCCCATCAACCAAAAGAAGAACTTTGGGTTACCAATGGTGGCAGTTGTGGACTATGCTAGCAAATGAGTCAAGTGCAGTCAGATGATCACAAACTGGACACTTTATCTGAAGGTATCAAAGCTGATCGGTGATGCGTACATATCCAAGTTCAATATCTATGAGAACGATGAGCACGCAGATATCATACCCTTTGAAAATGCCAGAGGAATGTGATGCTTTATCTCTATCTTCACGACAATTATAACGTTGTTCCAGGGAGAACAAAAACATGTTAAAAAGTATTGGTTTCATATGGTCATTAAAGAATATCAATGTACAGCAAATGTTTGAATCTCACATACATGTATATTCATCAAATAAACATTATTAACAAAATATAGGACTTTAGAAATCACAAATCCATCTGATCTCTCCTCCGGTAATGACTTTACACATCGCGATAAAACGGTTCTATTTTTATAATAGACTGCAAAACTTCATACCCACCTATAATAGAGACGAGGTATATTGAAACAGCGGTTTCAATCATACTAGAACACACCTGCGAAATCGCGGTCATTCAGAGCGTAGTTTAAAGTATGTAAAGTGTTGTTTATGTGTTACAGATTCGTTTTTCGTTCATTTTTTGTGCATAAATAAGGCTGCTTGTTTTCTGGTTTGAATTGTTTTACATTGTCAGTTCGGGGCCTTTTAAAGCTGAGTATGGGGTATGGGCTTTGCTCGTTGTTGAAGGTCGTACGGTGACCTATAGTTGTTAATTTCTGTGTCATATTGGTCTCTTGTGAAGAGTTGTCTCAACATGGCAATTTGTAATCAATGAATTTTGTAAAAGATTTAATGACTGGCGAATTTTAGAAAAGGTATCAAAAGTTCACATGAATATTTTTAGCGCTTATCTTGAGTTTTCTCAACCGTGATGGCAATTATACCATACCACATTTTCTTTTTTTTTTGTAATCAATGAATTTTGTACAGAATTTTAGAAAAGGTATCAAAAGTTCACATGAATGTTTTTAGCGCTTATCTGTATATTATGAACATTCATTACAGAAACTATATAAAAATAGTGTATTTACTTTAAATTCTAAGTTTACTAATCGATTCATGGTGGTCATTGGTATAGTATACACACGTGGGTATACAGACTATCTCTATTTAATAAACTCTGTGACCGCCGTAGAAAGTAAATTCTAAGTTTACTTATCGATCCATGGTGGTCATTGATAGGGTATACAGACTCGTAGATAGTAAATTCTAAGTTTACTAATCGATCCATGGTGGTCATTGATAGGGTATACAGACTCTCTCTATTTAATAAACTCTGTGACCGCCGTAGATAGTAAACTTGAAAATGATAGCAGATAGAATTCTGAAAATACACTTTATTCTTTGTATATGTATGTTCAAAGTATACAGAAAAACGCAAACCGGAAGTCTAATCTGACTTAAAATTTCGTCCAATGACGGGACAATATCCGGATGCCTTTTTTCTCGTTTTTCACCCAAAATTACTCAATCTGAACAATCATATGAATGGATGACAAATGCGAACATGCACTGTACCTATAGGACACAGAGGCGTGTTGATTAATTTATTGTGGAAAGAAGAGAAGCGACATCCAAAATGAGGTCTTCTCGTTTAATAGTATAGATTGAATTCAAAACATATGTGGAGCCTTCTACAAAATCTGCAATCGTAATTATTTCATTGTGTGGTCATTGCAAAACTATTTATTATTCTACGATTTGCAATTCTATTTTGAAATTTAAGGCTCAATCGAAAGTTCGAATGCATCCTTTCATTGAACAGATGATAAACTACAAAAAGGGGAATCGTAGATACACATTTGTTAGTTAAGATCATGATAAAATTTTATATTGTAAAGAACTGCATTAAATCGATTATCAAATATATCAAAACGTATATCATCAAATTGTTACACACCTTGATCGTCTAATTAGTTACTACTGTAATCACAAGCCAGTCAACACTGAGGTCTTACGTTCGAACCCCGCTCGTGCAGTTGCACTCGACTCTAATCCTAATTGACTAGAATTGTCAGTTTTCCTAGTGAAGGTCGGTGGTTTTCTCCGGGCACTCCGGCTCCCTCCACCAATAAAATCTGGCTGCCATGAAATAGCCAAATGCGGTGTTAAAAGGGGCGTGAAAACACAAAAAATCAAAAAATCTAATTCAAATTTGCATGGAACACCGCTTCAGACGGACTCCTTATTATGATCATATGAATCAGTTCATATAATTCCATAAGACAACAAAATAGCATCTTGCAAATTAACTTTTCAAACTCATTAGTCGACTAAAAACAACCATGACAAAAAAACTACAAACCTCAAAACAAAAACAACAGTCTACAAACAAAAATATACAAGTCATAACATAGAAATCTAAAGACTGAGAAACTTCAACCCTACCAAGGGTTGTGATCGATGTGCTCCGAAAGGGTTATTTGTATAATATGTCTTTTTAATATTTGACAATGTCAAGTTGTATGTTATCATCACTTTTGGATAAATAGGTGATGATGTAAAATACTTTTTATTAAACCACATTTATTGTCCTTCAATACTTACATTTCGCCCTGCTCAGTCACTCTGTCATTCTCATATCACGCTTTGAGACGAGAGCAGGCATTCATCTTCATGACTAATATAATGCTTTCCAACCAAAACAAAATACATATTTAACACTATTTCGTTTATGTCTCTCATTTAAAAGAATAGGAATGCACTGCATAACTATGAATCCCACATATATCTATCACAAGAACGTTTTTCAAAAAAAAAGATGGGATTTTAGTAATCACAAATCCGTTTCATTTCTTCTTCGGTAATGACATTACACATGATGATGAAACTCTACAATTTTTATGGTAGACTTCAAATCTTCACTCACGCATGTTTAAAAAAACAATTAATAGCGATGATGTATATTTAAACAGATGCGTCGATCAAATTAAAATTCCAGAAATATTAAAAGCCTACTACAAAATCTGCAATTATAATATTATATTTTCTGGCGATTACAAAGCTGTGCATTGTTCTAATATTTGTAATTCTATTCTGGAATTTAAGGCTCAATTGTAAGTTAGAATATATACTCTCATTAAACAGATCATTAACTTCAAAAAGGGGAATCGTAGATACATTTAAGGTCATGGAAAAAGTTTAAATTGTAAAAAACTTAATTGAATCAAGTATTAAATATATCAAAGATGATACCATCAAAATGCTTGATATTTTAATCCACAACCTAATTATTGTGATAGTTGAATTACATTTCTACCGAAAGTCACTAATATATATTGTGTATCAATTTTGACGGACTTGTTATTGTGATCATTTGGAGTAGTTCATATGAATAATCACATAGGACAAAATATATCAAAAAGACATTCAAACACAAAAATACCGAACTCCGCGAAAATTCAAAACGGAAAGTCCTTTATCAATTGATAAAATTAAAAGCTCAAACAAATTAAACGAATTGATAACAACTTTCCTATTCCTGACTTGTTATTGTTGTTCTAACAGCTATTTTCACGCTGAAGTACGATGGTTTGACACTGATGTACTATTGTTTAAAGGTTAAGTACGAATGATTGACACTTAAATACGAATGTTTGACGCTTAAGTACGATTGTTTGACGATGAATACGATTGTATAACACTACAATATTGTTGTTTGACACTGATGTACGGATGTAATGCTATCTTGATATCGATGTATTATATTAATTTCAAGGTTTTTCTTGTTCTTATGTCGATTGAACAGTCAATTCGTTGTAGCAGATTCTTTTTTTTTTTTTTTAAGTTTGTCGTCAGTATGCAGAGGAATAAAATAGGAAGATCTAGCATTCATCTGCTAACTTTTACTGAGAACATGCATACTATCAAATGTATTTTTGTTTATCAAATATTTAAAACCTCGTTTAAAGAGGTATACATTATCAGAAGAATTCAACTATGCTATTAGCAGGATACTTACATAAGACATCGGGAAGGAGAGTCTAATCTAATGGTTCCCAATATAGCCACGCAACCAAAGGAAGAACGTCAGGTTACAAGGACGGCAGTTGCGAAAAATGCTAGCAAATGAGTCCAGTACTGTCAGATGATCCCAAACTGGACACTTTATCAAAGCTGACCGGTGATACATTCAAAAGCACGTTCAATGTTTTTGATGTACGATGAACACGCAGATTTTTTGCACTTTAAAATTGTCAGATGAATGTGATGATTTAACTTCTTCTTCACGACAAATATAATGTGTGCCCAGCAAAACCAAAAATGTGTTAATCTCTTTTGCTTTCATATGTCTCATTATAGAATAGGAAGACACTGGAAAACTTTGAATCTCACATATATCCATCACATAAGCATTATAAACAAACTGTATAATTTTAGAAATCACAAATCTGTCTCATCTCTCCATCGGTAATGACTTTACACAGGATGATGAAACTCTACCATTGTGATGACAGACTCCGAAACTTTACACACACCTATAAAGAACGATTACTAGCGATGATGTATATTGAAACAATTTCAAACATATGTAAAGCCTACTACAAATTCTGCTATCATAACTATTGCAAAGTTTGGTGATTGCAGGAAAACTATTTATTGTTCTACGATTTGCTATTCTAATCTGAATGTTCAGGCTAAACTGAAAGTTAGAATACATTCTTTCATTAAATAGATCATTAACTTCAAAATACACATTTGTTATTTAAGATGGTCAAAAAAAGTTTAGCAAAGAACTGCATTTAATCAGGTATCATATATAACAAAAGACTTTAAAACATAAAAGTAAAAATTAAAAAAATAGCAAAAATAGCATACAAGCAACTATAATAAACTAAAAATAAATGTACAATAAACAAACAAAAAATAGAATTCTAAAGACTGAGAAACTTGAATCCCTCTAAAAAGGGTTGTGATCGGAGTTGCTTCGAAATGGTTCTTTGTATACTATTGTCTATTAATTTGACTGTGCCAAGTTGTATGCTATCAAAAGTTTCATACAATTCGTATCAGCTGGATAAAAAAAGTATCGTTTTGATAGTTTGCAAAAAACTATATCTTACCTTTTTAAATAAATGTAGAATGATGTCATGTCACCTAACCACATTAATCGTCCTTCCCTACGCATATTTCATCCTGCTTAGTCGCTCAATAATTCTTATATCACGGCTTTAAGACGAAAGCAGGCATTATCAGCGATGTTATAATTTTTTACGATACGTTGTCAGGGACGTCACAATGTTATGAAGCTTTCTTTCGTCAAGCCAACGTTGAAGGCTGCTCGTTGGTTAAGAATTGCTTAAATCAACTTCATGTGCAATCATACCATTTCTGTTTATTTTAAGGGCCTCGGTGGCCGATTGGTCTAATTAGTTACTACTGCAATCACTAGCCCGTCAATACTGAGGTGTAAGTTCCAACCCCGCTCGTGCGGGTGGACTCGACTCAAATCTAAATTGATTAGGATTGTTAGTTTTCCTATCGAAGGTCAGTGGTTTTTTCCCGGCACTCCGGCCTCCTCCACCAATAAACTAGCCACCATGAAATAGCCTAAATGCGGGGCTTAAATGGGGTGTTAAAACACAAAAAAACAAAATCAAATTCTCTTTATTTTTATAGTGAATAAGTGTAAACCTTGTTTAACATTTTATCTTAATTTGCTTTTTCTAAAAACACAGCGAGTACATTTGAAAAGACCAAACGGTATTTAAAGATATATATGACTCTGGACTGATATGGTCGTTCTAACTGATATTATCACTCTGAAGTACTATAGTTATACGCTGATGAACTAATGTGTGATGGTTAAGTAAGAGTGTTAAACGCTTTATGACGATTGATTGACGCTGAAGTACGATTGTTTGACGATGAAGTACGATTGTTTGACGCTGAAATACATTTTTATATCGCTGAATTACTATTATTTGACATTTAAGTACGGTTGTAATGCACCGATGTATTATATTATTTTCAATACTTTTCATGTTCATATGTCGATGATGAAGAAGACAATTGGTAGCAGATTTTATAATTCAAGTTAAGTGATCTTCCTGACTGTGTATGCAGAGGAATGATATAATATGATCTAGCATTTATCAGAAAACTTTTACTGACAACATGCATAATATTAAATGTATTCTTGTTAATCAAATGTTCCAAACACGGTTTAAAGAGGAGTAGATTATAAAATGAATTAAACTATGGTATTAGAAGGATACTTACAGAAGACATCAGTATTGCTAAACGACTAGGAGAGGGCTAATCTAATGGTCCAACATATAGCCCTTCAACCAAAACAAGAAATTCAGGTTACAAATGGTGGCAGTTGTGAACTATGCAATCAAATGAGTCAAGTGCAGTCAGATGATCTAAAACTGGACATTTTATCTAAAGGGATCAAAGCTGATTGGTAATGTATTCATATGCACGTTCAGAATCTATGATGTACGATGAGCACGCGGATTTCTAACCATTTTTAAATAACAGAGAATGTGGATGTTTTATCTTCAACTTCACGAAAAATATAATGTTGTTTCATCTTAAGAAATCTTAAACAGTTCTGCTTACATATGTCTGATAAAAAAAATAGGACTGCACTGCAAAAGTTTTTATCTCACACATTTCCATCACATTAACATTATTAACAAAAAATGGGATTTTAAAAATCACAAATCCGTCTCATTTCTCCTCCGGTAATGACATAAGACATGATGATGAAACTCTACCATTTATTAAAATAGACTTCAATACTTTATACCTACCTGAAAACAACGATTGATAGCGATGAGGTATACTGAAAAAGCGGTGTCAATCAGATTGAATAGGAATCATTCACGACTTTTCACGCGAGGCGGCGTTGCAGTTCTATAGGTGGTTAGTTGGACGCTTGATTTCACGGAAACGCTTGACGCGTAGATAAACAAATGGACGTCAACGATCAGTACTTGTATTGGCCTCTTAAAAGGTTAAAGAATGAGCTGGCAAGTCGTGGTGCAGTTGGAACAGGAAGAAAGGCAGACCTTATTGAAAGGTTTTTTAATATAATATTTCTTTTTAATGAAGCTTATCATGGCTAATACCCTGCTAAATTCAGCGAGAAAGTCTGTCAGTTTCCATTTGTTTAGAATATAATATAGTTATCCCGTTACGTATGTTTATGCATATCGCCACATGTAAATATATTTCATATAAAACTACGTTTTTGTAAATATGTATTTTAAAGTCATTTCTCTTTTTGAATGTTATTTTATGACTGAAGCCCCACCCCCTTTGGGTCAATCAGCAGGCCCCCCTTATGAAAAGTTCATTAAAAAAATAAGGAGATTTCATATGAATTGCGAACTGAGACAACTATCCAATGTCTTGTACATTTTAATTCAATAAATGCAATTTTAGAATGTACTGAAATATTATTTTGTAATTTTCACTTGTCAGAGAACACCTTCACCTTTATTCATTTTTTTTTACTCAAATTTGAAACAACACATTTTTGCCTTTCTTTTGTAGACTAAGAGCATATGATAGAAATCAGAATTTTAAAAATCCTGTTATCCATGCTCCAGAACCATTGGAAGTAGAATGGCCTGTTTCAGGATTTAAACAGTTGAAAAAGGAGCACAAGGTTATCATGCCAAAATTATCACGAGAGCAAATAGAGGCTTATTTCTTGTATAGGATGGCAGGTAGGAACATGTTGTTAACCCTGTTTATTTATAATCTTCACGAATGATTTATAATAACTGTTTTTTTTGTACCTATACAATCTTTTTGCATCAATATTATTACAACTGTATAAATGTACCTTCACATTTAAGTATTAAAAAGAGAAGCATGAGAAGGAAGAACCAAAGGGGGAACACTGAAGTTATAAAGAAACAGAAGCAACAAAATTTTAAGTAAAAAAAAGATATACCATAAAAAAATTCTAAAAAAGAAAAGGAAAAACCTCAATAACAAAACTTCACATAGAAAACTAGGGACTAGAAAATCATACTTAAAATTGATCAAATTATGTAGTTTTTATCTTTTAGAGGACAATGTGTATAGTGGTGACCTACAATCTATGACAAAGGGGCAACTGATGTTTGAGAGCCATAGAGTTTTAGCTTGTTCTATTTTGAAAAATGATAATGGAATATTTCTTAGTGGTGTGGTTGGAGCAGCTATGAAGAAAAAGGTATCATTACTCTTTCTGCTACTTATCTTTATCTTAGTGGAGAAATATTTAGTAATCATGCATCTTCACTTATTATTAATTTTGAAAGATACATTTATTTCTACATGTGAGTTGTTCATTATTTTTTAAATGTCAGCTTCACTCCAAAAGATCAAACATGATATTTCCTTGCTTCTGTTTCTGTTGTTCAAATTTAAAATTTGTTTTGTTTTCAGGTAACTTACAACTACAGGTTGAAACTTGAAAAGAGCTCTGGTGATCCAATGAACTCACACTGTGAATGTCCTGCTGGAAGGGGACCACATGGATCCTGCAAGCATGTAGCAGCAGTACTAATAATGATTAGTGATTTCATTACAACTGGCAATGTAAACACAGGAAGGTCTTGTACTGACACTTTGATGATGTTTACCAAGCCAAAATCATCATATAGTGGTATGTATTTTTTATGATTTCCATTGAGCAAAACTGTAGTGGTAGCCTAAAGCCACCTGACGAGTACCCTTGGCAGGGACGAAACAGTTTAGGCAAAAATCTCATTAATCACCAGAAATTTGATAAAGCTTACCAATTTTATAAATTGCAATCACCTACTTTATATAATTTTTTTCACATTTGTAATACACCTTAACTTGAAGACAGTTATTAAATTGTTAAATGTATGTTAAATTGACATATTTCCCCTGGTCTAGCATTTTCAATTACCAATTAAGATCTGCAGTATAAAATGGAAGATGTGGTATGAGTGTCGTTTAATATGGTCAATGTGTCCAAGTTACAATCCAAGTTACAATATAAAAGACAGTTTTCAACATGGATCCTAAGCTCACATGGAAAAGCAAGCTATAAATGGCCACAAAAAATTCTATTGTAAAACTATTTAAACCTGACAACCAACAGTCCAATAATCTATATAAAAAAGTAACACCTATGAACCACACCAGCAAATGACAACCATATGAATACAATGTATTAATTGTATATACCAAGATGCATTGACATATAAGCATCATTTAATACAAAATGGACCACAACATGAATCTGTATTCATGGTTTGGGTACAAAAAACTGTATGATAAATGCTACCAATTAACTAGCTAAAAAGTAACTTCCAAGTAATTTGTTGCATAGTAAAATGCATTTTTGCAGTTTACATCTGTTCTTTAAGGGTCTCCAGTGAAAGCAGAAAAGTTACCAACCAAGAGAACGCTTGCACCAGTTTATCTGGCTGACCCCAGACCGTTGAAATACAGAAACTGCCCTGGTTATAATGACCACATCAAAAACACGGTTACTAACTACTGCAGTGTATCCTCTATGGACTTGTCCATAAGATACCTGTATGAAAAAGCTGATATTCAGGTAAGTGTAATTGTTTAATATAATTGTATGAATATTTCAACATTAACAGTTTAACAGAATAAATAAAACAATAAATATAACATATTATATACTATATATATATATCTATATTGGTAAATTCATTATTCTGTATGTACAAATGTATATAACAAACACTGACCCTCATATATTAACAACATTAAATATATATTTATAAATTTCATTTGTTCCATTAATATCATAAATCACTTCATTGCTTATATTATTTTCAGGCAGCAGCTAAAGATCATGATTATTGTACCATGCCTTTAACTGAGCATTGGATTGATAGAGCAAATAAGGTATTAAAAACTGGTTTAATAGATTTGGATCAGTTTTGTTCAAAAATTGAGTTATTCCCCTTTGTTCTAGAAATATGCTAAAAATGTAAATTCAAGTTACCAAGGAAAAATTACATAAGGATGCATGAAGTTCATCAATTATTCATATGTTAAATTATTAAAAGTTTTTCTTTTCTTAATTTACCAGTTCTTATTATGAGAATCAATCAATCAGCATAATATTCTGTTTTCATATACTATAGGTAACACAATCAGATGTGGATTTGATTGAGAGGTCTACCCGCCTACAAAGTTGCAGTCCCAAGTGGTTAGAAGAAAGAAGATTTAGACTGACAGCATCTACCTTTGGAGAGATTTGTAAAGTTACTTCAAGACGGAACACTGACAAATTTTGTCACTCACTTTTTTATGGCTCAAATATTCAGAGCAAGGCACTTAGTCATGGCAAAAACTATGAAGCTAAAGCATTGAAAGCTTTCAATTTAAAATTTGATAAGAATGCTAAAAGATGTGGTTTTTATGTCAGTATTGATAAATCTTTTCTAGGTGCTTCACCTGATGCCATTTTAGAGGATGGTCAATCAATTGTTGAAATTAAATGCCCCTACAATGGAAGAAATGAGGATGTTAAACCTGGTCCAAATTTCAAATTTTTACAGATGGATAGTAATGGCAATATTGTTTTGAAAGAGAGCAGTAATTATTATGATCAAATTCAAGGGCAGCTTTTTGTCACCAAAAGATCTCTGTGTTACTTTGTTGTTTATACATTATGTGACTTGTTTGTACAAAAAATCAACCTTAATGAGGAGTATTGTAATAACTGTCTTGTTCCAAAACTGGAGTCATTTTACCAAAGAGTTTTCAGACCATATGTTGCTTCAACATTGTAAATTTGTAGTAAAAATCATATGAAATTCAATTAAAACAAAGTAATACTTTCAATACATATTCACTGGTAACATCTAGTTAATCAAATTCTATGGTTACAGTATTTAATTGGTAATTTGATGAAATTGAGAATGAAAAAAACATTACAAGATTATTTTTCTAAAAGACTGATTTGATTTAAAAAAAATAATTGCCCCTTTAACATATCTGTAATTTTTCTTATTAAACAAATCTCTTTAAGTTGTTTGTACTATGCTGGTTTAAATCTTTATCTTTATTTTCTACCTATAAAATCACAGGGACAGATAACTCTTTTAATTCCATTGATTGAACTGTTATCCCATTATACTTTTTAAGGTTAAGAATGACTTACTGGAGCAAGCAAAATATTTATATAAACTGAATGAAGAAATGATTTATTACCTTATATAATGCAAGAGCTAATTCTTTAATTTGCTAATCCCAATTATTCAGTATGTATTAATCAATTTTGAAATGCAAGATAATTATTATAACATTCAATATTTGTATTAACCAGTAAATACTAATTTTTGACGTACATGCTAGAATCTGAAACATGTAACTTTACAATTTTCTTTTATTAAAAAAAATAAAAAAATAATGCTATAAATGAAAAAAAAATCATATATAAATTTTTATTTAGTGATAAATATACCGGTATTGAGTTGTTGGAATAATTTTAACTTTTTTCATTAGGGCTTTAAATAATATATGGTAAGTGGTTTTTTGATGATGGAGGCCTTTATGTGATCTTTTATCAAGTGAAATAGATGTATAAAGTCACATTGTATTTTCAAAACATCAAGCATTTCTGTGTACAATATTTTTTCTGAAATTTGAAATTGCAAAACAAATAAAAACAATTCTGGAACCCAATTGCAGCTTTGACTTACAAATTCCATGTTTTAATATTTTAAAACTTTTTGTTAAACCAATAACTCTCTCTATGTGTATTCGCTTTGAAGCAACCCTTCTATCATGAAGAACTTCAGCTGGATCTAACTGAGATTTACCTTTCAAGAAATTTGGTATGTTAACTTGAACCCCTTGATTTGCAAATAGATCTTGCACAAGTATACCCCTGTCTGCCATAATGGAATCCCCTTTTTCAAAAGATTGAGATTCAGGGTCAAGTAGATTGGACTTCTCAATAATTTGCCTGTCTGATGCAGAACCTCCATACGAATCTGATATAAAAGTTATAGCACCTCGTGGACTGCATCCAATCATGGCCTTTAGTGTGTTTTTGTGTTTATAATTAGACCAGGTAGCACTCTGAGACTCTACATTTGATGGTCTTTCTATAGGTATTTCGGTAGCATCCATTATCACTCTGGTTTTGGGAAATTTTTTAGAGAAATCACTAGGCATGGTTTCTTTTATTATTTCTTGAGAAGGCCAAATATTAATTTCTTTAAGCTGAAAATACAGGTAATTAATCCAAGTGATGATGATCCTAGAAACTGTGGATTGTGAGACTTGAAACAGCATTGCCAACTCAATATCCTCTTTGTTTTGTCTTAGTTTGATTAAAGTCATAAAAAGTTGATCAACAGGATTGAGTAAAGTACACTTAAATTCAAGATCAAATGCACTTGGTCCAAGGCAATGAAAAAACATCATGTAATGGTCAAAATCTTGGAAACCGGTATAATAGTTGATAATTTTGTTATCTTCTTTGAACGATTCTATTGAAAATTTACCAAATGATGGAATGTCACATTGGATATTTTTGCTTTTCTGTGAGGATTCAATATCATTGATTATGATTGACTCTTGAGCCTCTTTTGTTGTTTCAATTTCAGTTTCATATTGGACATCTATAGAATCATCATTAATTAAAAGTGGTATTGCTAGTGAAGCATCAGATCTACTTTTAAACCTTTTTGCTCTTGGAGACTCTTCAGAACACGTCTTCATAAATTTAAACACAGAAGGAATAGCATTTTCAGTAAGTCTGCAGCGATCACCTGCAAAAAACAATGCATTTGTTAACATCAAATAAGTATAGGAAGATGTGGTATGAGTGTCAAAGAGACAACTTTCATATCCACTTTATCAACATTTTAAAGCTACAAGTTTAAGTAAATGCAGTGCCAGTTGTAAAACAACACATTTTAAAATACTTTGACCTTATGTTAGTTCATATAAAAATAAGAAGATGTGGTATAATTGCCTATGACAAAACTCTGCACCAGTGACCAAATGACATGGAAACTATAAATATTTGATGAATTATGTTAAGATGGATTTTTTTTAGCCTTCTTATATTTAGTTACATTTTTTTTGCATGGTAATTTTGGGCTTTAAATACTTGTTCTTTATAGATATTGTATAGCCCTTGTCAATATTGTTAAACAGCAGTATGTACATACATGTCTGTGCATGTTGACAACTAGATGTGTTGGGTAACTTGTGTTGTTGAGTTGCTGTATCAAAGATGGATAGTACATTTTTACATGTACAATTGCTGTATACATGTATATCATTTATTTTCAAATTTAAGGATTTAAATAGAAGTAAACCAATCTAATAAAAAATAAACTTCCCAACAGCTCATAAGATTTTTCTTTAGAAGCCTTGATCTGTTGATTTCATTGTCTGCTGGTTTTCCTAGGGAAAGAAAACAAAAAAACACAAAGCAACATGCAAACAAAAAATAAATTAAATGTACCCATTTTCAGTGTTTTTTATACTATCAAACAATATTTATACTAGATAATTTTTTTTTTTTATAAAAACAACACTTCCTATGAATATGAAAAAAGTAAAAGAAAAATTAAAACATCTATACATTTTACATGCATGTATTCATTTGTATTTTGTTATTCAATTTCAGGTGCAAAATATACATGTATCATGGTGTTTTACATATTAAGCAATGACTTAGAGTGAAGTGTAAAAGAAAACCATGTATGAAGCTATATCAAAAGAAATAAACATCTTAATGGCTTTATTATTTTGTGATAGGCCTTTGAATTTTTTTTTATCAGCTTGACAAAAAATTAAACTACCACTTGCGAGTATTTCTAACAAGAGTTTTTTAATCATACATGTCAAAGTTTATTTCACATGTACTACATAGTTCCTTTTCTTCAAGTTTAACCAAGAAAATAAAATTTTCTACAATAGATGATAGAGTCTATAAGTTTACAGAAAACATAAAACCAGTCATAATGACTCATTTACAGTGCCGAAACATTTTCACGGTATTATATTAATTTATGATATTTAAAATAACCTTATTTTAAGTTGAGTTGCATATATACATGTATACATAATAACAAAGAACATGAGCTCTTTAAAGGACTGATATTAATAAACAAAACATGTACATGTAATAACATCAGATATATCAATACAAAGGCCACAATAGCACATACACACACACACACACACATAATCAATTAAAAGAAAATACCTAAAACACTGAAATTGGATACAAGTCGCATAAAAAAAATGCACAAAATATCAAAATTTTAATTTCAAACCAATGTCAATACTATAAGAAAAAAAACATTTATAAATTTCAAACCAACACAGTCACATCAAACATTTCTCTGATATTACTAACCTGACAATGTTCTTCGGTAATCAGTGGCAAGAAAATGGTCATAGCAAACAACGTCATGTTGACCAGGATTCCACAACTTCTTTGTTTTAACATCAGTTCTCCTGATTGCAACCCTCCATTTCATCCTCAATGTCGGATCATTCGGAAACCGATGTCCCCCTGAAGCCTTACACCCAGGCACACAACATCTTTGGGGCATGTTATAGTTTTACAAAGCTTGAAAGATTTTAAAATATATGTTCACGTCGTTGTGGCACTGTTTGTTTACGTTGGTTACAAGCGTCTGACGTGATTCAAACGCTAGATTAACCACCTATGGAACACCAACGCCACCTATTGCGTAAAATATGGAGGGTGATTCCTATTATAAAACTATTTAAAGCCTACTACAAATTTTGCAATCATAATCATTACATTTTGTGGTGTTTGCAAAACTGTCGATTTTTCAACTCTTTGCTTTTCTATTCGGAAATAAAGCGTGTAATCTAACATTCGAATACATTCAATCATTTAAAAGAACATTAACTATACAAACGAAGTTAATGTTGTAATGAACTGCATCAATACAAAAACTGTTGGACATTTTGATCGACAACATAATTATTGTGTTAGTGGATTTCAATTTCAACCGACCGTCACTGTTTCACTGAACATTTATTGTGCACCTCTTTTGCTGGACTAGTTTTTGTGATGATATAGAGCAGTTCATAAAAACCATTTCCAACGACAACAAAAAAGCATCTTGTAAAAGAGATACAAAAGATACCAAAAGTACCTTTAAACTCGTAAGTCATTGAAAAACACGAAACTCCATTACAAAAAAAACGAAATAAAATCAAAAGTCAAACAACAGTATACAAACAACAACATACAAATCTAAAGACTTAGAAATTTAAACCCCACCAAAAACGGTTGGTGATCAGAGGTGTTCCTGAAGGGTTATTTGTATACGTCTGTTAACCTTTGACTATGCCAAATTTTCTGTTTAAAAAGTCTCTGTGTAAAACAAATAGTATAAGCTGGCTTAAAAAAGTATTTCACGATATGAAATTTTGATAATGTACAATGTTCTTAATTTTTACTGTTACCTAAATAGGGGATGATGACAAGTCACTTGATTGTCCATCCATACGCCTACATCACCCTGTTAAATCGCTCCGTATTTAGTGATATTACCTCTTTCAGACGACAGTAGCTTTAAAAGCGACGTCACAATGTGTGAGGAGAAGTTATCAACGACGTCACAATGTGGGAAGACATTCTCAAGCTTGTATTGACCAAGCATAAAACTGTCTTAGGGAGAGGTAAAACACTAGTTATAGACCGATTAACAGCTAATCGGTGAGTTTTTGTTGTATAGATTTCTTAAATTATCAGCCGTTTGACACAATGCTTGCTGCGCTTATTCGCCTTCATTTCGCCTACATCACCCTGTTAAGTTGCTCAGTAATAATATTCATTTCACGGGTATGAGACGAGAGCAGGCATTATCAGGAACGTCACAATGTCTGAGGATAGGTTATCAGCAAATAATTCGATATCTCGCTAAAAAGGTTCGCATTGTGTCTCGTGGCTGTTATTTTTTTTTTAAATGTTTAAAAAATCCGATAATTTTAAAACTCTCCAGTGCATTAAAATTTACATTAAATATACCTCAATGGACTTCAGATAATGTAAGTTTCTGCAAGTAGAAGATCTGATGTTCTCTCTATCTTGACATCGATGGACGTCTTCCAACTAATATCTATAACGCAATTGTCATTTAAACTTTCAAATTGTCGACTTACCATTTTTCAGCAGTTAAATTTCTTCTTTTCACATATCCTAGTCGTATCGTTATAAGATATCTGTTTTTCAGACGTACCTTCGTGCGCGTCAACACTGTCGTTTTTTCTCAAACGGGAATAAGCTGCTTACAAAAACACTGCTCGAACACAGTAATGATGTTAAACGATTATAATCAACACTCTGTAAGTTTAATGTCTACACCGAAAATTGGTTGAACAATGCGCTGTGTCTTTGTCCGAACTCATACGAAGCATGTTATTTGTGATCTTATATTTTTGGAAACATAGATCTGTTATTCGACGCACCGGGTCATCAATCGTTATGGAGTTCGCAAGATTCCCTCGGTTTTTTTTTATTTATATCTTCTTCATCGTTTTAAATATTGATACACTACAGTAACTGTAGTCTTTGTGTGGCATTTTGTGTCTTTACAGTGAAAACCTCGGCGTGCCTATGGGTGGATCAGCATCCGCTGAACTAGCAGACCTTACAATGTTTGATATACTTGAAAACATTTTAGAACGCTTTCAACACAGAAACAAAATGATAATGACTTCCAGATTTAAGGATGACGGCTAGATTATATATTCCGGTCCTATAGGGGAAATACAGGAATTATTTACAATAGCTTATTCTGTGCACCCACATTTGAAGTTCACCTACGAATTGTCCCGTAATGTAACAATATTCTTAGACACTGTCATATACAAAGGAGAAAGATTCGTTAACGAAGGCATACTAGACATTAAAACCCGTATCAAACCAACTGAAACATTTCAATATCGCAGATACAGCTCACACACAAAAAAAGTGTTTTCAAAGGATGTATCAAGGGTGAAGCATTTGGTTGTATCTGAAACACAATCAGCAGAACTGAACTTAAAAAAACTTTTGGAAATTTCCAAATATGTATCGTCAAACGAGAATATAAATTCTCTGAAATCAAAGAAATTTTTTATCAAACACAAAATACAGAAAGGGAAAACCTGTTTATACAACGCCCAACGAAACGGGAGCAACCACTAGTTGTGTTGACAAATTTCAAAGAAATAAAACAAAAAAGCATAAATAACACACCAATAAAAAACTCATTGAGTCGATCACTGATGAAGCCGGACCTGGCCTACCATTTATGCTCATGGGTTAGCTCGGATACGTTTATTAAAAATCGCAATAATTCACCATTTCCTTGAATCGATCTAAAAATCATTCCCAGTCTCTCCTTCGTGTAGCCATGTATTTAGTCAGTAAGTATCTTCAACAACGGAGAATATATTTTCCCGCCAAACGTAACAAAAAAAGTCCGTCCGAACAGTTAAAAATATTGTACTTTGCTACAAAAATTTTGATTGGTAAAAATAAATGGAAAACTGACAGTATGGAATGGAAGACCAAAGCGTTGGTTTTTCATACCGTATGAATTACGAATCAACGCGTTGAAAGTGAAGAACAACGCGTTGAAAGTGAAGAATAACGCGTTGAAAGTAAAAACTAACGCGTTGAAAGTAAAACACCAACGCGTTGAAAGTAAAACACCAACGCGTTGAAAGTAAAAAACAACGCGTTGAAAGTAGAAACCAACGTGTTGAAAGTAAAATACCAACGCGTTGAAAGTAGAAACCAACGCGTTTAAAGTAGAAACCAACGCGTTGAAAGTAAAAAACAACGCGTTGAAAGTAGAAACCAACGCGTTGAAAATAAAACACCAACGCGTTGAAAGTAAAAAACAACGCATTGAAAGTAAAATCCACCGCGTGGATAATAAAAACCAACGCGTTGACATTTTCATACAGTTTGGTCACACCGCCAATGACACGTACTCATAGTAGTCAACATATATTTTTGTTGTCCGAGTCTTTAACAAAATGTTTAAGGTTATATAATTTCTGACGGTCAGATAGAAAAATCTTTTTCTAAAAGTGCAGAAATATTTTTCGATCAAAGATGATAAATTCGACTATTTCCTAAACTTTCAAGAACTAAATCTGATTTAAAGTAATACATATAAATGTTACTTTTTTGTTCATTTTGCATAAAGCTATTCTTAAGTCTCTATTTTTAACCCAGTTGTGATATTCATTATCATATTGATTGAATAGTTATTGTTTCAAACTTCATGCTTTCATATTTTTGAAGGATAAATTAAAACAAGAGTTTGGTAAAAGCGTGTAACCATTTTTCTTCCCCTGTTTATTAAAATGTTGAACTTTTCAGACACTATCATCAATTCAAGATCGAAAACGTTTTCTATTTTTTTTATTCTACGAAAAGAGTACTCAAAATGTATACACATATAATGTTATAATCCTTCACCTATATATTTCTACCTTTTTCTTTGTTTCATATAAACGACAGTCAAATGTCAAATAAATTGTCAAAATTTCAGATTTCTTACACCTTTTTTCGTCCGGCTTTTTAGAAATTTCTTTCCATTTCCACATATGGTAAAGCATGAAACTTAAGACAGTAGAATATAACATAACATGAAATAATTAAAGAATTGATACCACGAAAAAATACAATATGGGCTATAAATCTAAGATGGCTGGCATAAGATATTGTTCATGAAGTCTTCCAGTAAAAGAAAATTATGTAAATCGGATATCGGATATATATATTTGAAATACATTTGGCAACAATAATATAATTTGAATTGCTCGAATTTGGGGGAAATAACAATGCTGGATTTGCAGACTTTTCAGACTTTGTTAAATTCTGTTATACTTGACCTTTTAAAAACAACATGTATCGTGTATCAATAACTGTTGGCTTTTTGTGATGAACTAAAATAGAGAACAACTATCTGATCATATTAAATCTTATTAAAATGGAAAATATGTATACTTATGCAAAATTGAGAAAACAACAATAAAAGTGCCTACCAATGCAAAAATGACCAAACAAGAACACAATTCATCAAGTAAATGCCAAATATATATACAAATAAACAGTTTTTAGGTTCAAAGGAATTAAAGGTATATCAAGTACAAATATTTTAAGAGATCATTACATTTAAAACATCATTTTGAATAAGGAGAGATTAAGTCACAGGGTTGAGAAAAATTGACCTTTTCGATTTTTATGAGTTCCCGGGCTTGTTTTTTACTGAATGTGATTTGCTGAATGAAAGCAGTACTGTTTATTCTTAAACATTTATGTAATACACTTTGATCAATTCTCTAAAAAAAACTCTCTGATTAATGGAATAAAAAAAATCACCCAAAACATATTTGTGTATGTATATGTTCCGGACCATATGAGTATTTTGACCATACGCGTATTGTTATAACCATATATGCGTATACTCATATGGTCCGACCATACGTGTATGGTCCGACCGTACGCGTATGATAGGATCATATGAGTTCACTGGTGTTAAACTGATCATCGTAATTGCAGTTACGGGGATCCCAACATAGCGGAGCTCAAAACAGGTAAAATCAACTTATTGTAATTTCTCCGTATACAAGCGTTGTTTTAAAGAATAACTTAGTTGCTATGTTGATATGTACGGTTTTGTTGTATGCGTGTTCCTAATATCATATGTGACCTTGTCAACGAAATAATAGCTAATGAAAATTTACGGAATATCATCGTTACCCCAAAAGAAGATAGTCGTAACTTGTGGACAATTAACTTAAAAGATAATCGTAACTGTATGAAATGTCTATGATCATAGTTACTAATTTTGTCAGAACCATATGCATCTGCTAACGGAATATTTAATTTTTTTTAAATTAGCAAAGTTAACAACAAACGCGTAAACAACATTCATATCGAAATATTTTTTCAACATAAGATCAATTGTTTTCATGATCAATTATACAAATATTGGTATACTATTCAGGACAACCAGATGTCAACGATATTAAGAATATAATGCCTCATTATGTTAAAACTATATTGAATTATAGTTTCCATTTTATCTCTATTTAAGTGGGTCTCATTCGGGTCTAAGCGTGACGCGGGATTGCCGATTTTTTGTAAGCGTGACACGTGAAAGTCAAATTATTGTGTCGTGAAAACGGGAAATGAGGTCTAGCGGGACCCGGGAAATGACAAAAACATGAGAATTGCTTACGTACATGTACATAGTGTAAGCGGGATACGGGAATCTGACAAAACAGTAAGCGGGATCCGGGATCGGAACCCCCAATTAGACCCCTATTTAACACTCTTTGTAACTTCATTTTTTTGTAGGTTATGTGTGCTATATGTTTTTTTTTATGTCTAGTGCAGACGCAGTATTGGTGCACACCTTATTTACCCACATCAAAGGAACTGACACAATATTCAGTTTACCGCTTCCCCACTATCTTCAGGTTCCATAACTACTATCGAATCGACAAAATCAAAAGTTTACATTAATAACTGTATATTCATCTTATCTAATTACATTGAATAAGTTGCCGATTCGTTCAAGTGAACCATGTATAAAAAGGAACGAGATTCACAGGAAAAAAAGATAACATGACCTAAAGCATATCTTTACTTGAAAACGAACGTAATATACACATTATAGTATAACATGGAAAATGTTTGCCTCTCCTTATCACCATGATGAATATTTACCGTAATTTATGACTTTTAAAATATAAGGACTATATCTACAAAGCAAAACGTAAATTAGTAAATAATTCTCTATTTCTAGCCATACTATCAAACTTTCAAACACGATTTATAATAGTCGCCTATCAGCATATAGAGAAAGCTACGATCATCACTAGTTACTATGATCATGTCCAAATTTCGACTTTCTTATAATCAAGTTACGGATAGCATAACAAACAAAATTCTTGGAGTTACGATGATCTTCCGTTAATTTTCAATGGGTACTATTTCGGTAACAACGACACATATGATATTAAGAACACACACATACAACAATACCGTACACATTAACCTAGCGGCTGAGTAATTCTTTAAAACAACGCATGTACATTACGGCTAGAAATTACAAAACGATGATCAGTTTAACACCAGTGATGGTTTGTACAAGACAATTATTTACTTTTGGGGTTCACTAGATGTCAAAATTTTTGCATGGAAAAAGTCATAATTTCTAGAGTTAATAGTTATCAAAGGTACCAGGATTATAATTTAGTACGCCAGACGTGTTTCGTCTACATAAGATTCATCAGTGACGCTCATATCAAAATAGTTATAAAGCCAAACAGGTACAAAGTTGAAGTCGTGGAGGATCCAAAATTCCAAAAAAACTGTGCCAAATACGGCTAAGGTAATCTATTCCTGGGATAAGAAAATCCTTAGTTTTACGATAAATTCAAAGTTTTGTATACAGACATGATATAAAAAAAAAGCCAGAACAATTTAAATATCTGCAAAATTCAATATTTGACATCACCCTGGCCTTATATATTGACTAAACACATTGTTTATTTTGCGTTTGACTTCTTATAGTGTAACGCGTGGCAAACTAATTTCGCGATTCGGGATGAAAATCTTGTACTGTCGGAACGCGAAACAGCAGACTGTGATAAGATTGCGTTCCGACAGTACAAGATTTTTATCCCGAGTATGGCGAAAATTTCAAACGAATACTGTAAATCAACTTATTTTCGTGAGCGATTTATTGTTTGCAATTTTCGCGAGTAGTAAAATAACGCGAAAAGTAATCCTCGGAAATATATAAAACTCGGATCTTTACACCAAGTAAATAAGAAAATCGCGAAATTAGTTTGCCACGCGTTACACTATAAGAAGTCAAACGCAAAATAAAGTATCCGCGAAAATAAGTTGATTTAGAGTCTCTTCCGTCAGTTCATTGTCTGATCTCTGTCTAATCATATTTCGGTTGATTCGGGCCGCTGTCAGGTCAGATTCGGTCGTTTTCAACCATGCGAAAGATACAAATCGGATAAGAATCGGAGAAATCGTGATCATTGTGTCAATTTCAATTGGAAACAGCCAAATTAGAACACTTCCTGGACAGTATCTGATTGTTGTCTTGATTAGATAAATGTTTTTCAAAAATCTGGCAAAAAAACAGCAATGACAAATCTCTCCAGATTATGCCCGTTCCACAGGACACCGTCCAGGAAACCCAGAATATTGTTACGATTTGGATCCGATATAGCAGAATCTGCCACGACATAATCAGGATTGTAATCCGACTAGACTAAATCGGATGAGTTATTCCGATTGTCACGTGATGCACCTAACTGTCGGGGGTGCTTGGTCAACATCTCCGATCCATAGAAATCTGTTACGAACGTAAACTACTTATACAGGGAGAAATAAACGACACTGTGTGACTGCCGCATTACCATTATTTTTTTTTTATTAAAGTTTGAATTTCCAAACACGATTCACAGGATTTTGATCAGACTTTTGACAAATTTTAATCGGGTATGGTCCTGTCAACGCCGACTGTAAAAATCGTGAATGTGTGATCCTAACTTAATATCACATGAACTCCCGAAGAAGCGACACCAGTTTTGCATGAATCCATCATCATACAAGTCCATACTTAGTCAAAATGTCGCAATCTAGAATATGAGATAATCGGTAAAGATAAAGACGAGACATATGGTCTGGTATTTAAATACTTACGACTGTGTAAATTTTTTAGCTCGAATTTCTTTTAAAACTTTATGAAACATGATGTTTCCTACCGTTAATTTCTCATGTTTTCACGTTTCCTTAGGTTTAAACTAGACTTGGACTAGGAGAGCGCTTCGTATATTTATAAAGTTTTATTTTCGTTTTTTCGCCTTTAAATACATGTTTATAGAAGTGCTGTCCCAATCTCAAGTAAACACTAGTATCAAGTACAATATTGCTTGCATGTTTTGTTTTGGTTCTGTGTAACGTATCAATTATTAAAGGGAAACATCAGATTATTGTTTTAATTCAAATATAAAGTGTTTTCTAAATCAAGACGTAATAGTATAGTTTCTGAATTAAAACATCTTATCTTAAATGTCTTAGTTTTTTTTTTTAAATACTCACTGTCACCTTCGTTTTCAGCATCGTATTTCCCGTTAAAAATAAACTAATGTACATTTCAAAAGAAAAAATCATGTCTGCAAAATAATTTTAAAATGTAAAGAATAATCTATTTTCACTATTCAAAAACACAAATTGTTATTCAAACATAATAATACAGTTTTGTTATCAATTCAGTTTACGATTTACTGTCTTCAACTTCATGATAACAGAGATCCAAGAGTTTATTCAATAAAATAACTGCACTTCTTTAAGTCTAGCTGGTTGAATATATTTTAAGATTTAAATGACTTTTTGTAAATATACTACCTGGTTATATTTTTTGTATTTGCCTTACGAAATTGCAAAACACGACTTGCAATGCAGTTATGCTATCTGTAGTTATTTGTTTATAAGTCATTGTCTGAAACATTATGCTTAGCAATTGCATATGCTTGAAATATCTGAATTACCTGTGCATAAAAAAAAAAACGTGGAATTATCTTTTAGTCAAATATCATTGTTTTTCTCTATCATTTCCGAGACCTTCCTTCAACTCCGGAACAACTACTAGTATGCATTCACTCTGCTGTAGTGTTACATCTATCGAATTTGATTAACTTGCCCTTGGTTTTGCAGAAAATTTGAATACATGACACGCAATGCAGTTATGCTTCATTCCTGTTTTTTATAATGAATTATCTGAAACATAAAGCTAAGATATTTAGACGAGTAATTGGACATACTTATTAGGAACTGTGCTGCATAAATTCACGTTTAGATTTCGTCTCTTTTTTGGGGGAAATTTATAACACTTTCATATATTTAGGATTCAAAGAAACATGAATTGAGTGTTACATTGTTTGTCCGTTTCATTTGATGTTTATATTACCTGAATTCAAAAAAAACAATAAACAGAAAACTCTCGTTGTCAATTTTTTTTTTGAAAGGCGCTTTCATACATAAGCCAGTTTAAGTGATACCTCCTTACGTCTGTTCCTAAAATCCTTTGTTTGAATGAGATAGACTATACACTTGGAGAAATCACCATTATTCTGATTTGTCGCATTTTTCTCTGTAAAAATAAATGAATTTAAATTGTCATAGAATAAAAAAATCGTTAAACAAATGATAAAAATGTATTTTTGTTTTAATAACGCTTTTTTAAATTAAATTGTAATAAACACCCGTCAATGAACTAATATATGCACGATTGATTTTGTAGTTTAATTTCTGAAACTTTAAATATCCATATCTTTTTGACAGTTAATTGAAATGTCTTGTTTGTAAAATCGTTGAACCATTATACGCTAAGATCTTTAATATGTTTAACACTGTTATTATGTTGCATGTATAAATTTTGAGATATATCAATGTGCGTACAATTCAACATTGGTTTTTAACTATTTGGGTTTTTTTCGTAGACATCTTTATCTTAAATAATATATCTTAATTTTTAACTAAAAAGCGAAACCCGTAGCTGCGTCGACAAGGCAAACACCTGCTGAAATGCATGTATAACCAGCCAAGACAGTCTTTGTCAAAAAAGTGCAATCTGGAAAAACACATATTCGTTAAATGTACAAAAAGACAACTACATGTATTCCATCTCTAAATATCTAGGACCGTGAACAATTGTCGCTCAAATCTGTTAACAACTTTTTGTTAAAATACATTTTACCATGTTTCTAAAGTTAAAACGGAATTTTAACCACAGCTGTTTATTGATAATTGAATACTCGGAAATACGTGTGATGAAAATGTCAACTTATTATTCTATAAGAGTTGGTTAATGTTTGGTTTTTTTACAATTCTTGAAACATCCTTCAATTCCTGATGTAAAACTACTTATGAATGCTTTTGTATTATATTTGCGACTGATTAAGTTTGCCCCTTAAGCGTTTAAAACGTCAAATTCATTACTCACAAAGCAGTAATATGCTCTAGTAATAATTCGTTTTCAGAAACTTCATTCTTTAATAGTTCTGACGATCAATTTGAATTACATGTTGGTGAAGACGCTGTATCATTTCGGTTGAATCTTTTTTTTTATCAATATTTTCAAAGATATCTAGCTGTTTACTCAGTTAAGGAAAAAGTAACACGTCTCAATCTTAACGTTGCTTTTACGTTTGATTTGATAGTTTGGCTGAAAACTTCTAACGAAAGATACACATACACTTATCGCTTGAAAGAAAAGTGATGTCAAAACGCAATCTTTCATAACTGATTCATCCTAACATTAAACATCGCTGAAATTTGGTAAATAATTTCAACAAACTAAGCAACTTTCATTCCATATTAGAATATATCATCCAAAAGAGAGGCGAAATATTTCAAAAGTAAATTCAAACTAATCGACAGAAAAAATCACTCACATGGCATAAAACCATAAACAACATTTGAATGCCAAACAGCATTAAGCAAGTCTCAACACACAAAAAAGACTGTTGTAAAAGATTGGTTAAGAGTTTTGCGTGTAGACATATCTCTTTTTTCATTTTGCATTTAGAACATTTTCCTTTCCTTTTTACAATGTAGCGACTTTCGTTATTCCATTATAACGATACAAATACGGCGTAAAAAACAAAGACTAAGGAAATCAAATGAACCCTGAATGGAGCAATACTAATAGCTGGACGGGATAAGCCAATCATGCTTTGCATCAATGTGTCAATTATAAATATATGTTGGTAAAAGAGCTGTACATTTTGTTTTCGTATTTTGTCGAGATTTCTGATACAGATATCAAGAAAAAGGCATTGAAATTATCGTTGTCAAATTCAAATATTTTAGACCATTAAAAACTTTAATGGATTTTGAGGAAACATTTTATGTTCCTACAGAATGTCAAAATAAGTAAAGTTGGGAAAGAGGTTTAAGAATATCCCTCTAGGTTATTATTGACTTGAACTGTAATGAATGAAACTGAGGACAACAGAATGCGCTCAACAATTTGTCGATCCATTTCTGTACATAGTTTACCATCATATTTTATACACGATTTCTCATATTTTCCTCGAATATCAGATTCAACTATAGTATGCATGATTGTTGTTGTATTTAAATTGTCTTAAACGTGAAATACAACTAAAAACAGATAGTTTTGTTTTGATTAGATAAGTTTCAACATTATGTCTGAAAATTTTTGTTTACAAATTTTCTGATGCTCATTTTGGAAGACTTATTGATTTTAAACAGAAATGTAAGCCATAATTTTTGGCAAATTTGTTGCATTAAATGTCTGAAATGCAGGTTTATATATTGTATACAGGTAATATATCTACTTCTAAAGTTAACGTTTCGTTTCAGTCAGTTGTATTCGTTGATATTTTTATATGATTTTATCTTAGTTTATTTGGAGTTCAAGATCAAGAGCTTGTATAGTATGTTTAACTGGTTTTGTGTTGTATTTGTATTTTTTCTAGAATATTTAACTCACAAAACAGTACATTTTGCTTAAATAGATACTGACATTTAGACTGAAAATTTCTGTCTGATTCAATATCGGTCATTTTAGGGGACCTATTGTTAAAAATTAACAGCGAGACAATGCAGCTATATTTTCTCAAATATGTTTGCACGTTTGTGTCTCCAAGTGCATGTTTGAATATCTGTATGCGCTTGGTCGGAAATACTTGCTGCCAAATACGTTAAACAATATGTCGTTTCGCTTCTGTTTATATACATTGCATTATTAGATTTTACATTGAAATGCAAGTCACAAGACAGTTAGTTTTGCTACTTATTTTTTACGCTCTATTCGTTTGAAATATTGTTGAAAAACAAACTGTAAGCAACACATTATATTGGAGCTATACTTGATAAAACATATGTTGCCGTTTTATTGTCTTACATATTTTGGCGATTAGTTGAAATACCTGTTTCTTATAGCACTAACCAATTTGTCATTTCACTTCTGTCAATTTTTTAAATCATATCTTTTATACGATATCTGAACTTTATCTCGTGTTGGAGCAAAAAAGGAACCATTCTGAATTACTATTGCAATCTTTTGATAAAAGTTAGGATAAAATGCATCTTAAAGAACAGTTAGTTTTGCTAAAAAAAATACAAATTTGTGGTCAAAAGTTAAAGTGCGATCATTCATGATGGTCAAATATGAGGACATGTTGCGTTAGAACAGAATGTTAGCCACAACTTTCAATCCTGCAATAATTGGTCAAATGTGTTGTGATTTTATTGTCCTAAAAAGAAGTTCTGCATATTTTCTGGTGGTCAGTAACAAATACATATGCTTCAGTCGGTAAACAATTTGTCGATCAATTTCTGTAAATTATTTTTCGTGAAATTTTTTTCACTGTTTTTGAAATTTTCCTCGAATTGCATTAACCACAAAGATTAAGTAGGCATAATTGATGTTGATATAATTTGTTTCTGTAACTTTCAAATACAACTCACAAAACAGTTTTGTTTTGGTCAAACTAGTTTCAACATTTTGCCTAAAGTATGTTTATACACTAATGCACTATTTGACGATGATTTTGGAGAACCTGTAGATTTTGAAAAGAAAGATAAGCCACATCTTCTAATATAATGCACCTATATTTGGTCAAATATTTTTTTGCATTAAATGTCTGAATGCAGGTGTAAATTTTTTAACGGTGAGTAGGAGATTACCGCTGTTAAAACCGCAAAATAATTTTTCGTTCCGTTCTTGTAATTTATTTTCGGTCATATTTGTTTCACAACTTAGACGACAATTTGTTTTGCTAAAATGGATTTTCTTATATTTTGTCGATATTTTTCACAGTCAAATAAGGGGATCTATTGGTTGAATTAAATATATTTAATAAAGTTATTGGTCACATGACGTTGTAACGGTCAAGTGATTGTTTACTATAAACACGTGTGTTTATGTTCAATTTGATTGGATGGCATATATCCGTAATGCCGGTTTTACGGGTATATGCCCTCATGATTTTCGAGAAAAAGCATGATTAGGTATTACTTAAGGGGTTAGTTTGAGAAATTAAAATTATTCGAAGTTTGCCTATAGTTCAACGTAGCAGCATTCGTTATTATGGTATGTCTGACGCCGAGAAACTTCATTCATCGCCTGAGGTAGTTCTGCACACATTACTGGTAATAATTAAAGACCTGGTGGACACATTCTCGCTGTTTAAAACCTATCTTGACGGGAAGTTCGATACTCTTTATAAAAACTTGGCCGTTGCAATGAGAACTTCAAACTTGCAACCAAACTCAAGCCGGAAGTTTCAGTTAAGCGCATTCGTTCTGCAGAATGCCGTACCATTATGAGTATCCAAGAAAAGAAAAGACCTCATCCTTATAGAACCGCTGCAGCTACTGTTTCTGCTCCTCCTGCTCCAATGCCAAATCAACATTATGTTCGACAAAACAACAGCCGCCCCTTTGGACCAGCAGACGGAGGGAATTGTCATCTCATGACATCTGTTTCAACTGCAACCAGCTTGGTCACTGGCAAACTCAGTGCCCCTTTTTGTTTCAAAATCAGCTGTCCCAGGAACATCAAGGCAACACAGTTTATGATTAGTATAGTTATACTACTTTTTTAGATGAAAGCAATCTTTACGGACAGTTTGAACTGTTTCTGTCATATGCAAAATAGTTTGACAATATTGATATTTCATCTGTTGCAAAAGGGGTAAAATATAGCTTACGCAAGCATATACAATTTTGGAAACATATAGGTTCAATTGAATTTGTTATAAATACTATCAAACATGGTTACGTCAGTGGCGGATCCAGAACTATTCATAAGGGGAGCCCGTTGACTGACCTAAGGAGGGGCCCTCTCCAGTGATGCTTCAGTGATTCCCTATATAATCATAATTTTTCCCACGAAAGGGGGGCCGACCCCCCCCCCCCCCTTCCCTCCTGGATCCGCCTATGTACGTTATTCCTTTTTGCAGACTCCTACAACTATGTCATTTAAGAATAACAAATCTGCTAATGTGATGAAAATGCCAACTTATTATTCTATAAGAATTGGTTAATGTTGGGTTTTTTTTACAATTCTTGAAACATCCTTCAATTCCTGATCATGCAAAAACTAATTATGAATGTTTTTATATTATATTTGCGACAGATTATGTTTGCCCTGTAAGCATTTAAAACGTTAAATTCATTACTCACAAAGCGCTAATATTATCAAGTGGTAATAAGCTTAACATTGCTTTTACGTTTGATCTGATATGTCCATTCTAAATTTGTAAATGAAGCAATTTCAGAATTACTTGATATCGGATGTGTTATTGAAACTCCATTTCAACCATTTGTTGTAAATCCGCTTAGTGTTGCGGTTCAATGTTCGGGCTAACAAACGTCTGATTTTGGATCTAAGTGAAGTAGATGTTTTTATTAACAAAAAAAAGAAAGAATAAAATTTGAAGACTGGAAAGTGGCTTTAAGCTATTTCACAAAAAATTGCTATCAATTTAAGTTTGATCTTAAGTCTGGTTATTTTCATTATGACGTATGTACTAAACAACAAACATATTTAGGATTTTCCTGGAACAATAAACTTTACTGTTTTACAGTGTTAGTCTTTGGTCTATCATCTGCTCCATATCTATTCACTAAAAGTTTACCTCCAGTTGTAAAATATTGGCGAGAAAATAGCGTAGATATTGTACTTTACTTAGAGGATTGATTTGGAATGGGTAAAAATAAACAAGAAGCTTTCGAATGTTCCTCTTTTGTGAAAACGTCTTTGTTAGAAGCAGGGTTTTTAATTAACATGGACAAATCTATTTTTGAACCAGTTCAATGTTTAGACTGGTAAGGTTCAGTTTGGAATTCGTCTGATTTTCAATAAGTATATAAGATAGACGGATTGAAAATACCCTCACATCATTGGTTGATGTTTTAAATAACTTTCCTAATTTCACAGCCAGTAAGTTTGCTCAGGTAACGGGAAAGGTAATTTCTATGTGTCCAGTCATGGGTAACATAACTAGTTTAATGACCCGTTATTTACACTGGGCTATTGAAAACAGAGTAAAGTTGGATTAAAAGTTAATATTGGAATGTCCTGGTTGTGTATTCAATGAGCTCACATTTTGGCTGAATAGCATTCAAAGATTGAACAGAAAACATTTAGCATATTATTCTTTTCCTCATGTGGTTGTATATTCTGATGCTAGTAATGTAGCTGCTGGTGCTTACTCGATAGATATCGACTCTAATATTTTTCATCAGATGTGGACTTTACAAGAGTCCTTACAGAGTTCTACATTGAAAGAACTTTAAGCTATTGTGTTGGCAATGATGTCTTTTAAAAACCATTTAAGAAATGAATGTGTTAAATGGCATACCATACAGATAATAATAACTGTGTTTTCTTTGTTCAGAAAGGAAGTGCTAAAGTACATTTACAAGAGATAGCTATTAATATTTTAAGTTGTGTTCTGAACTGAATATAACGTTAGATGTTGTTTGGATTCCGAAATCTGAAAGTACTTAAGCTGATTATATTTCAAAAATGATTGATATAGAAGACTGGGGAAAAAACCTAGATTTTTTTTAATTTGTAGATGATATGTGGGGTTTGCATACTGTGGACAGGTTTGCGAATAATCTAAATAAAAAATTACCAAGGTTTAATTCTAAATTCTGGAATCCAGGTGTTGAAGCAGTTGATGCGTTCACGCAAAATTGGAATAATGAAGTTAATTGGATTGTTCCTCCAATTTCTGTTGTTTGTAGAGCAATTAGACATTTGATTTTATGTAAAGCTAGAGGCACTTTGATAGTTCCAAAGTGGCCTTCCTCTTCATTTTGGACAATGATTTTTAAAAGAGGTTCGCATTTGCAACCATATGTAATTGATGTTTTAGAGTTTCAACAAAATCAGAACATTTTTTTTTCATGGTATGAATAATAAGTCCTTGTTTGGATCTTCTCAAATCGTTTCTAGTGTTCTAGCAATAAGATTGAACGCTGAGTTCATGTAAGAATTTGCGACAATGCTGTTAAGAAAGGTTGCATAGTAAAGACAAGGCCAATGTATTGGCAAGGTCGTATGTTGATGACAAGGCCAAATTTAATAGACAAGGTCTCACTGACATGGCCAGTGTGGAAAATAAATCTGGCAAGGTCATTTAAATATATTGTAAGCTAGTAGTAGTATAGTAGATTATATTTCTATTTCATATGCACGTTTTTCAGATATTTTTTCATGTGGAGTATGATAATCCTTGCCTAAGCCAGTCAACCAAGATTTGTCATCTTTATCTAATTGCCTACATGTACCTGAGTTCTGTCTGCGTTCGAAGGCTGAGAATACCAAAAGAAAATATTAATATGCATTTAACAATTTCTGTAAGTGGTGTAATAACTATTCTTATGTTAAACCTTTACCAGCTTCAGATTTTTATGTTTCATTGTACTTAATACACCTATCAAAGACATTTAATTCGTATGCTAAGGTTGAAGAAGCATATTATTCCATAAGCTGGGCTCATACTCTAGCTGGCTATTCTAATCCGTGTAATTCAGTTGTGTATATCGGTTAAAGAAGGAGCTCATAGAAAGATTGGACATGTTATTGTAAATAAAAAAGAACCAATTACGCCAGATATTTTAAAGAAAATTGTTATTAAATATGGTCAAGAATATAACAATCTTATAGATATTAGAATTTGTTGTATGTGTCTTATTAGCTATGCAGGGTTTCTAAGATTTTCTGAAATGGTAAATTGAAAAAGATCTGATTTAAAATTTACTGAGACACATGTATCTTTACTCATTCAGAAAAGCAAAACTGAGCATTATACAGAAGGCACACATGTTTTAATTGCTAGAACAGATACACAAACATGTCCTGTTATTAAGTTGGAGAAATATTTATTATTATCTAATATTGACGCATCATCTTCAAATTATATATTTAGATCCATGTATTTATGTAAAAATTCTTATAAACTGAGAAGTCTTAAACCTTTATCATATACTATAGATTAAGAAAAATTGTATAAATTTATCAGCTCTTGAATCTATCGGTTTAGATAAGTCCAAATTTAAGTTGCATAGCTTGAGATCAGGTGGGGCTACTGAAGCTGCACCAGCTGGCATTCATGATAGATTATTTAAGAAGCATGCTTCAGATAAAGCAAAAGATGGTTATGTAAGAGAAAATATTAAAGAAAAACTGACAGTGTCTAAAAGTTTGGGAATATAGTTTTCATAAATATACTACAGTGGAGATCACTTCTAACCTCTCATTAAATCTGTCAGGAGAACTGTTCTAGAAGAGGGACGAAAGATACCAAAGGGACAGTCAAACTCATAAATCTAAAACAAACTGACAACTCCATGGCTAAAAATGAAAAAGACAAACAGAAAAACAATAGTACACACGACACAACATAGAAAACTAAAGAATAAACAACACGAACCCCACCAAAAACTAGGGGTGATCTCAGGTGCTCCGGAAGGGTAAGCAGATCCTGCTCCACATGTGGCACCCGTCGTGTTGCTTATGTGATTACAAATCCGGTAAATAGTCTAATTCGGTAGGTCATATTCATGAAAGGGAAGGGGATTGTAGTTACGACGTAAGGAACATATCCGATATCATTTGTGAAACGGTTATTCCATAACGGTCAACCAACTCGTGATGGCGTCCGTAAAATTTACGAAGGGATGATTTCAACTTCACTATTTGGAACTCTTGGTTTAATAGCTTCCTTGTGAGCAGCAAACCTCTATCAAGAAAATCATGATAGGAAATGCAAGCACGGGAATATCGTATCAATTGGGAGATATATACCCCGTATGCAGGTGCTGCTGGAATGTTGCTACTTAGAAATGGAAAGTTCTAGGAGAGTACGTAGAACTGTCAGCCTGACACCTTTTAGTCAGTTCTAGGTTAGAACTGTTCTAGCTAGAACTGATTTGGTCAGTTCTACCTAGAACTGATTTGGACAGTTCTACCTAGAACTGATCCTGACAGTTCTACCCTAGAACAGTTTTAGACAGTTCTAGCTAGAACTGACCACATATTTGATCAGGTCTACTTCTAGAACAGTTCTACGGATAGAATTGATTTCTAATTCTACGGCTAGAATTGATTTTTATAAATTCTACGGCCAGAATTGATTTATAAGTTCTACGGCTAAAATTGATTTATAAATTATACGGCTAGAATGGATTCATAAGTTTTAAGAAATCTTTGTCTAAATATAAAGGCTTCGGCAAAATAGCGAGTAATATTATATAGTTTTGCTGTTTTGCCGGTTTTATTTCAGATTTATAATCGGCAAGAGAACATGTTTAACCCCGCCATATTCTGCATGTATGTGCCTGTTCCGGGAGCCCGTAATTCAGTGATTTTCTTTTGTTGATGTGTTATATAAATTATTTGTTTTTCTTTCATTTTTTGTACATAAATTAGGCCGTTAGTATTATGTTGGGGGGGGGGGGACATTATTATTTGAATTGTTTTACATGGGTTATTCCGGGAGTCAGGATGGCTCGTTATCACATAACAAAATTATCTGACCTCATTAACCAAATGTAATATATCTGTTTACGAGTAGTTTTCATACCTTGGACAGACCTGTTTAACACAAAAATTTTAACCGCATCAATCTAAACTGACATTATTTGCTTTTTCTTTCTGTAAATCTATATAGATGCACAGTACTTCAGTTTTAAGTTAAGGTCAAGAGGGACTGCAATATACAAGTTACAGCTATATTGGAAAACAATTTTGTTCGCATCAATATATGGTGCCAGCATGCAGGGGCAGATCCAGTCATTTTAAAGAGGGGGTTCCAACCATGAGTAAAGGGGGGTTCAAACTTTATGCTCCCATTGAAATACATTTATCGTCAAAAAAAGGGGGGTTCCAACTCCTGGACCCCCCCCCTTGATCCGCCAATGAGCATGTCCTCTTTTTATTCAAAATATTGAATCAATAACAAATATCAGTAGTTTTCATACTTCAGACTGAGTTGTGTAATAAAATCTTTTGACCGCATCAACCAAAACTAACCATATTTGCTTTTTTTTATGTAAATCTAAATAGCTGCACAGTAATTCAGTTATAATTTTAGGTCAAGAGGGACTGTAGTATATAAATAACTGCAATATTGGAAATCAATGACCACAATTTTTTTTCTCGCATCAATTGAGGGTGCCAGGATTTCCTATTTTTATCAAAATATTGCATCAGAAACAAATATCAGTAGTTTTCATACCTCAGACTGACTCATGTAACAAAATTATTTGTCTGCATCAATCAAAACCGACCATATTTGACAGCATCACGCAAAACTGACCATATTTGACCACATCAACCAAAACTGACCATATTTGCTCTTTTTTATGTAACTCTTATAGTCGCATAGTAAATCTGTAATATTTTGATGTAAGGATGGAGTGTATAATCATGATAATACAAATGATCTATATTATAGGGTTATTGCATGAATTTTGGGGAATATTGTTCCGAGTAGAATTTTATATTGCACGAGCTTATATTTTTATAGCAGGATGGATTGTTTAATATTGGTCCGTTTCTGTGTGTGTTAGTTACATTGTAGTGTTGTGTCGTTGTTCTCGTCTTATATTTATGCGTTTCCGTCAGTTTTAGTTTGTTACCCCGATTTTGTTTTTTGTCCATGGATGTATGAGTTTGAACAGCGGTATACTGCTGTTGCCTTTATTTTTAAAATATAAATGAAAGCAATATTGGAAAACAAAATTATGCTCGCATCAGTTTATAGTGCCAGCATGTCCTCTTTTTAATCAAAATTTTGAATCGTTAACTAATTTCAGTAGTTTTGATATCTCAGACTGACCCATGGATATAACAAAATTATTTGTCCGCATCACACAAAACCATGAAAACTGACCATATTTATAGCTTACTATGCGGTATGGGCTTTGCTCATTGTTGAAGGCCGTACGGTGACCTATAGTTGTTAATGTCTGTGTCATTTTGGTCTTTTGTGGATAGTTGTATTGGCAATCATACCACATCTTCTTTTTTATATTTGACAGCATCAACCAAAACTGACCATATTTACACTTTATAATGTAAATCTTAATATATATATATATAGCCGCGCATAGTAAATCACTTATAGTTACATATCACGATGGATTGTATAATTCAAATGACAGCAATATTGTAACACATTGGCTACAAAAAAAATTCCACATCAATTTAGAGTACCAGCATTTTTCTGCAAGTCCTCTTTTTATTCAAGATATTGAATTGTAAACAAATTTCAGTAGTTTCGATATACATGTATCAGACCGAGTCGTTTTAACAAAATTATTTGACCACATCAACCAAAACTGAACTTATTTACACTAATCATGTAAATATATATGGCCTCAGTCATTGTAAACCAATAATATTTCTATGTCAGGACGGATCGTATGATAAAAATGACACCAACTTTGGAACAAAATACACCTTATCGCTAATCCTGGCTGACCCTGTCTCTTGAACTTTTGAAGCATACAACAATCACTTTTTCATTGTGGCGTCAGATATTTTGTTTTATGACGTCAAAATTTTACGGCAACCTGTGTGATATCCAGTAATGGCAGACTAATAGCGACAAGGTGTATTTATACCATATCTAAAAATTTAGCGGGCCGTTATTTCCTCTCTGTATCTTTAATAATGAACCGTCACCAAAGTGACTTTTTAAGTTTGTATAGTTTGTGATGGTTTTTTTTTAAACAAAACTATTTAACGGCATCATCCAACTCTCACATGACTGATTCATATAACTTTATTTTAAAATAAAAAGTACATGTATGGGAAGTTTTCTTCTTGGAATGGTATACTGTTAATATAATTTGAAGAAGGCAAAGAAAAATGCATGATTTGTTTTGTAGCCGAACGTCCAGGGGCAAATGTTTCATTCATGTTTAGATCGAGTATATTTTTCTGACGTTCCAGACTCCCAGATATCATTTATAATCGTGGATAAGTCTGGCTAAATTGACGAGATTGTGCAAATGTACATAGTTTTTTTACGTTAAACAACATTTTTTTCATTAATATACCATAATTCATCCACTGTACAATTTTCGTTTGAACATTTGTCAAAACAGAATCTTAAATGAATGCAAATCCAAGGCAAACAAGGTAAATTACGATTAAAATTCCATGAATTAAATGCAGGGTTATATTTAGGAAGAGACTGTTAAAAACGGGGAACGAAGAAACGTAAATAATGATGTTTCCGTATGCAATCTTAAAAAAATATTTCTGCGATGAGTTGGATAACCTTCTATTCACTTCGATATTTGTACATGTAACGTTTGATCAGTAAAAAATATAGAAAATCTGCTATAGCAAAGTAATTGGAAGTGATTTATTTCTTCTAAATTCTAAAGTGCCCTTACTGCAGCGACGTCATTTAGAACTGTTCTACAGTCCTGACTGATTTAGTCAGTTCTGCTGACAGTTCTACGGTTAAAACTAATTTGGACAGTTCTACCTAGAACTGATTTGGACAGTTCTACCTAGAACTGATTTAGTCAGTTCTACCTAGAACTGATTCTGACAGTTCTACTTAGAACAGTTTTAGGGTAGAACTGTTCTAGGACAGGTTAGAACAGTTCTATGACAGATATTCTGACAGTTCTAATGAGAGGTTAGAAGTGATCTCCACTGTATATATATGTATTATTCTCTGTTCAGATCTACTTGGCTCTCTTTGTCTTTCGAAAGGCTGCGACACCTGTAGGCACACTTATTTATGTGTTGTTTTATTTATTAAATATTTTATATTCGTCTGAGCTGGCGAATTAAAATATAAATATATTTAATAAAGTTATTGGTCACATGACGTTGTAACGGTCAAGTGATTGTTTACTATAAACACGTGTGTGTGTGTTGATATCAAACACATGGTGTGTGTTTATGTTTAATTTGATTGGATGGCATATATCCGTAATGCCGGTTTTACGGGTATATGTCCTCATGATTTTCGAGAAAAGCATGATTAGGTATTACTTAAGGGGTTAGTTTGAGAAATTAAAGTTATTCGAAGTTTGCCTATAGTTCAACGTAGCAGCATTCATGATTATGTTAACCCACCCATCCACCCTTTTATAAGATGGTTATCCTTAATAGGAGTATATGCATATATTACATTATATTAATATGATTTTTTCTTCTTTTGTAGATAGTTTTTGATTGTGTTAACGTATATTACTGTGCTATTGTTACTGTATGATTGGATTGGTAGTATGCCTGAATTTAAAGTGAAGGACTTTAGTTTGAGAATCATATTGAATGTAAAATTATTATTATAATTAAAGGCTGCGACACCTGTAGGCACACTTATCCTATTTATGTGTTGTTTCATTTATTAAATAATTTATATTCGTCTGAGCTGGCGAATTAGAATATAAGATGTTATTACTATGGATCTAAACCGTATTAAGTATAAAATCTTTGAAAGGTGATGTCTCATGGTCCTAAGTTTAGAGAACCTCAACACATCAATTTGAACCGAAACTTCAAAATAGTTATCGATTCCATTGACTACTCCAGATCATGGGCTAAACGAGAAGAAATTGAACTGGGCCCTTTGTTAGAATGGGTCAAAACAATCCATATTTATCAGTTGAAAAATATTGTCTTTGTATGTTAATCGATCTACTACGAGTGTCTTGTAAAAGAATTAGGAATAAATGAGCCCTCAGGTAATCTCACATACAAAAACATATCATTTGACAAGAATGAGATTTTATTATAAGTCTTTCATGACATTTAACAATAAATCGGAGAACTTATCTTTGTTTACCGAAGCTGTACAAAATTCTGTACAAACAACGTTTCATTGCCAACTCATCTGCATGTTCCACATAAGAATTGTCCATTAGACTGACCAAAATGCTGTCTGCAGGAAAACACAGCAAGTACATTTGAAAAAAAAAAACAATCGGTATTTATAAATATATACGACTCAAGACCGCTAATGTCAAACTAACCGCTATTATCACGCTGAAGTACGATAGTTTGATGCTGATGAATTATTGTTTGACGCTTAAGTAAGAGTGGTTGACGGTTTATGACGAGTGTTTGACGCTGTAGAACGATTGATTGACGCTGAACTACGATTGTTTGACGCTGAAGTACTATTAATTGACACTGAAGTACGGTTTTATTGCTATCTTATTTAACAGAGATGTATTATATTATTTTCAATATTTTTCATGCTTCTATGTCGAAAAAGAAGTAATTTTTTGCAGATTTACTTTTAAGTTAATTTATCTTCGTGAGTATGCAGAGGAATGTAATAATGAGATTTAGCACTTATCAGTAAAGTTTTACTGAGAACATGCATAATATCAAATGTTTTTTTTAAGTTCCAAACACCGATTAAAGAGGTTTGCATTTTAAACTGGAATTTGACTAAGATATTAGCAGTATACTTACAGAACACATCGGCATTGTTAAACGGCTAGGAGAGTTCTAATCCAATGGTTCAAACAATAGCCATTCAACAACAGAAATAACTTCAGGTTCTGAATGGATGCATTTGCAGATCAAATCTATGATGTACGACGAGGACGCAGATTTCTAACTCTTTTTAAATGCAAGAGGATAATGAAGCTTTATCTTCATCTTCACGATAAATATCATGTTGTTCCAGCACAAAACACATCTTAAACACTTTACTTTTATATGTCTCATATGCACTGCAAAACTTTGAATCTCACATATATCCATCACATAAACATCATTCAAAACAAGATGGGATTTTAGAAATCACAAATCCGACTCATCTCGCCTCCGGTAATGACATAACACATGATGATGAAACTCTACCATTTTTGTGATATACTTCTAAACGTCACGCACACGTATGTAGATGCTTTATTGTCATCCTCACGACAAATATAATGTTGTTTCAGTAAATCTGAAACAGTCTTGCTTTCGTGTCTCATTTTGGAATGGGAATGCACTGCATAACTTTGATTTTCACATACATCCATCACACAATAAACATTATTGTCAAAAGATCGGATTTTTAGAAATCACATATCCGTCTCATTTCTCCTCCGGTAATGACATACCACATGTTGATGAAACATTACTATTTTAATATTAGACTTCTAAACGTCACACCAACTATAAAGAACAATTGACAGCGATGAAATATATTGAAACAGCAGTGTAAATCAGATTGAATTTCAAAAATATTTTAAGCCTTCTACAAAGTCTGCTATCAGAATCATTGAAGATTGTTGTTGTGTTGTAATTTTTCTACGCTGTGCCATTCTTGTCTTCAATTGAACGATCAATAGAAAGATAGAATACAATCTCTCATAAAACAGAGCGCTGGGCTCACTAGCTTAAAAGGTTCACATTGTGGCTTGTGACTAATATTTTACGATATTAATATGTGGAAAACCGATAATCTATAATTTTGTGCGTCTTTTGCATTAAATATACATAAATAAACTTCAGTGGATGTCGTTTGCTTATGTGTTTAATGTTTGTTTTTCGTTTATTTTTTATACACAAATTAGGCTGTTAGTTTTCTTGTTTGAATTGATTTACATTGTCATTTCAGAGCCTTTTATAACTGACTATGCGGTATGGGCTTTGCTCATTGTTGAAGGCCGTACGGTGACCTATAATTGTTAATGTTTGTGTCATTTTACTCTCTTGCTGAGAGTTGTCACATTGACAATCATACCACATCTTGTTTTTTATAATCACAAACTTTCCCGTAAAATGTTGACGTCATAATTTCAAAAATATGACGTCACAATGCAAAAGTGATTGTTTTATGACAAAACAAATTTTGCTCACTGTCATACAGGTTTTCTGAATTTTGTTTAAAATATTCAACATAATTTGATAGAAGCCCTTTTTTATCCAGCCTGAAAATATGTAATAAATAGACGACTTCAAACTAGAAATTTTTGCAAAACGGTCATGTCAACTTATCATTTCTCGGCAGTAAAATATTTTCTTTCAAGTCGTATCTTGTTTACATATTTGAATTCATATTTACCGTCGTGCATATCAACACTGTCTCTTCTTCGTAAACAAGAATAGTCTCCTTACAAAAACACTGCTCCAACTCAGTAATGCTAATGAACGGTTAAAACCAACATACTATATATAAGTTTACGGTTTACACAGATAATTGGTTGAACAATATGACTTGTCTTTGTCTTAACACATAGGCGGCATAATATTTGCGATCTTTTGTATTTTGAAAACCGTGTCGGTACATTTTACAGTTGACGTTCGGTGTTGGTGATTTTCATAGTTGAATGCCACTCGTTGGTCGATGAGATTCCCTTCATATAAACTTTGGTTGTAAGTTGTCTCATTTTCAATCATACCACTTATTTTTATTTTTATAATTTATAATTTGATACCTTTTTTATATATAATCTGAATTTACCTTATCTAAAAACAATTGAATAACGGTAAGTAAGTGTTTGACGGCATTTAAGGACGATTGTTTGACGATGATGGACTATTAGATGACGGTTAAGTAAGTGTTAAATGCTAAAGGACGATAGTTTGACGCTTATGGACTAATGGATGACGGTTAAGTAAGTGTTTGACGCTTCAGGACCATTGTTTGACGCTAAAGTACGGTTTTTTGACGCTCAGATACGATTGTATGACGCCGAAGAGCTATTTTGTATACTTTAGTACGGTTGTAATGTTATCATATTATACAACGATGTATTGTATTATCCTCAATATTTTTTATGTTCCTATGTCGATGAAGAAGTATTTTTTCATAATATTAAGTTAATTAATCTTCGTCAGTTTGAAGGAGGATGAAATAGGATTATTTAGTCTTAATCAGTGAACTTTTACTGAGTACACACATACTATCAATGTTTTCTTGTTAATTTAATGTTCCAAACACCGTTTAAAGAAATGTACAAAATAAATTGATTAAACTATGCTATAAATATGTAACTTACAGAAAACATCGGCATTGCTACACGGCTAGAAGATAATGGAATGGTCAAAAGTATAGCCGATCAACCAACAGAAGAACTTCAGATTAGAAATTCATGCAGTTGCAGACTATGCAAGCAAATGAATAAGATGATCACAAACTTGACACTTTATCTAAAGTGATTAAAGTTGATCGATGATACATTCAGACGCACGTTCAATATCTATGACGTTGCTATGATTACGCAGATTTCTAACCATTTTAAACTAGCACGGGATGTAGATGCTTTATTGTCATCCTCACGACAAATATAATGTTGTTCCAGTAAATCTTAAACAGTATTGCTTTCTTGATTCATTTAGAAATGGGATGCAATGCAAAACTATGAATATCACATACATCCTTCACATAATTAAAATTATCCTCAAAAGATAAGATTTTTATAAATCACATATCCGTCTCATTTCTCCTCCGGTAATGGCATAACACATGATGATGATGAAACTCTACCATTTTTACATTAGACTTCTAAACGTCAAATACACCTATAAAGAACTATTGACAGCGATGAAATATATTGAAACAGCAGTGTAAATCAGAGTGAATTTCAAAAACTATTTAAAGCCTACTACAAAGTCTGCTATCAGATTAATTGAAGATTGTTTTGATTGCGAAACATTGATTTTTCTACGCTGTGACATTCTATTCCTAAGTTAAATGATGAATATAGATTTAAATGCATCCTCTCATAAGACAAAGTGCTGCGCACACTAGCTAAAAAATGTTTATAATGTGGCTCGCGGCTAATATATTTTACAATATCAGAGTTAAGAGAACGCGATAATTCATAATTTTGTGCGTCTTGTGCATTGAACATATCTCAATGAATTTTACATAAGAGAAAAAAACCAACGCGATTACAAAAAAATCAAAAGACAAACAACAGTAAACAAACCATAACATATAAATGTAAAGACAAAGAAATTTGAAAGCAACCAAAAAACAGGTTGTGATCAGAGGTGCTCCGGGAAGTTTATTTGTATAATTATATCTTTTAATTTTTGACTGTGCTAAATATTATGCTATCATAAGTCTCCTTGGGATTCAATTCGTAAAAGCTGGATAAAAAAGTATCTCATTGTATGATATTTAGATAATTTGCCCAGTTCGGCTGTTGTTTGCTCTTTGTTCGGGTGGTTGTCTCTTTGACATACTGGCCGTTTCCATTCTCAATTGTATTCTATATTTTTACTTTTAAATAAAGACTTGTAGAGGATGATCTCAAGTCACTTAATTAACATTATTTATCGTCCCTTCCTACGACTATACAACCCTACTCAGTCCCTGTATAATTCACATATCTTTGAGACGATGACAACATTATCAGCTACGTCACAATCTCAAAGGAGAAGTTATTAGCGACGTCACATTAGTCATTATCGAGCATGCTTTCGTCAAGCGTCAAACTTTCTTAGGAAGATAGAAGAAACCTGTTATACAACAATATATAACTGGGTTTTCTTCGTATATATCTCGTAAAGATAGCAGCCGTTCGACACAAACTCCAGTTTTATAGCTCGTTTGCTGCGTTCACTCGCCAAAACGTTTCACATTGTAGCTCGCGGCTAATATTTTACGATATCAATATGTAGAGAACCGGATAATCTATACTTCTGTTTCAGCCTTTGCATTAAATATATATAAATGAACTTCAGATAAGGGAAAATTTGCAAGTAGAATATCTGCTTCTCATTTTTGAAATGTTCCTATGTCTTGACATAGATGGGCGACTTCAAACTAAAACATATGACACAATTGTTTTTTCAATTTTTCAATTGTCAACTTACCATTTCTCCGCAGTAATTTATTTTCTTTCCAGTCCTATCTTGTTTACATATTTGAATAAATACTGGCTTATGCATATCAACACTGTCGGTTCTTCGTATACAAGGATAATCTTCATACAAAAACACTGCTCCAACACAGTCATGATGAAGAACGATTAAAATCAACACAATGTAAGTTTTGGGTTTACATTGAGAATTAGTTGAACAACACAATGTATCTTTGTATCAACTCATAAGCGACATATATTTTGCGATCTCATATCCCTGCAAACCATGTTGGGGGGTATTTTACAGCTGACTATACGGTATTGGTGTTTATTATTGTCTAATTTTTAAATCATACCACTTCTCTGTATTTCTATAGTTTATTAGGTAATACCTTGTATTACATATCACCTTAATTTGCCATATCTAAAAAAAACAGCAATTACATTTGAAAAGACCAAACAACACTGATGTTGTCTTCTGTTTCTAATATCACGAGTATACTGTGGATTCAATTGTTTTCGTGGGCATCAACTTTCATAGATTGAGCGAAATTTGCATTTTCGTGTTTATTTGCTTTCGTGGTTTTGCTAATATAAGCATATAAAGCTTGTAGAAAATTTGTATTTTGTTGAATATTTTAATTTGTTGATCACCTTAACCTACGACACATACGGAAGTTGATAGTCAACGAATAATAATAAACCCACAGTAATGATAAAAGAAAAAAACATATTTAATATAAATTTACAAAGTCTTTTTTTTTAACCCCATTTTTCATCGAGATATTTTCCGAATTTTCAATACATAATATAGCTTTCTTTGCTTAACTGTTGTAACATTGTATTGTTTTTAAAATATTTTTAGACGGTTATATAAATATATATAAATCTAAATCGCTATGTTCGTTCTTATCGCTATTATCACGTTTATGTACTATTATAATAGTTTGACGCTCCGGGGCAATATCGATATCAGTCCTCCAAATTAATACCTAGCCCCCGAAATTAATGTTCCGGTAACTAGCCAATAAAAAACTATTTGTTAAAAAAATTTCATCTGAGGCAGCCAGCCAATCAGGAGCGGTTTCTCCCAGTATCATATGACGATGCAAGTAAATTCATACAAGAAATGCAACATTTGCTCATTGTTGAAGGCCGTACGGTGACTCATATTTGTTAATTTCTGTGAAATGGAGAGTTGTCTCATTGGCATTCATACCACATATTTTTTTTAATCACAAACTTTCCCGTAAAATGTTGACGTCATAATTAACAAATCTAACGCCACAATGAAATAGTGATTAACATACAGTTTTTTTAGTTTTTTGTTGAAAATATTTAACATAATTTGATAGATGCTTTCTTAATCCAGCTTGAAATATATGATAAATAGATTAATACATGTCATTTTCCATGTTGGCCGTGGTATCAACCCACAACCTATATTAGGTAGCAATACACAGTTAGAAGTTTAGTTTCGCATTATGGCCCCTGTGAATTTGTTAAATATGAAAGTTTTTGTACAATAAAATAGATTTTAATTAATTGAAGAATAATATAGCCTTCTTAGTGGGTTTATATGAACATTTAGATTGTTTTTAACATGTTTTATAGGCCATTTATATGAATGACAGTCCGTATTTTCCTATCCGTACCGTCCATATGTCCATAAACTGTTGTAGTGTTGATCAACAAAGATTTTGCGCTCGATCTTTTCAATTCAATTTTATGGAAAAACGAGCAGAAATGCATATGATTTTTTTTGGACCACTTGATAGATATAAACCTATGGAATCAGGAAAGGTATCACTTTAATTGATTGAAATTTTCCTTTAGACCAAATTTTGGAGACTTTTGTGACATGTTCACCCCTCTTTTTTGCTATATTTTGTATCTAAGAAATACAGATTGTTGCCATGGTTACACCCAAAAGGGATCATATTTCACCCTTATGACCATTAGAAATTAAATCTATGGAAGATTATCTTTCTATAAGTGTATACATGCATAACACACATATAAAGCCTTCTTTGTTAGACAGGAGGGGAAAGAGAGTGTTTAAAAATTATGAGTTTTTTTCCTAACTGTGTATTGCTACCTTCGGGGCTTGATATGGGATAGATTATCAGCGATGTCATAATTGTGCAAAGACGTTATCAAGCTTGCTTTCATCAAGCGTTAAACTGTCTAAGGGAGAATGAAGAGGCCATCAATAGAACGATGAGCAGATAATCGAAGTTTCCTCGAATATATATTGTAAAATATCAGTCGCTCGACACAATGTGAAGCTTTTTTTAGCTCGTTTCGCTGCACTCACTGGCCAAAAGGTTCACACTGAAACGTGTGGCTGATTTTTACAATATCGAAATTGTAGAAAATGAAAATCTGATGATCTACACTTCTCTGCGTCCTTTGCATTAAACATACCTTACTAAAACACAGATATGGGAAAACTCTGCAAGTAGAAGATCTGATTTCAAATTTGAAAATGTTCCTCTGTCTTGACATAGTTGGACGACATCAAATTAGAAATTATTGCGCAATGGTTATTTCAACTTTTCAGGTGTCAACATTTCTCGCAGTAAAATTTTGTCTTTCAAATCGTATCTTGTTTACATATCTGAATCGATACTTGCCCTCGTTCATATCAATATTGTCTCTTTTTCGTAAATAAGGATAATCTCACAACAAAACACTGCTCAAACTCAGTAATGATAAATAACTATTAAAATCACCTCAATATAAGTTTAAGGTTTACACCAAGAATTGGATGAACAATATGATGTGTCTTTGTCTCAACTCATAGGCGGCATACCATTCGCGATCTTTTATATTTTAAAACCGTGTCGGAGCCTTTTATAGTTGACCTTACGGTTTGGGTGATTTTCATAGTTGAATGCCGCTCGTTGGTCGACTATACGTGCTTTAATTCCCTTCATATGAACTTTGGTTTTTAGTTGTCTAATTTTCAATCATATCACTTTTCTATATTATTAATATAGTTTATTAGGTGATTTCTTTTTTTTATAGTTCATCTGAATTTAAAAACACAGCAAGAACATTAAAAATATATAATCACGTTGAAGTACGATAATTTGATGCTGATGGACTATTGTGTGACGCTAAAGTAAGCGTTTTGACACTTAAGGACGATTGTTTGAAGCTGAAGTACAATTTGTACGCTAGAATACGATTGTATAATCATTCAGTACTATAGTTTGATACTAAAGTACGGTTGTAATTCTATTTGATTAAACAACGATGTATGATATTATCTTCAATATTTTTCATGTTCATATATCGATGAAGAAATAAATTTGTAGCAAATCTTATGATTTTAAGTTTATTATTCTTCCTGGCTAAGTATGCAGAAGAATGAAATAATACGAACAAGCATTTATCAGTAACATTTTACTGAGAACATGAATAATATCAAATGTATTCTTGTTGATCAACTGTTCCAAACACCGTTTAAAGAGGTGTACATTATAAGATGAATAAAACTATAGTAATAGCAGGATACTTACAGATGACATCAAAATCTTTAACAGCGAGGAGAGTTCTAATCAAATGATCCAAAACATAGGTCATCAACCAAAACAAGAAGTTCAGGTTACCAATAGTGTCTGTTGCGGACTGTGCAAGTGAGTCAAGTGAAGTCAGATGGTCAAAAGGGATCAAAGCTTGTCGGTGATGCATTCAGAAGCACGTTCAAAATATATGATGTACGATGAGCACGCGAATTTCTAACCGTTTTAAAATGCGAGATGATGTGGACGCTTTATCTTCATCTTCACGATAAATGTAATGTTTTTTTCAGCTCAAAACATATCTTTGACATTTTTGCTTTAATATCTCTCATTTAAGAATAGGAAGGCACTTCAAAATTTTGAATCTCACCTGTATCTAACAAATTAGCGTTCTGCAAAAAATAATGGGTTTCGAGAAATCACAAATCTGTCTCATATCTCCTCCGGTAATGACATAACACATGTTGATGAAAAACTCTACCATTGTGATGACAGACTTCGAAACTTCACACACATCTATAAAGAACGTTTAATAGCGATGAGGTATATTCAAACAAAGTTGTCAATCAAATTGAAATCAATATATTTAAAGCCCACTACAAAATCTGCAATCTTGATTATTATTATTTTTTCGGTGATTGCAAAACTATTCATTGTTCTACGTTTTGCAATTATATTCTGAAAATTTAGGCTCAACTGAAAGTGCAAAGACATCCTCCCATTTTACAAATCATTCACTACAAAAGGGGAATCGTAGATACACATTTGTTATTTAAGGTCATGAAAAAAGTTTACATTGTAAAGAACTGCATTAAATCAAGTATCAAATATATCAAAGATGATAACATCAACATGCTTGAAAACAGACCACACAGACATGATAGGTAAAAATTTCAAAAAGGCAACTCCAAATAATAGCAAACAAGCAACTCAATGACAAATAAACGAAAACAAATCAATAGATAAACAGTAATATACAAATATAACAACATAGAATTCTAAAAGCTAAGAAAGTCGAAACCCCGCCACAAAGGGTTGTGATTTCAAAAAGGGTTATTTGTATCATTATGTCTTTAAATCTTTGACTATGCCAAGTTTTATGCTATAAAAATTTTCATACAATTCGTATCAGCTGGATAAAACAGTATCCCACAATATGAAATTTTGATAATTTGCAAAAATCTAAATCTTAAATTTTAAATGATTTAAATAAATGAAGAATGATGTTTTGTGACTTAATAAACCACATTTATCGTCTTTTCCTATGCATATTTCATCCGCTCAGTCGCTCAATAATTCTTCTTTCATGGCTTTGAGACGAGAGCAGGCATTATCAGCGACGCCACAATGTTTGAAGAAACGTTATCAAGCTTGCTTTCGTCAAACGTAAAACTGTCTGAGGAAGGCGGGAAAAGACCAATAACAGAACGGTGAACAGATAATCTGGTTTTCCTCGTAAAGGTTTCGTACAATATCAGCAGGTCGACACAATGATAACCTTTTTAGCTTGTTTGCTGGGCTCACTCGCCAAAAAGGTTCACATCGTGGCTCGCGACTAATATTTTACGATATCAATATGTAGAAAACCCGATAATCTATACTTCTGTGCGTCTTTTGCATTTAATATAACTCAATGCATATCAGAAAAGGGAAAACTCTGCATGTCAACAGTGTATGTTCTTCGTAAACAAAAATAATTTCCTTACAAAAAACACTGCTCCAACATATAGCTAGAAGAACGAGTAAAATCAACACTCTGTAATTCAATGCCTTCTCTGAGAACTGGTTCAACAATATAATATGTCTTTATCTCGACTCATAGGTGACATATTATTTGCGGAGTTATATATTTGAAAACCATATCTGTGCCTTTTAGTTATTTACATAATTCAAGGCTGCTCTCTTGTTGTTAATTGCTTACATCCACTTCATTTGAACTTTAGTTGTTAGTTGTCTCATTTTCAATCAAACCACTTCTTTTTATTTTTATAGTTTATTAGATGATACCTTGTTTTATATTTAATCTTAATTCACTATATCTAAAAACAGAGCGAGTACATTTGAAAAGACAAAACTATATTTATAAAAATATACATGTCTGGACCGCTATGGTCGTTCAAAACCGTTATTACCACGCTGAATGACGATAGTTTGACGATGAAATACGATTGTATGACGCTGATCTCCTATTGTGTGACGCTTGAGTAAGTGTTTGACGCTGAAGATAGATTATTTGACGCTAAAATGCGATTGTATGATGCTGATGTACTGTTGTGTGACGCTTAAGTAAGAGAGGTTGACGCTAAAGGACGATTGTTTAACATTAAAGAACGATTGTTTGACGCTGAAATATGATTGTGTGACGCTGAAGTACGATTGTGATGCCATCTTAATAAACAACGATGTATTATAATATTTTCAATATTTTCTATGCTTCCTTGTCGCTGAAGAAGTATTTTTTAATTTAAAGTTAATTAATCTTCGTCAGTTTGCAAGAGAATGAAATAGGAACATCTAGCATAAATCAGTAAACTTTTACTGAGAACATGCATAATGTCAAAGGTATTCTTGTATATCAAATATTCTAAACACCGTTTAAAGAGGTTTACATTATCAAATAAATTAATAAAATTAACGGTACCAATTTTCTTGCACCAGATGCGCATTTCGACAATACATGTCTCTTCAGTGATGCTCGTGACCAAAATATTTGAAATCCAAAGCTTATATAAAAGATGAAGAGCTATAATCCAAAAGGTCCAAAAAGTATAGCCAAATTCATGAAAGGAATCAGAGCTTTGCATGAGGGAGATACATTCCTTAATTTATAATAATTTCTAATATTTTGTAACAGCAAATTTTAATAACACAAAACTTCCGTATTTTCATGCCAGTACCGAAGTACTGGCTACTGGGCTGGTGATACCCTCGGGGACTAATAGTCCACCAGCAGAGGCATCGACCCAGTGGTAGTAATAAAATTAACGGTACCAATTTTCTTGCACCAGATGCGCATTTCGACAATACATGTCTCTTCAGTGATGCTCGTGACCAAAATATTTGAAATCCAAAGCTTATATAAAAGATGAAGAGCTATAATCCAAAAGGTCCAAAAAGTATAGCCAAATTCATGAAAGGAATCAGAGCTTTGCATGAGGGAGATACATTCCTTAATTTATAATAATTTCTGATATTTTGTAACAGCAAATTTTAATAACACAAAACTTCCGTATTTTAAACTATGCTATTAACAGGATACTTACAGAAAACATCGGCATTGTTAATCGGATAGGAGAGTTATAACGCAATGCTTTTAAAGTATAGCACATCTCCCAAAAGAAGAACTTCTGGTTCAAAATTGATGCAGTTGCTTACCATGCAGGCAAATGAGAAACAAACGGTTAAATTATCCCAAACTGGACACTTTATCTGAAGGGATCAATGCAAATTGGTGATACATTCAGAAGCACGTTCCATATCTATGACGTGCAATGAGCAAACGGATTTCTAACCCTTTTAAATCACCACGGGATGTGGAGGCTTTTTCTTCATTTTCACAACAAATGTAATGTTGTTCTAGTAAATAAATTTTAAACAGTATTATGAATCTCACATACATCCATCACATACACATAATCCTCAAAAGTTAGAATTTTTGAAATCACAAATCCGTCGCATCTCTCCTCCGATAATGACATAACACATGTTAATAAAACTGTACCATTTTAATGACAGACTTCTAAACTTCAAACACACCTATAAACAAAAATTAATAGTGATAAGGTATATTGAAACAGCGGTGTAAATCAGATTGAATTTCAAAAAATATTTTAATCGTACTACAAAGTCTGCTATCAGAATCATTGAAATTTGTTGGGATTGCAAATTTATTGATTTTTATTACGCTGCGGCATTCGAATCTTAAATTGAACGATCAATAGAAAGTAAGATTATATTCTCTCATAACACAGAGCGCTGCTGTCACTGGCAAAAAAAGTTCACTCGCGGCTGATATTTTTCATAATCATATAATTGGACTAAATAACATACGATTTTTACTGTATGATAAAAACATAAACTTAACGTCAATTCCATATTTTTTTAAATTAGTACTTAATGGGCTAATATGAAAAGAATATTATCACATGCCTTTCCGTAACGTTATCGCATGCCATTCCGGTGATACTCGGCAAATTACTGGAAATACACATCAATCATTATGGTACTTTTCAATGAAAAAAAAATAAAAAGTAGGGAACCAAACAACTATTTGGATACGGGAAAGTATATTGAGTAAAATTCAATAAAAAAACAAACAAACAAACGAGCTTACTAACAAATGATAAAATAAACACATTTTAAAAAATTCCCCACATTTTTAAGAGCTACTTTTTAAAAATGATGACTTTTTCAAACAGAGTTCATTATGTTTATTGTTGAATATTTTTTTTAATATAGGAATATGAGAATGGAGCATACTGTTGTTATCATCTCTTTTGTGGCATTTAATATATTTAATTTTGGGTGTACTACCTTTGGGGTCCGACGTCTGTAAACTTTTCACTCTTTGAACTTATATTTGAGAACCACTTAAAAGGATTTATATATTAAATTAATCTGTCATTTTTCTCCTTTTTTGAATCATATGTTAAAAAGATCATTGCACATCATTTTTCATATCGCATGTCAGACCTCGGTCAATAAAAGCCCTCGAGCCAAGCGACATGCGATATGAAAAATGCCATACAATAATCTGATAATATCAATGTTAAGAAAACAAGATAATTAAGGTCTTTTCTTTTACTAAAGGGAAAGACCTTACTGTATTTCTTCTGATTATTAGGTCTTTCCACTTTTCTGTGGAAAGCCTATTGTATTTGTTCTGATTATTTTTTTTTTTTTTTTTTCTTCCGCCTAATTTTGTTCTTGCGATAAACATTTGTTTCGCAATATGTCGCTTAGATATTTGGTATATGATATCGAACAGTTTATGCGCTTTTGAAATTTACCCTGCGTAAACGAATACTTTTCTTTGTAGGAGTTATCTCCCCAAACACTGTTTTCCTTGTTAGCGCAACTCCTTCGCAACCGTAAAATATTATGACAAATTTATTTTACAAAATTACTCGTTATATCCTTCGCATGATTTGTCCTATTTTGACCGAAGCGATATGAACGCTCCATATGAGAGTTATTTCCCCTTATGCATTTGTTATAAGTGATATGCATTTCTATCTTGTAAACCATAAGTGCTAGAGACCTAGGATCTTTTGATTTGAGGTCCTTGGTCCAAAAAAATGAAAATTAGGTCAAGGTCAAAGGTCAAGGTCATATTTTAGATTTTCACATGTCTTTGATTTCCCTATAACTCTTGAACGGTTATAGATACAAAAAAATTAAGCAGTGAAAAATGCTTGGTACTTCAAGGGGCAATTTTTTTACATTATGACTATATTGATTTTACCATCATGTAAGGGACATAACTCCCATCGATGGTTTTTAAAAAGCCATTTTTAGGCAAAACTCTTAAACAAAAGGTCCTTGACCCATAGGGTCTTTTGCAATGACCTTGTGGAGCAATGACCTTGACGAAGGTTACAAGGTCAAAGGTCAAGGTCATCAAATTATGTGGTTTTGGCACTATTTAAACAGTTTTATGTGTGTTTGAATTTCAACCAACCAACCAACCAACCAACCAACCAACCAACCAACCAACCAACCAACCAACCAACCAACCAACAACCAATCAATCAATCAATCAATCAATCAATCAATCAATCAATCAATCAATCAATCAATCAATCAATCAATCAATGTTTCCGTTTCATGTGTTTGATACGGGATTCAAGGTCTCTTTTTTTTCGCCTGTTTTAATTGAGCCTATCAAACGTGTTTAACCAATATGTTTAACCAACGTGTTTAACCAACATGTTTAACCAACGTGTTTAACCAACCAACCAACCAACCAATCAATCAATCAATTAATGTTTCCGTTTCATGTGTGAAATACGGGATCCAAGATGTTTTTTTTTGCTTGTTTAAATTGAGCCTATCCAACGTGTTTAACCAGCCAACGTGTTTCACCAATATGTTTAACCAACGTGTTTAACCAACCAACCAACCAACCAACCAACCAATCAATGCATGCATGTTTCCGTTTCATGTGTTAAATACGGGATCCAAGATGTGTTTTTTTTTTCGCTTGTTTAAATTGAGCCTATCCAACGTGTTTAACCAGCCAACGTGTTTCACCAATATGTTTAACCAACGTGTTTAACCAACATGTTTAACCAACGTGTTTAACCAACCAACCAATCAATGCATGTTTCCGTTTTATGTGTTAAATACGGGATCCAAGATGGGTTTTTTTTCCCGCTTGTTTAAATTGAGCCTATCCAACGTGTTTAACCAGCCAACGTGTTTAACCAATATGTTTAACCAATGTGTTTAACCAACATGTTTAACCAACGTGTTTAACCAACCAACCAACCAACCAACCAACCAACCAATCAATCAATCAATTAATGTTTCCGTTTCATGTGTGAAATACGGGATCCAAGATGTTTTTTTTTGCTTGTTTAAATTGAGCCTATCCAACGTGTTTAACCAGCCAACGTGTTTCACCAATATGTTTAACCAACGTGTTTAACCAACCAACCAACCAACCAACCAACCAACCAATCAATGCATGCATGTTTCCGTTTCATGTGTTAAATACGGGATCCAAGATGTGTTTTTTTTTTCGCTTGTTTAAATTGAGCCTATCCAACGTGTTTAACCAGCCAACGTGTTTCACCAATATGTTTAACCAACGTGTTTAACCAACATGTTTAACCAACGTGTTTAACCAACCAACCAATCAATGCATGTTTCCGTTTTATGTGTTAAATACGGGATCCAAGATGGTTTTTTTTTCCCGCTTGTTTAAATTGAGCCTATCCAACGTGTTTAACCAGCCAACGTGTTTAACCAATATGTTTAACCAATGTGTTTAACCAACATGTTTAACCAACGTGTTTAACCAACCAACCAACCAACCAATCAATCAATCAATGCATGTTTCCGTTTCATGCGTTAAATACGGGATCCAATTTTGAGCCTATCCAACGTGTTTAAGCAACATGTTTAAGCAACGTGTTTAACCAACCAACCAACCAACCAACTAATCAACCAATCAATCAATCAATCAATCAATCAATCAATCATGATCATGATCAATAAATCATGTTTCATGAAAAATCGAAATTCAATATTGTTCTTGCGTCACTTCTGAAAAAAAATCCACATGTTCTCTGAAACTACAAGTACAATCGACCTCAAAATTTGCAGTCAGCAGGGCATACATGTACTGAAAGTTTATAAAAAAACTTGGTGCAGATATCTCTCAAAGCTTTTCCTAGAGAAAAGAAATGGCAATGCCGTAAAAATCGCTTGCTAGGTCTGTAAATCTCAGTAAAAACCTACTATAAAATGTCCGCTCCGAGTTTGAAATACTAATCTGTGTTACAAACAGGTGCTGAAAAATGTACAATATCAGAAAATGATCAATAAATGTGTTTTAAAGTTACACCGGATCAATTAAATCCAAAACATGCACTGCTTGTGAACTGTCATCAAAATGTCAATTTCCTACAATGACAAAAGAAATTACATTGTGTTTATTCCGTCTCTATACATGTTGTCTGTTCAAAGTCCCCACCTAAAAAGAAATAAAAAGACTATCTTTTCGTTATTATAAACCCGTGTCACGTGATGTGGCGCACGCGCTGTACCTAAAATAAAAGAAAAACTTTCCGAACTAAACATGAAACTTCTCCGGTAACAATAATATAGACCCCATACAGAAACGAACAAACAAACAAACAAACAAACAAACAAACAAACAAACAACCCCCCCCCCCCCCAATTCAATTAATTTTAAAGGGGGAAAGACCCCTACAATTGCTTTTTTAAAGCAATTGATTTATATTTATTATTCTTCTTGTTCCGCCAAACTTTGACAAAATTTCCCTCCGTAACCGTAAACCATGTCGCTTTCATGTTCACACTTTGTATTGGTGTCATGAATACCTATCCGGAACTCACCCTGTGAGTCGAAATATTTTGTCGGTTCGGAGTAATCCCTCCGAAACCCAAAAACCTTGTTATCGTTCCAACACCGTAACCGTAATAGGTAGAAAAAAAAATGAAGGGTGAAATTTGTTCAGGACCAGACCCCGGTTCTTCGTTACATTTGGATCGAAAAGATTCAACGACTCATTGGTAGGGTTATGCCCCTATGAAAATTAACCGGTGTCGGTTGGCCACCAAAACTCAGAAACCGTAAGTCGTAGACACCTAGGATCTTCACCATTCATCATCAATTCATGTGACTTTGAAAAATACCTCAAGGTCAAATGTGTATGTTGACCTTGACCTTTGACCTTGTTATGGGATAATCTCAGAAACCATTATACTTACAGAAGTTTTGAATAGTGGAAAATGTTTGGGGTATTTAGGCGCAACTTTGTTACATTTTGACCAAAGAGGTTTGACCTTTCTGTAAGGGGCATAACCCCTGATTTAGGTTTCTGAAAAGACAAAATCAGCTTTTACTATATAACCAAAGGTCCTAGACCCATGGGGTCTTCAGCAATGACATTGGGGACTAATGACCTTGACAAAGGTCAAAAGGTCAAAGGTCAAGGTCATGTCCTATATAGCGAATTATGTGTTTGTGACCTAATTTAAAGGATTTTCAGTGTGTTGTAAAGCTTTTCAGTACATTCTACGTCTATTGGAACATGTATTTTACATTACAAAAGGAAAGACCTCTCAATTGTTCAAGAACAATTGACATTTTAATTCATACTTTTTTGCGTCTTTTGCATTAAATATATCTCAATGAATTTTACAAACGAGAAAAAACTGACAAAACAAATCAAAAGAAAAACAACAGTAAACAAACAATTACAAAGAAATGTAACGACAAAGAAATTTAAAACCCTACAAATAAAGGGTTGTGCTCGGAGGTCATCCGGAAGGGTTATTTGTATAAGTATGTCTTTTAATCTTTGACTATGCCAAGTTTTATGCTATCATTAGTATTCATTGGATACAATTGGTAAAAGCTAGATAAAAAAAGATTCTTATTGTATGACATTTGGTTAATTTGCAAAGTTCGGCTGTTGTCTTCACTTTGGTTGAGTTGTTTTCTCTTTGACATATTCGCCGTTTCCTTTCTCAATTTTATCCTGTATTTTTAATTTTAAATAAATACTAGTAGAGGATGATCTCAAGTTACTTAATTAACATTATTTATCGTCCCTTCCTACGCCTATACAACCTTACTCAGTCCCTGTCTTATTCACATATCTTTGAGACTAAATTATCAGTGACGTCACAATCTCTGAAGAGAATTTATCAGTGACGTCACAATCTCTGAAGAGAATTTATCAGCGACGTCACAATGTGTCAGAAGACATTATCAAACATGCTTTCTGCAAGTGTCAAACTGTCTTAGAAAGATAAAATAGGTCAGTTATTCCACGATTCATAGATAATCGATCTTTCTTCGTATAAATACCGTACAAAAATCAGCCTCTCGACAAAAACTGATTTTTTTTAATTTATTTTCTGCGCTCACTCGTCAAACCGTTTCAAATTGTGGCTCGAAGCTGATATTTTACGAAATCAATATGTAGAAAACCCAATAATATCTACCTCGGTGCGTCCTTTGCATTTAATATTGTTATGTGTATGGAGAGTTGTCTCATTGGCACTCATACCACATGTTCCTATATCCATAAATGAACTTCAGATGCTTCTCATTTTGATATATTTCTCAATCTTGACATAGATGGGCGACTTTAAACCAAAACATATGAAATAATCGTCTTTTCCGCTTTCCAATTGTCAACTTACCATTTTTCCGCAGTAATGTATTTTCTTTCAAGTCGTATCTTGTTTATATATCTGAATGAATACTTGCTCTCTTGTTTATAAATCTGAATTAATACTTGCTCTCTTGTTTATATATCTGAATTAATACTTGCTCTCGTGTCGGTTCTTCATAAACATTGACAATCTCCTTGCAAAACACTGCTTCAACACAGTAATGATGAAAAAAGATTAGAATAAATTGTCTGTACATTTTAAGTCGTCAATGGGAATTACGACATATCATTTGCGATCTCATATCTCTGCAAACCAAGTTTGGGTCTTTTACAGCTGAATATACGGTATTGGTGTTTTCATAGTTAAAGGTCGCTAGTTTGTCGTAAATTTAATAAATCAACTTAACTTGAACTTTGGTTGTTAGTTGTCTCATTTTATTAATCATACCACTTTTCAGTGTCTTCATAGTTTATAAGGTGATATCTTGTAATACATTTCATCTAAATTTGCCATATCTGTAAAAAAAAAAATAGCAAGAAAATGTGAAAAGAACAAACAACACTGAATCTGTCTGCTGTTTCCAATCTCACAAATAAACTGAGGATTCATTTATTTTCGTGGGCATTACTTTTCTTTGATTGAGCGAAACTTGCATTTTTATGGATATTTGATTTCGTGGTTTTGTTTATTCAGCATATAAAGCCTGCAAAAAATTCGTATTGCGTTCACATCAAACGAATAATAATGATTCCTAAGTTATTGATTAAGAAAAAAAACATACCAAATATAAATTTACAAAGTCTTTTTTTATACCACTATTTTTCATTGAAACATTTTCCGAATATTCAATACACAATATAGCTTTCTTTGCTAGACTGCTGTAACAATGTATTGTTTAAAACTGTCTTAATTCTTTTAGGCGGTAATTGAAAACATATATAAATCTAAATCGCTATGGTCGTTCTAACCGCTATTATCACGTTAATGTACTATAGTTTGGCGCTGATGTACGTATGTTTGGCGCTGATGTACGTATGTTTGGCGCTTAATAACTAATGTTTGACGCGTTAGTACGGTTGTTGGACGCTGAAATACGGTTGTAACACGGTGAAGTACTATTGTTTGACAATTAATTTAAGTTGTAATGCTATAATGTTGAAAAGTGATTTTTGGCCCCAAAATATAGCAGTTTTACAAAATTTTGAAAATGTAATCGTTAAGTTATTTATTGGAAAGTAGAAAGATTCTGCTACATAAAAATGGGCAGTTTTTTACAATACAATGGACATATATCGGATACTAGCACCATTAAGTCATGCTAAATTACTGAAATCTTCATAATTTTAGCATTTTAGTTAAATTTTAGACGGTTTCCGTCTTACATGAAAGTGGCCGCATTCGTGTTCATTCATAATATTGAAATATAATTTGTGTTTAATGATAATACATAATATATATAAAGGTTGTGGATGAACACGGATGCGGCCACTTTCATTTTTTACAAAAACCATCTGAAAAATGACGATTTTTGGCATATTCGATAGATTTTTCATATTTAAGCTTGAATTATAGCGTTTTTATTGACTTAATCAGATAAAATCTTTCACAGAAACTAATTGAATCAATTGAAATAGACACTTAAGTGTTTAAAAAGTGTCTAAAATATATCTTTAGATGAACTTGAAAATTGAGGCCAAAATCGGGCCTTATCGGACCTACTTCTTTTATTATTCTCAAAGTTTTCAATAATCAAATGGTAAAATCTAAAGCTCAAACAAATCAAACAAATTGATAACGTCTTTCATATTCATGACTTGAAAAAGGCATTTTCTTTTGTAGAAAATTGTGGATTAAACCTGGTTTCATAGCTAGCAAAATCCTCACTTGCATGACAGTTGCATCCAATTTCATTACATTGACAACGATATGTAAACAAAACAAACAGAAATAAAAGGTTAAATATGTAAAAAAAACTTTTTAAAAAAGCAAACAAGGAACTGAATGGCAAAAAAACGAAAACAAATCAATAGACAAAACAACAGTTTACAAATAACAATATAGTATTTGAACGACTGAGAAACTTGAATCCCTCTAAAAAGGGTTGTGATCGAAGGTTCTCCAAAAGGGTTATTTGTAACATCATGTAGTTAAATCTTTGAAAATGCCCAGTTATATGTTATCATAAGTTCCATACAATTCGTGTCAGTTGGATATAAAACAGTATTTCACAATATGAAATTTTGATCATTTGCAAAGTTCTCAGGTAACCTGCCAATGAAAACCTATTTGTAAACAAGATGTCATCTGAAGCAGCCACAAACTTTCCCGTAAAATGTTGACGTCATAATTGAAAAAATATGACGCCACAATGAAAAAGTGATTTTATGACAAAACTGTGTTTGCTCACTGTGATACTGGTTTTTCTTATTTTTGTTGAAAATATTCTTTCATAATTTGATAGATGCTTTTTTTTTTATTCAGCTTGAAATATGTGATAAACAGATTATTACATGTCATTTTCCATTTTGGCTGTGGTATCAACCGACGACCCATATTCAGCCCTCGGGGCTTGATATGTGATACGTTATCAGCCACGTCACTATGTGTGCAGAGACGTTATCAAGCTCGCTTTGATCAAGCGCTAAACTGTCTAAGGGAAGAGGAAGAGGCCATTAATAGAACGATGAGCAGATAATCGGGTTTTCCTTAATTCGATATTGTAAAATATCAGCCGCTCGACACAATGTGAAGCTTTTTATCTCGTTTGATGCACTCACTGGCCAAAAAGGTTCACATTGTGGCAGGTGGCTGATATTTTACAATATTAAAATGTAGAAAATCGGATGATCTATACTTCTGTGCGTCCTTTACATTACATATACCTCAGTGAAATTCAGATAAGGGAACACTCTGCAAGTAAAAGATCTGATTCACATTTTGAAATGTACTTCTGTCTTGACATAGGTAGACGACTTTAAACTAGAAATTTTGGCAAAATGGTCATTTCAACTTTTCCGTTGTCAACTTATCATTTCTCGGCAGTAAAATATTTTTTTTTCAAGTCGTATCTTGCTTACATGTCTGAATTGATACTTGCCCTCGTTCATGTCAATACTGTCTCTTCTTCGTAAACAACGATAATCTCCTTACAAAAACTCTGCTCTAACTCAGTAATGATAAAGAACGATTAAAATCAACACAATATATGTTTAAGGTTTACACCGAGAATTGGTTGAACAATATGATGTGTCTTTGTTTCAACTCATACGCGGCAAATTTTTCCCGAAAACCGTCTTGGTGCCTTTTACATTTGACTGTACGGTATTGGAGATTTTCATAGTTGAAAGCCGCTCGTTTGTGTATTATAATTGCTTACATTTATGTCATATGAACTTTGGTCGTTGGTTGTCTCATTTTCAATCATATCACTTCTCTGTATTATTATAGTTTTTTAGGGGATATCTTTTTTAGCATAGTTCCTCTTAATTTGCTTTATCTAAAAAAAACACCAGAAGAAGATCTTAAATGACCAACCCGTATTAATGAATATATATAACTCTGGACTGCTAAGGTCGTTCTGACCGCTATTATCACGTTGAAGTACGATAATTTGACGCTGATGGACTATTGTGTGACGCTGATATAATGTTGTGTACGCTAAAATACGACAGTATAACCATGAAGTACTATTGTTTGATACTAAAGTACGGTTGTAATTCTATTTTATTAAACAACGATGTATGACATGTATGATATCATCTTCAATATTTTTTATGTTCATATATCGATGAAGAAATAAATTTGTAGCATATCTTATGATTTTAACTTTATTAATCTTCGTCAGTAAACAGAGGAATGTAATAATACGATCTAGCATTTATCAGTAAACTTTTATTGAGAACATGCATAATATCAAATGTATTCTTGTTGATCAAATGTTCCAAACATGGTTTAAAGAGGTGTAAATTATAAGATGAATTAAACTATAGTATTAGCAGGATACTTACAGATGACATCAAAATTGCTCCGCTAGGAAAGTTCTAAACTAATGGTCCAAAACATAGGCCATCAACCAAACCAAGAAGTTCAGGTTACCAATAGTGGCTGTTGCGGACTGTGCAAGCAAATGAGTCAAGTGAAGTCAGATGGTCAAACGGGATCAAACCTGGTCGGTCATGCATTCAGAAGCACGTTCAACATCTATGATGTACGATTAGCACGCGAATTTCTAACCCTTTTTATAATGCCAGATGATGTGGACGCTTTATCTTCATCTTCACAACAAATATAATGTTTTTTCAGCACAAAACACATTTTTAACACTATTGCATTAATATCTCTCTTTTAAGAATAAGAAGGCACTGCAAAACTTTAAATCTCACCTATATCTATCACATCAACGTTCTTCAAAAAACTATTGGATTTTAGAAATCACAAATCTGTCTCATCTCTCCATCGGTAATGACATAACACATGTTGACTCTTCCTTTGTAATGACAGATTTCGAAACTTCACACACACCTATAAAGAACGGTTAAAAGTGATGAGTTATATTCAAACAGCGTTATCAATCAAATTGAATTCAAAAAATATTTAAAACCTACTACAAAATCTACAATCATAATTATTATTTTTTGTGGTGATTGCAAAACTATTCGTTGTTCTACGCTTTGCAATTCTATTCAGACATTTTAGGCTCAATTGAAAGTCTGAATACATCACCTAATCAAACAGATCATGAACTATAGATACCATAGAGAATAGAAGATACACATTTGTAATATAAGAGCATGAAATAAGTTTCCATTGTAAAAAAAATGCATTAAATCAAGTATAAAATATACCAAACATGAAATCATCAAAACGCTTGACATTTTGCTCGATAGCATAATTATTGTCTTAGTAGAAATTAATTTCTAGCGATAGTTACTGGTCCTTTGAATATTTATGGTCCATCTCTTTTAACGGACTCGTTATTGTGATCATATGAAGCAGTTCTAACAATATATACCACAGACAACGAAAAAGCATCTTGCAGAAGGAAGACAACAGGCATTAAAAGGACATCCAAACTCATATGGAGTATGCAAAGGAATGAAATAATAAGATCTAGCATTCACCATTGAACTTTTACTGAGGACAAATGCTAAATCTTTTACAAACCATTTTTATATTAGACTTCGTAACTTTATACACACCTATAAAGAACAATTAATAGTGAAAAGGTATTTTGATACAGCGGTATAAATCAGATTGAATTCCAAAAAAATATTTAAAACCTATTACAAAGTCACCAAAAAAGGGGTTGTGATCAGAGGTGTTCCGGAAGGGTTATTTGTATAATTATTTCTTTTAATCTTTGACTATGTCAAGTTTTATGTTATCATAAATTTCACACAATTCGTATCAACTGGATAAAAAAGTATCTCACAACATGAAATTTTGATAAAATGCAAAAATCTATATCTTAACTTTTAAATATTTCAAGTAAATGAAGGATGATGTTTTGTCACTTAATAAATAACATTTATCGTCTTTTCCTATTTATATTTCATCCTGCTCCGTCGCTTAATAATCCTAATATCACGGTTTTGACACGAGTGCAGGCATTTTTAGCGACGTAACAATTTTCCGAAGACATAATCAGCGACGTCACAATATTTGGAGAAGGTTATCAAGCTTACACTACAAAAGTCAAAAAGTCTGAAAAGACCAGTTTTTGTCTGAATTTGCATGAATTTTTACTCGACATTCTTAATTTGTCTAAATAATATTTAAAAATTCTTGACATAGTATTTATTTGTCTAATAAGGTTCTTGATTTTTCTTGACAAGTGTCTTGACAGTATGAACATTGTCTTAAAATTTCTCGACACTTCCTGTATCATCTGAAGAGAGTCTGGATTAGTCTCGACCAATTCTTGACTGTCTTAAATTTGTCTCGATCTGTCTTGACATATTCTTGACATTCTTAATAATGTCTTAATCTGTCTTGACATGTTCTTGACATTCTAAATAATGTCTGAATATGTCTCGACACATTCTTGACAGTCTTAAATATGTCTTGACACTTTCTCAACAGTATACATATCGCCTGAAATGTGTACAGACTTATTTTGCACTGTTTATGACATTCTATTGCTGTTATATTCTCCTTTTTATTTTGGCTAAACTAAACTTTGAAGAATCAAGGATTAATTTGGTATAGTAAAATACCCTTTTGGTTCACCTAAGTTGGAATACCCTGATTAATCCCCCATATAGTTTAGTTTTGATTGTTTTCACTTTCATTATAAGTCGATAAAACTGACAAACAGCATTTAGATTTTTGCAATTCGCAAAACTGCCAGTCAAATATGCTTTACTAAAATAGGTGTCTTGTAGGCAGTTTATAGTTTATAATGTGACCATGTGTCTCTTTTGAACCCCACAATTCATCTTTTAGGTTTGTGTGGCTAAAACAGAAGGGGGGAGAGTTACGTGCTGGTCAACAAATTTTTTCTCATCTTGATTAAAAAAACTTATTCATTTTTCAGAACAACTCAAAAACATTTTTTATTCAAATTTGAGTGTTGAATTTTATAATTTTTCATCATTTTCATCTATTAAACAAATTTTGAAATTGTAGTGGCATGGCTGGTCAACTGATAAGTTGTATGGCTGATTACAGGTAAATCAGTAATTTCTATTTAACAGTTGTGTGTATTCTGGGGTTTGAATATCTTAATTTTATGGGGAACATCCTGTCAATGTGTAATACTTAATATATACTCCAACAGATGACATTACACAATTTTTTCATCTGTTAATGAATGATTTGTATATCATCATAATTTGCTATTTATATAAACCACATTTTTGTACAATAATTATTTACCATATTAACAAATGAATATTATGAATGTAGAATAAAATATGTCTACAGTATGATTGGTTTAAATTATTTAATTTATAAGATTTAGGAATCAAAATTTGTAATTTAAAAAAAAACCACATTTAAATTGTTTTATAACAACACACCCACATTTAAATTATTTTATACATTAGATTTTATAGCCACATTTGCAATTGTAAAAATATTTTGATGCCCAAATTTTCAATTATTTCACATGCCCAACTTTCATTTTTTGTTGTAAGAAGTGTAACTTGAAACAACAGTATATTATGTAAAGAAAAATAAAGATTAAAGTTATATCATGAATATTGGTCATGATTTGTAAAACTGAGAACTGTCAAGTAAATTATAGACACAATTCCAAATGTTCAGAATATGTCAAGCCATACTGAGAAAAAATAAGAATGTCAAGAATATGTCGAGAAATTTTAAGACAGTATTCAAATGTCAAGAATTTGTCAAGAAATTTTAAGACCTTACTAAGAATGTCAAGAATATGTCAAGTAAATTTCATACAAATTTGATATAAATTAGAATTTGTCAAGAAAAATTAAGACACAAGTCATACTTTTGGAGAATGTCGAGTAAAAGTTCAGGCAAATCAAGACAAAAACTGGTCTTTTCAGACTTTTAGACTTTTGTAGTGTTACTTTCGTCAAGCGTAAAAAATGTCTGAGGGAGGGGAAAAAGACCAGTAATAGATCAGTAAACAGATAAAATGGTTTCTTCGTAAAGGTATCGTAAAGTAGCAGCCGCTCGACAGAATGTAAATCGTTTTAGCTGCGCTCACTCCCAAAAGTGGTTCCTAGTATGGCTTGCGGATGTTATTTTACGATATCAATATGTAGAAAACCGATAATATTTACTTCTGTTCGTCTTTTGCATTGAATATAACTCAATGCACTTCAGATAAGGGAAAACTCTGCATGTCAACATTGTCGGTTCTTCGTAAAACAAAAATAATCTCCTTTTAAAAAACACTGATCCAACACATAGTTAAAAGAACGAGTAAAATCACCATTATGTAAATTCTATCTCTTCTCCGAAAATTGGTAAAACAATATGATATGTCCTTATCTCGAATCATAGACAACATATTATTTGCGGTGTTATATATTTGAAAACCATGTCGGTGTCTTTTACAACTAACTATACATATTGGTGATTCTTATAGTTGAAGGCCGCTCTCTTGTTGTTAATTGCTTACATCTACTTCATTTGAAAAGAGGGACGAAAGATACCAAAGGGACAGTCAAACTCATAAATCTAAAACAAACTGACAACGCCATGGCTAAAAATGAAAAAGACAAACAAACAACAGTACACACGACACAACATAGAAAACTAAAGAATAAACAACACGAACCCCACCAAAAAACTAGGGGTGATCTCAGGTGCTCCGGAAGGGTAAGCAGATCCTGCTCCACATGCAGCACCCGTCGTGTAGCTTAGAACTTTAGTTGTTAGTTGTCTCATTTTCAATCAAACCACTTATTTTTATTTTTATAGTTTATTAGATGATACCTTGTTTTATATTTAATCTTAATTTACTTTATCTAAAAACAGAGCGAGTACATTTAAAAAGACCACTATGGTCGTACTAATCGTTATTATCAATCTGAATGACGATAGTTTGACGATGGAGTGGGATTATTTGTCGCTGAAATACGATTTTATGACGCTGATCTACAATTGTGTGACGCTTGAGTAAGTGTTTGACGCTTAAGGACGATTGTTTGACGCTGAAATAAGATTATTTGACGATGAAATACGACTGTATGATGCTAATTTACTGTTGTGTGACGCTTAAGTAAGAGTGGTTGACGCTAAAGGACGATTGTTTGACGCTGAAGTACGATTGTTTGACACTGAAATATGATTGTGTGACGCTGAAGTACGATTGTAATGCCATCTTATTTAACAAAGATGTATTATAATATTTTAAATATTTTTTATGTTCCCTTGTCGCTGAAGAAGTATTTTTCTTATTTAAAGTTAATTATTCTTCATCAGTGTGCAGGAGAATGAAATAGAAACATCTAGCATTAATCAGTAAGCTTTCACGGAGAACATGCATAATGTCAAAGGTATTCTTGTATATCAAATATTCAAAACACCGTTTAAAGAGGGGTACATTATCAAATGAATTTAACTATTTTATTAACAGGATACTTACAGAAAACATCGGCATTGCTAAACGGATAGGAGAGTTATAATGCAATGATCCAAAGTATAGCACATCACCCAAAAAAAGAACTTCTCGTTAAAAACTGATGCAGTTGCTTACCATGCAGGCAAATGAGTGACAAACGGTTAGATGATCCCAAACTGGACACTATATCTAAAGGGATCAATGCAAATTGGTGATATATTCAGATGCACGTTCCATATTTATGACGTGCAATGAGCAAACGGATTGTTAACCCTTTTAAATCACCACGGGATGTGGATGTTTTATCTTCATCTTCACGACAAATGTAATGTTGTTCTAGTGAAATAAATCTTTAACAGTATTATGAATCTCACATACATCCATCACATACACATTAACCTCAAAAGTCAGCATTTTTATATATCACAAATCCGTCTCATCTCTCCTCCGGTAATGACATAACACATGTTGGTGAAACTCTACCATTTTAATGACAGACTTCTAAACTGTATACACACCTATAAACAAAAACAATTTATAGTGATAAGGTATTTTGAAACAGTGGTGTAAATCAGATTGAATTGCAAAAAATATTTTAAGCGTACTACTAAGTCTGCTTATAATCATTGAAATTTGTTGGGATTGCAAAACTATTGATTTTTTTCTACGCTGCGCCATTCTATTCTTAAATTGAACGATCAATAGAAAGTTAGAAGACATCCTCTCATAAAACAGAGCGCTGCTGTCACTGGCCAAAAATGTTCACCCGCGGCTGATGTTTTTTATAGTCATATACTTAGACTAAATAACATATGATTTTTACCGTATAATACACATAAAATTAACGTTAATTCCATATTTTTTTTAATTGGTGCTTAGTTGGCTGATATGAAAAGTTTATCACCTGCTTCGAATATTATCATATGCCTTTCCGTAACCTTATCGCATGCCATTCCGGTGATATTCGGTTAATTCCGAAAAATACACATCAATCACTAAGGTAATTTTCAATGAAAAACATTAAAAAGTAGGGAACCAAAAACATCTATTTGGATACGGGAAAGTATATTGAGTAAAATTCAGTAAAAAAAAACCAAAGGAACTAACAAATGAAAAAATAAACGCATTTTAAAATATTTCCAACATATTTAAGATAGCTACTTCCAAACGGTGTTCATTATGTTTATTGTTGAATATTTGTTTTAATATAGAATATGAAAATATATCATACTGCTGTTTTCACCGCTTTTGTGGCATTTAATATATTTAATTTTGGGTGTGCTACCTTTTTGCGGCTCTTGGGCTGTTATTGAACCTAGGGCTAATAATACATGCGATATGAAAATGCCATGCAATAATCTGGCAATATTAATGTTAATGTTAAGAAAACAAGATGATTCATACTTTTTTGCGTCTTTTGCATTAAATATATCTCAATGCATTTTACATAAGAGAAACAAACTGACAAAACAAATCAAAAGACAAACAACAGTAAATAAACCATCACATATAAATGTAACGAAAAAGAAATTTAAAACCCCATCAAAAAAAGGGTTGTGATTGCAGGTGATCCGGAAGGGTTATTTGTATAATTATGTCTTTACGTCCCTTCCTCAACCTATACAACCCTACTCAGTCCCTGTCTTATTCACATATCTTTGAGACGATGACAACATTATCAGCGACGTCACAATCTCAAAGGAGAAGTTATCAGCGACGCCACATTGTGTCAGGAGACATTATCAAGCATGCTTTCTGGAGCGTCAAAATGTCTTAGAAAGATAAAGTAGGCCAGTTATATCTTCCTATATCTATAAATGAACTTCAGATGAGAAGAAACTCTGAAAGAAGTAGATCTGCTTCTCATTCTGATATATTTCTCAATCTTGACATTGATGGGCGACTTTAAACTAAAACATATGAAAAAATCGTCTTTTCAGCTTTCCATTTGTCAACTTACCATTTCTACGCCATAATGTATTTCTTTCAAGTCGTATCTTACTGAATGAATACTTGCTCTCTTGTTTACAAATCTGAATTAATACTTGCTCTCGTGTCGGTTCTTCATAAACATTGACAATCTCCTTGCAAAACACTGCTTCAACATAGCAATGATGAAGAACGATTAAAATAAACACCCTGTAAGTTTTAAGTCTACAATGAGAATAACGACATATTATTTGCGATCTCATATTTCTGCAAATCATGTTTGGGTCTTTTACAGCTGACTATACGGTATTGGTGTTTTCATAGTTGAAGGTCGCTAGCTTGTCGTGAATTTAAAACACCGACATCAATTGAACTTTGGTTGTTAGTTGTCTCATTTTGAAATCATACCACTTCTCTGTGGTTTTTTTTTTTAGTTTAAAAGGTGATATCTTGTAATACATTTCATCTAAATTTGCCATATATAAAAAAAAAAACAGCAAGAAAATTTGAAAAGAACAAACAACACTGAATGTGTCTGCTGTTTCTAATCTCACAAATATACTGATGATTCATTTATTTTCGTGGGCATAACTTTTCTTTGATTGAGCGAAACTTGCACTTTTATGGGTATTTGATTTCGTGGTTTTGTTTTTTCAGCATATAAAGCCTGCAGAAAATTCGTATTTCGTTGACATCAAACGAACAATAATGATTAAGAAAAAAATATATCAAATATAAATTTACAAGGCTTTTTTTACCACTATTTTTCATTGATACATTTTCCGAATATTCAATACACAATATAGCTTTCTTTTCTAGACTGCTGTAATAATGTATTGTTCAAAACTGTCGTAATACTTTTAGGCGGTAATTGAAAACATCTATGAATCTAAATCGCTATGGTCGTTCTAACTGCTATTATCACGTTAATGTACTATAGTTTGGCGCTGACGTACGTACTGTATAATTGGCGCTTAATAACTAATGTTTGACGCTTTAGTACGATTGTTTGACGCTGAAATACGGTTGTATTACGCTGAAGTACTATTGTTTGACAATTAATTCAAGTTGTAATGCTATTATGTTAAAAAGTGATTAATTTTATTATTTTCAATGTTTTCAATAATCAAATGGTAAAATCAAAAGCTCAAACAAATCAAACGAATTGATAACATCTTTCATATTTCTGACTTCATACAGGCATTTTCTTTTGTAGAAAATTGTGGATTAAACCTGGTTTCGTAGCTAGCAAAATCCTCCCTTGCATGACAGTTGCATCAAATGTTATTACGTTGACATCGATCCGTAAACAAAACAAACAGAAATAATAGGTTAAATATGTAAAAAAAAAAAAACTGTTTAGCAAAAATGCAAATAAGCAACTTAATGGCAAAAAAAGGAAAACAAATCAATAGAAAAGACAACAATTTACAAATAACATTATAGTTGTTTGAAGACTGAGAAACTTGAATCCCTCTAAGAATGGTTGTGATTGGAGGTTCTCCAAAAGGGTTATTTGTATAATAATGTATTTTAATCTTTGAAAATGCCCATTTATATGTTATCATAAGTTTCATACAATTCGTATCAGCTGGATAAAAAAAGTATCTCACAATATGAAATTTTGATAATTTGCAAAGTTCTCTATTTTCACTTTCAATAAATGTAGGTATATGTCAAGTCACTTTATAAACCACATTTATCACACAATTTGTACTTATATGTACGTTTTTGCATGGTCAATAATATCTTGAAGTCAAGGTTTGTTATTTGCCTCCTGGGCCAATATCAAAATCAGCCCTCGAAATCCATATGCATCCCTCGAATATGACTTGAGGTACCCTGCAAATGAAAACCTATTTGTAAGCAAGATGTCATCTGAAGCAGTCAGAAAATCATAAGCGGTTTCTCCAAGTATCAAATGACGATGCAAGAAAATTCATACCAGAAATGCAAAATTTGCTCATTGTTCCAGGCCGTACTGTGACCTATAACTGACTATTAATGTCTGTGTCATTTGTAAACTTTTACTGAGAACATGCATAATATCAAAGGTATTCTTGTTGATCAAATGTTCCAAACACCGTTTAAAGAGGTGTACATTATAAAATGAATTACACTATAGTATTAGCAGGATACTTACAGATGACATCAAAATTGCTCCGCTAAGAAAGTCCTAACTAATGGTTCAAAACATAGGCCATCAACCAAACAAAGAAGTTCAGGTTACCAATAGTGCCTTTTTCGGACTGTGCAAGCAAATGAGTCAAGTGAAGTCGGATGGTCAAAAGGGATCAAAACTGGTCGGTCATGCATTCAGAAGCATGTTCTAAATCTATGAAGTACAATGAGCACGCGAATTTCTAACCCTTTTGAAATGCCAGATGATGTGGACGCTTTATTTTCATCTTCACGACAAATATAATGTTTTTTCAGCACAAAACACATCTCTAACACTATTGCTTTAATATCTCTCATTTAAGAATAGGAAGGCACTGCAAAACTTTGAATCTCACCTATATCTATCACATTAATGTTCTTAAAAAATAATGGGATTTTAGAAATCACAAATCTTTCTAATCTCTCCTCTGGTAATGACATAACACATGTTGAAGAAACACTACCATTGTGATGACAGACTTCGAAACTTCACACACATCTATAAAGAACGTTTAATAGCAATGAGGTATATTCAAACATAGTTGTCAATCAAATTGAAATCAATATATTTAAAGCCTACTACAAAATCTGCAATCCTAATTATTATTTTTTTTTTGTTGATAGCAAAACTATTCATTGTTCTACGCTTTGCAATTCTATTTTAAAATTTGAGGCTCAATCGAAAGTCTGAGTACATCAACTTATTAAACAGATCATTAACTACAAAACGGAGAATAGTAGATGCACATTTGTAATATAAGCTCATAAAATAAGTTAACATTGTAAAAAAACTGCATTAAATCAAGTATCAAATATAACAAAGATAAAATCATCAAAATGCTGGACATTTTACTCGATAGAAATAAATTTATACCGATAGTGACTGGTCCTTTGACTATGTATTGTTCGTCTCTTTTAACGGACTCGTTATTGTGATCATATGAAGTAGTTCTAATAATATATAGACAACGAAAAAGCATCTTTCAAAAGAAATACAACAGGCATCAAAAGGACATTTACACTCATGTGCCGTATGCAAAGGAATGAAATAATAAATTCTAGCATTTATCAGTCAACTTTTCACTTAATAAACCACATTAATCGTCTTTTCCTACGCATATTTCATCCTGCTCCGTCATTCAATAATTCTTATATCACAGTTTTGACCCGTGAGCAGGCATTTTTAGTAATGTAACAATTGTTCGAAGACGTAATCAGTGACGTCACAATGTTTGGAGAATGCTATCAAGCTTGCTTTCGTCAAGCGTAAACAATGTCTGAGGGAGGGGGAAAAGACCTGTAATAGAACAGTAAACAGACAATATGGTTTTTTCGTAAAGGCATCGTCAAGTGTCAGCCGCTCGACACAATGTATATCTTTTTAGCTGCGCTCACTCGCAAAAAAAAATCCTGTTGTGGCTCACGGCTTTTATTTTACGATATCAATATGTAGAAAACCCGATAATCTATACTTCTGTGCCTCTTTTGCATTGAATACAAGTCAATGGACTTTAAATAAGGGAAAACTATGCATGTCAACACTGTCGGTTCTTTGAAAACAAGAATAATCTCCTTTCAAAAAACACTGCTCCAACACATAGTTTGAAGAACGAGTAAAAATCATTATTATGTAAATTCTAGGTCTTCTCCCAAAATTGGTTGAACAATATGATTTGTCCTTATCTCGACTCATAGGAAACATATTATTTGCGGTTTTATATATTTGAAAACCATGTCGGTTCCTTTTACAACTAACTATACGGTATTTGTGATTCTTACAGTTACAACTCTCTGGTTGCTTATTGCTTAACTCAACTTCATTTGAACATTAGTTGTTAGTTGTCTCATTTTAAATCATACTACTTCTTTTTATTTTTTATAGTTTATTAGATGATACCTTGTTTTATATTTGACCTTAATTTACTTTATCTGAAAACACACCGAATACAATTTAAAAGAAAAACAGTATTTATAAATATATATTTGGACTTTTGGATGACGGTTAAGTAAGGGTTTGACGCTTTAGGATGATTATTTGAAGCTGAAGTACGATTATTTGACGCTGAACTACGATTGCATGACACCGACAAACTATTGTTTGACAAAAAAGTACGGTTGTAATGCTATCTTACTAGGATACTTACAGAAAACATCGGCATCGCTAAACGGCTAGGTGATAATACAATGGTCCAAAGTATAGCAAATCACTCAAAAAAAGACCTTCAGGTTAGAAATTGATGCAGTTGCAGACCATGCAATCAGATGTAAAATATGCGGTTAGATGATCACAAACTGGACACTTTGTTTAAAGTGATCAAAGTTGATCGATGATACATATCTATGACGTTGCGATGATCACGCAAATATCTGACCCTTTTAAATTCCCACGGGATGTGGATGCTTTATCTTCATCTTCACGACAAATTTAATGTTGTTCCACTAAATCTTTTAAAACAGTATTGCTTTCATGTCTCATTTAGGAATAGGAATGCACTGCATATTCGCATAATCCATCGCACAGTAAACATTATTGTCAAAAGATGGGATTTTTAGAAATCCCATATTCTTCTCATCTCAACTCCGATAATGACATTACATATGATGATGAAACTCTACCATTTTAACATTAGACTTCTAAACTTCATACACACCTAAAAAGAACAAGTATTAGTGATGGGGTATATTGAAACAGAAGTGTAAATCAAATTGAATTCCAAAAAAATATTTAAAGCCTATTGCAAAGTCTGCCACCAGAATCATTGAAGTTTGTTGCTGTGTTGTAAATTTTCTACGCTGTGTTAAAATTGTCTTCAATTGAACGATCAATAAAACAGAGCGATGCGCTCACTGGCGGAAAAGGTTCACATTGTGACTCGCGGCTGATATTTTACACTATCAATGTTAAGAAAACTAATTCATACTTAGTGCATCTTTAGCATTAAATATATCTCAATGAATTTTACATGAAAAAAGTCCATGACAAAAAATAAATCGGAAGACAAACAACAGTTAACACATCGTAACATAGAAATGTAAAGACAAAGAAATTAAAAACCCACCAAGAACTAGTTGTGATCGAAGGTGCTCCGGAAGTATTATTTGTTTATGTCTTTTTATCTATGACTATGCCAAGTTTTATGCGTGGGATATTTATCTCCATGGGATATACTTCGTAAAAGCTGGGAAAAAAAGAATCTCATTATATGAAATTTGGATAATGTGCACAGTTCGATCGGCTGTTGTCTGCTCATTGATGGGGTTGGCGTCTCTTTGCCATATTCGCCATGTCCATTCTCAATTTTATTCTCAATGTTTACTCTTATGAAATAAGATACTAAATAAATAAGATACTAACTAAATAAATACTAGTTGAGTCACTTAATCAATATTAAATATCGTTCCTTCATCCGCCTATACCACCCTGCTCAGCCGCTACCTTATTCACATATCTTTGAGACGATACCAACATTATCAGCGACGTCACAATATCCGAGAAGAAGTAATCACCGACGTTACTTTGTCAGGAGATATCAACTAGCTTGCTTTCGTCAAGAGTCAAACTGTCTTTGGAAGATGTAAAAGACCAGTTAAACAACAATTAACAAACAATCGGGTTTTCTTCGTAAAGAACGATTGAAATCAACAAAATATAAGTTTTATCTTAACCGAGAATTGGTTAATCAATATGATGTGTCTTTGTCTGAACTCATAGGCGGAATATCATTCGCGATCTTTTATATTTGAAAACCGTGTCGGTACCTTTTACAGCTGACTTTACGGTATTGTTGTTTTTATAGTTGTAGGTCGCTCGTTTGTCAATAATTGCTCCCATCCACTTCAATTGAACTGTGGTTGTTAGTTGTCTCATTTTTCAATCATACCACTTCTCTGCATTTTTATAGTTTATTAAGTGATACCTTGTATTACATTTCATCTTAATTTGTCATATTTAAAAAAAAAACAGCAAGTAAATTCGAAAAGACCAAACAACACTGAAACTGTCTGTTGTGTCTAATCTCACGAATATACTGTGGATTCACTTATTTCCGTGGGCATCAATTTTTGTACATTGAACGAGAATATTTTATTTCGTGTTTTTTACCAATATCAGCATATAAAGCCTGTAGAAAATTTGCATTTCGTTGAATATTTGAATTTGATGATCACCTTTACCTACGAAACCTACGGAAATTAATATTCAACGAATAATAATGATTCCACAGTAATTGATAAAGAAGCAAAACATATCTAATATAAATTTACCCCAAGTTTTCATCGAGATATTTTCCTAATATTTGATAGACAATATATCTTTCTTTGCTAAACTGCTGTATCAATGTTTTGTTTGTAAATATTTCTAGGCGGTAATTGAAAATATATATGAATCTAAATAGCTATTGGCGTTTTAACCCGTCTATCACGTTGATGTACTACAGTTTGACGCTTATGTACGAATGTTTACTCGTAATTACTAATGTTTGATGCTTAAGTACTTTAGTTTAACGCTGATGTACAAATGTCTGAGGCTTAATTACTTACGTTTTGCGCTTTAGTACGATTGTTTGACGCTGAGGTACGATTATTTGACGCTGAAATTCGATTGTATAACGCTGAATTACTATTGTTTGACAATAAATTCAAGTTGTTATGTTATCATGTTAAAGAGTGATAAATTTTATTATTTTCAGTGTTTTCCCTACTCAAATGGCAAAAGCAACAGCTCAAACAAATCAAACGAATTGATAACGTCTTTCATTTTCCTGACTTGGTACAGGCATTTTCTTATGTAGAAAATGGTGGTTTAAACCTGGTTTTATAGCTAGCAAAAACCTCACTTTGACTGTCATCAAAGTGAGAGGGTGAGCGCTAAAGAACCAGGTTTAATCCACCGTTTTCTAAATTTGAAAATGCCTGTACCACGTCAGGAAAATGACAGTTCTTATCCATTCGTTTTTGATGCGTTTTGTGTTTTAAGTTTGCCATGTCATTATGAACTTTCCAAATTGATTTTCCTCTAAGTTCAGTATTTTTGTGATTTTACTTTTTTTTGCATGACAGTCGCATCAAATTTCATTACATTGACAACGATGTGTAAACAAAACAAACAGACATAATAGATTAAATATGTATTAGATTGCAACTTCGAAAAAAATAGTAAACCAGCAGCTTAATGGCCAAAAAACGAAACCGAAATCAATAGACAAACAACAGTATACAAACAACAATATAGAATTCTAAAGACTGAGTAACTTGAATCCCTCTAAAAAGGGTTGCGATCGGAAATGCTCCAAAAGTATTTTTGTATAATAATGTATTTTAATCTTTGACAATGCCAAGTTATATGCAATCATAAGTTTCAAACAATTCGTATCAGCTGGATAAAAACTCATCTCACAATGTGAATTTTTGATAAATTGAAAAGTTCTCTATTTTTTTTTTTTTTGTACTAATATGTATATTTTGCATGGTCAATAATATCCGGAAGTCAAGATCGGTTATTTGCTTCCAGGGCCAACATCGATATTAGCCCTATATGACTTCCGGTAACCTGTTAATAAAAAAATATTTGTAAACAAGATGTCATCTGAAGCAGCCAGACAATCAGGAGCGGTTTCTCCAAGTATCAAATGACGATGCAAGTAAATTCAAACAAGAACTGCAAAATGTTCTCATTGTTATAAGCCGTACGGTGACCTATAGTTGTTAATTTCTGTGTCAATTGGTCTGTAGTGGAGAGTTGTCTTATTGGCATTCGCACCACATCTTCTTTTTATGATTACAAACTTTCCCTTAAAATGTTGACGTCATAATTGAGAAAATATGACGCCACAATGAAAAAGTGATTGTTTTATGAAAAAATTTTGTTTTTGAATTTTTGTTTCAACATAATTTGACAGATGCTTTTTTTAACCAGCTTAAAAATATGTGATAAATAGATAATTGTATGTCATTTTCAATATTTGCCGTGGTATCAAGCCCTCAGGCTTGATATTGATAACGTTATCAGCCACGTCACAATGTGTGCAGAGACGTTATCAAGCTTGCTTTCATAAAGCGTAAAACTGTCTAAAGGAGGAGAAAGAGGCCTTAAAAGAACGATGAGCAGATAATCGGGGTTTCCTCGAATATATATTTTAAATTATCAGCCGTTCGACACAATGTGAAGCTTTTTATCTCGTTTGATGCACTCACTGGCCAAAAAGGTTCACATTGTGGCAGGTGGCTGATATTTTATAATATTAAAATGTAGAAAATCTAATGATCTATACCTTTGTGCGTCCTTTGCATTAAATATACATAAATGAAACACAGATAAGGGAAAACTCTGCAAGTAGAAGATCTTATTCACATTTTGAAAAGTTGCTCTATCTTGACATAGTTGGACGACTTCAAACTAGAAATTATTGCGGAATGGTCATTTCAACTTTTAAGTTGTCATCTTATCATTTCTCGGCAGTAACATATTTTCTTTCAAGTCGTATCTTGTTAACATTTCTGAATTGATATTTGCCCTCGTTCATATCAATACTGTCTCTTCGTCGTACAAGGATAATCTCCCTACAAAAATACTGCTCCAACTCAGTAATGATAATGAACGATTAAAATCAAAACAATATAAGTTTAAGGTTTACACAGAAAATTGGTTGAACAATATGATATGTCTTTGTCTCAACTCATAGGCGGTATATTATTCGCAATCTATTATTTTTGAAAACCGTGTCGGTGCCTTTTACAGTTGACTGTACGGTATTTGTGATTTTCATAGTTGAATGCTGCTCGTTGGTCGAGATGATACCTTGTTTTATATACAATCTGAATTTACTTTCTCTAAAAACACACGGAGTACAATTCAAAAGACAAAACGGTATTCATAAATATAAATGTATGTCGTCTGGACCGGTTTAGTCGTTCTAACCGCAATTATTCTTCTGAACAATTTAAGTTTGACGCTGATGAACTATTGAATGACGGTTAAGTAAGTGTTTGACGCTTAAGGACGATTGTTTGACGCTGATGGACTATAAGATGACGGTTAAGTAAGTGTTTGGTCCTGAAGAACGATAGTTTGAAGCTAATGGACTATTGGATGACGGTGAAGTAAGTGTTTGACCCTTACGGATGATTTTTTGACGCTGAAGTACGATAATTTGACGCTGAAATACGATTGTATTGCGCCGAAGAACTATTTTTTTACACTAAAGTAAGATTGTAATGTCACCTTATTAAACAACGATGTATTATATTATCTTCAATATCAATCATGTTTCTGTTGTTTTATAATTTAAGGAGGCTCGCGGGTACAAATTTTCGGCGAAAAATTTAACTTTTGTTTTTTTCATTACAAATTTAATTTATTACACTATTATAAGTTATATGGTTCGCTACTGACCCCCTACGGATCCATAGAGGGTAAGTAAAATTCATAGGGGGTGAGGACGGAGGCCGAATCCCCTATGGATTTTATTCACCCTCTATGGTCCGTAGGGGGTCAGTAGTTAACCGTATAACGAATTTATCGCACGCTGGACTTTTTCTACTGCGTTATGATAAAAATAAACAATGAATCACAACAACATTAATAGATGACGTCACCATTAACGCGTCATGAACCCCCTATGAAATCCACTTACCCCCTACGGTCTCATAAGGGGTCACCACGTAATGGCGTTAAACCAATCACAACGTGATATTTTACCCGCGATGCGATAATAGTTAATACTATGATGTGGTACAAAATCAACCAAGAAATCGATTCGGTTTGGCCCCAGATGACGTTTAAAATGTTAATATCATTCAAAAAGCTCCTTATTATCTCCCTTTGGTGCAAAAATGCCATTTTTGGCATTAAAACTTAAATATCTTTTTTTAATCATCGGTGACCTATATTTGTTATTATTGTTTTCAAATATGCTGTACATAAACTAAATAATTGTAAAATTAAAGAGATTTCTGTAATTTAGTTCTTTTTTTATTTCAATATAACCTCTATTTCTCCTATTAGTTCAACAGAAAACAAGGACATTAACAAAAATGTATTCTTTTTTCGGAGACAGATTGTGAGCTTAAATGAACGGTGACCCCATTTTTTTAATTTCATTTTTCTATTAAGTGTATGATAAAGTTCATTTGTAGAAAAATATAGCGAAATCCTATAAAAGAAAAAAAAATTGTTTGATACTCGCGAGCCCCCTTAAGTTAATTAATCTTCGTCAGTATGCAGAGGAATAAAAAAAAAAAGAGGATTTAGCATTATCTGTAAACTTTTACTGATAACACGCATAGTATCAAAGGTATTCTTGTTTATCTTATGTTCCAAACAGCGTTTAAAGAGGTGTACATAATAAAATGATTAAACCATGCTATTAGTATGATACTTACAGAAAACATCGGCATTGCTAAACGGCTAGGAGATAACGGAATGGTCTAAAGTATAGCTCATCAACCAAAAAAAGAACTTCAAGTTAGAAACTGATGCAGTTGCGGACCATACAAGCAAATGAGTAAGATTATCACAAACGGTACACTTTATTTAAAGGATCAAAGTTGATTGATGATACATTCAGAAGCACGTTCAATATTTATGAAGTGCGATGATCAGGCAGATTTCTAACACTTTTAAATGACTACCGGATGTGGATGCTTTATCTTCATCTTCACGACAAATTTAATGTTGTTCCACTAAATCATAAACAGTATTGCTTTCATGTCTCATTTAGGAATAGGAATGCACTGCATATTCACATAATCCATCGCACAGTAAACATTATTGTCAAAAGATGGGATTTTTAGAAATCACATATCCTTCTCATCTCACCTACGGTTATGACATAACACATGATGATGAACTCTACCATTTTTACATTAGACTTCTTAACCTCATACACACCTATAAAGAACAATTGACAGCGATGAGGTATATTGAAACAGCAGTGTAAATCAGATTGAATTTCAAAAAATATTTAAAGCTACTACAAAGTCTGCTATCAGAATCATGGAAGATTGTTGTTATTGCAAAACATTGATTTTTCTACGCTGTGCCATTCTATTCTTAAATTGAATGATGAATAGAGAGTTAAATGCATCCTCTCATAAGACAGATCTACAGCGCTGCCCTCACTGGCTAAAACAGGTTCACAATGTGGGTCTACAATATCAGAGTGAAGAGAACGCGATAGTTCATACTTTTGTGCGGCTTTTGCATGGAATATATCTCAGTGAATTGTACATAAGAGAAAAAAAACTCAATGACAAAACAAATCAAGACAAATAACAGAAAACAAACCATAAATTATAATTGTAAAGACAAAGAAATTTGAAACCACCCAAATATATGGGTTGTGATCGGGAGTGTTCTGGATGTTTATTTGTATAATTGTGTCTTTTAATTTTTGACTATGCCAAGTTTTATGCTATCATAAGTCTTCGTAAAAGCTGGATAAAAAAAATATCATATTGTATGATATTTGGATAATATACCAAGTTCGGCTGTGAACTGCTCGTTGGTCGGGTTGTTGTCTCTTTGACATGCTTGCCGTTTCTATCCTCAATTTAATTCTCTATTTTTACTTTTAAATAAATACTAGTAGAGGATGATCTCAAGTCACTTAATTAATATTATTTATCGTCCCTTCCTCAATCCATACAACCCTACTCAGTCCCTGTCTAATAAACATATCTTTGAGACGATGACAACATTATCAGCGACGTCACAATCTCAAAGGAGAAGTTATCAGCGACATCACATTAGTCAGGAGTCATTATCGAGCTTGCTTTCGCAAGCGTCGAACTGTCTTAGGAAGATAGAAAACACATGTTATACAACGATTTATATATATTAATATAAATTTCTTCTCGTATAGATCTTTTTTATAGATCTCGTAAAAAAATAGCAGTCGCTCGACAAGTTTTATAGCTCGTTTGCTGCGGTCACTCGAAAAAACGTTTCACATTGTGGCTCGCGGCTTATATTTTACGATATCAATATGTAGAGAACCAGATATTATACACTTCTGTTCATCCTTTGCATTAAATATACATAAATAAACCTCAGATAAGGGAAAACATTGCTAGTAGAAGATCTGCTTCTCATTTTGACATAGATGAGCGACTTCAAACTAAAACATATGACATTATCGTATTTTTAATTTTTACAATTGTCAACTTACCATTTCTCGGCAGTAAAAGAGGGACGAAAGATACAAAAGGGATAGTCAAACTCATAAATCGAAAATAAACTGACAACGCCATGGCTAAAAATGAAAAAGACAAACAGACAAACAATAGTACATATTACACAACATAGAAAACTAAAGAACAAACAACACATACCCCACCAAAAACTAGGGGTGATCTCAGGTGCTCCGGAAGTGTAAGCAGATCCTTCTCCACATGTGGCAACTGTCGTGTTGCTTATGTGATAACAAATCCGGTAAATAGTCTAACGCGGTAGGTCACATTCATGAAAGGGAAGGGGATTGTAGTTACGGCGTAAGGAACATGTCCGATATCATTTGTGAAACGGTAATTTCATAACGGTCAACCTACTCGTGATGGCGTCCGGAAAATTTACAAATGGATGATTTCAACTTCACCATTTGGAACTCTTGGTTTAATAGCGTCCTTGTGAGCAGCAACCCTCTATCAAGAAAATAATGATAGGAAATGCAAGCACGGGAATATCGAATCAATGGGAGATATATTCCCCGTATGCAGGTGCTGCTGGAATGTTGCTACTTAGAAATGGAAAGTTCACAATTGGAAAGCTGAATTCATCTCTTTTGTCGTAAAGTTTTGTTTTCAACCGACCCTCATTGTCAATTTCTAGATGTAAGTCAAGATAGTAGGCCGACTTAACTGTATCTGTAGTATCCCTTATCTCTAGTTCGATGGGATAGATGCGTTCCACATAGTCACAAAATTTTGAATTATTTAGTGAAAGAACATCATCTATATAGCGGAAAGTAGAGTTAAAGGATGTCGTTAAGTTTCTGCATGAAGTCAGCCTCATAATGATAAAGAAACAAGTCGGCAAGTAGAGGGGCACAATTTGTTCCCATTGGAATGCCGACAGTCTGTTGAAAAACACGTCCTCCGAACGTAACAAACATGTTGTCAATCAAGAAATCAAGCATCTTGATAATGTCAGTTTGAGAGAATTTTTTGTTTGAATCATAGTTATCCTTTACAAAGTAGGATTTATCCCTCCCTAAGATAAGATACTTGTATCTACGTTGGCCATTCTTTTTTATGAAGCAAATACATACCAACTCTTTCAATTTGTCTTTTGTCTATATGTGTTACATTTTAGTGTTATGTCGTTGTTCTCCTCTTATATTTAATGCGTTTCCCTCGGTTTTAGTTTGTTATCCCGATTTTGTTTTTTGTCCATGGATTTATGAGTTTTGAACAGCGGTATACTACTGTTGCCTTTATTTAGTTTGGAATGTGGAATACTTGTGTAAAAAGTAGAAAAGTCAAATGTTCAAATACTGTTACAAGATGAAAGAGAGTTGGATTGTATGTACTCTAAAAGACCTTTGGAATTTGTAAGTATCCACATCTAATTCACGCCACCTCTAGAATAGGCAGTTTCACAATAACTTTGAAGCCCGTCTTTGATTGCTGATAAAATAGATGTTAATTTAGAAAGAGGTTTCGTTGAGCACTTGGAAGACCCAGCAAAATACCTTTGTTTATAAAGGACACCTATGTAGTTTAGGTATCCAATACAGTGATGGAATATCCAGTTCTTCATATTTGGTTAAATTCCAAAGGAACATAGAATAGACCTATGATGTATCTTCTTTCCAGTAGTATCTTGTTAACATATCTGAAATAATATTTGCTCTCGTTCATGGCAATACAGTCGGTTCTTCGAGGATAAACTTCTTTCAAAAACCCTGATCAAACACAGTAATGGTGAAGAAAAAATTAAAATAAACTCTCCTGATTCAGAGTAATTTCTCGCGATTTGATTGGCTGATATTGTTCTTATAAATTTCAGTACAATTTCTTATTACGTCAATTGGAATTATCCCCTTATTTATGACGTCAATTGGAACTATCTCCCTTATACCATTGACCTATTAAAAATAATAAAATTTGAGTAGCTTTATAGGCCTAATATTTTAATTTCACAGTTTCAGATTAAATATCAATAATATATTTGGTTGATATTGTCATAAAATTGAATTTGATTATAATAATATGCATGTAAAATAACAAAATCAGGATAAATATGTTACACAGTGTTCAATTGTCCTAATATCGCCTCACCCGATATGAATTTTATTGACCCGATAAATTATCGTTTTAGGACAATTGCACACTGTGTAACTAATAGTGTCTTTGTATCAACTCATAAACGACATATTATTTACCATCTCCTATCTCTGCAAACCATTTTGGGGCCGTTCACAGCTGGCTATACGGTATTGGTGATTTCATAGTTGAAGGTCGCCAGCTTGTCGATAATTGCATACGTCCACTTCAATTCAACTTTAGTTGTTAGTTGTCTCATTTTTTAATCATACCACTTCTCACTGTTTTATAATTTATCAGATGATATACCTTATATTACATTTCATCTAAATTTGCCATATCTAAAACAAACAGCAAGTACATTCGAAAAGACAAACAAACACTTAAATTGTCTGTTGTTTCTAATTTCACGAATATACTGCGGATTCATTTACTTTTGTTGGCATCAATTTTCGTAGATTGAGCGAAACTTGCATTTTCGTGGTTATTTGGATGTGTGGTTTTACTTTTATCAGCATATACAGCCTGTGGGAAATTTGTTTTTCGTTGAACATTTAAATTGTTGACCAACTTAATCCACGAAACCTAAGAAAATTGACATCCAACGAACAAAAATGATTCCACAGTATCTGATAAAGAAAACAACATATCTAATATAAATTTACAAAGTCTGTTTACCCCAATTTTTCATCTAGATATTTTCCGAATATTCATTACATAATATAGCTTTTGCTAAAATGTAACAATTTAATGTTTAAAACTGTCTTAACATTTTCAGGCGGTAGTATGAAGTTAAATCGCTCTGGGCGTTCTACACGCTATTATCACGTTGAAGTACTTTAGTTTGACGCTGATGTTCGAATGTTTGACTCTTTATTACTAACGTTTGACGCTTACTTACTAATGTTAATGTCTTTATTAATCAAATATCAAAATAAAAAGCTTAAACAAAAAAAAAGAATAAATATTTTTTTTATATTTCTGGTTTGATACATGTAATTTTTATGTAGATAATGGTGGATTTAACCTGGTTTCATAGTTTGCAAAACCCTAGCTCACTTGTAAGACAGTCGCATCAAATTTTATTATATTGACAACAATGTGTAAACAAAACAAACAGACATAATAGGTTAAATATGTCAAAAGTAGCAACTTGAAAACAAAAAGTAAACACGCAACTGAATGACAAAAAAAAACGAAAACAAATCGATAGACAAACAACAGTATACAGAAAGCAATATAGACTTTTTTAAATACAAAGGCTTTTCTACCTCAGGAATATATTACCTCAGCTGTACTTGGCAAAATTTATAGAATTTATTGGTCCTGAATGCTCTTTCACTTCGTACTTTTTTTTGCCTTTTTAACATTGTTTTATTCGAGCGTCAATGATTAGTCTTTTGTAGGCGAAACGCGCGTCTGGCAAAATATAAAATTTTAATCCTGGTATCTATAATGAGTGTATTCTAAACCACTGGGTCGATGCCACTGCTGGTTGAGATTTATTTCCCCGACGGTATCACCAACCCAGTAGTTTGCACTTTTGTGTTGACTTGAGTCATCCTTGATATGTTCATAATCATAAATTAACTGTTAACAAAACTTTGAATTTTTTAAATGCTAAAGCTTTGATTTTATACCTCAGGAATAGATTACTTTAGCTGTATTTGGCAATACTTTTAGGAATGTTTGGTCCTCAAGTCTCTTCAACTTCGTACTTTTTTTTTTGCCGTTTTAACATTGTTTTATTCGAGCGTCACTGATGAGTATTTTGAAGACGAAACGCGCGTCTGGTGTAATTATAAAATTTTAATCCTGGTATATATGATGAATTAATTGAATTCCTCTAAAGATTGTTGTGATCAGAGGTGTTCCAACACGGTTATTTGTATAAAAATGTCTTTTAATCTTTTACAATACCAAGTTTTATGCTATCATAAGTATCTGTAAAATTCATATCAGCTGGATAAAAAATGTACCTCACAAGATGGAATTCAATAATTTGCAAAGTTCTCTTATAATAATTGTAGATCCCTTAATATAGAACCCATATTTATCACTCATTTTGTACTTATATGTACGTTTTTGCATGGTCAATTATAGCTGGAAGTCAAGTAGTTATCAAAGGTACCAGAATTATAATTTAGTACGCCAGACGCGCGTTTCGTCTACATAAGACTCATCAGTGACGCTCATATCAAAATATTTATATTTATATTTATTATTAACAGAATTGTTTTTTTCCTCCGGGGCCAATATCGATATCTGCCCTCGAACTCCATATCCAGCCCTCGAATTTGATATCCCGTAACCTGTCAATAATCTACCAGTTTTATGATAGACATACCTATAAAAAATGATTAATAGCAATTAGATATATTGAAAAAGCGGTGTCAACCTAATTGAAGTCCAAACATATGTAGAATCTACTACTAAATCTGCAATCATTATTATTTATGGAATATCTAATAGAAAAATTCAAATAAAGAAAAAACAACACATTAATTCCAGAATGCGCGTAGCACATGAGTTAATTATCAGTATTTTTCGGTCACAAGTCGAATATTTTCCGATATTTGAATTCTTTGATTAATTTTTCTTTTTATTACATTGGCAAAATGCTTCTTTTTATGAAATTAAAGAAGAAAATAAAAGGACCTATATCTTTTTCTTCGCATTCACAATTTGTTTGGATCCGATGTCTTGACAACGCCTATTATTGTACGACTATTATTGAGCCTTAAATTTTCATTTAGCTTTGAAAAAAAACCGATATAAGCTATGACAGTATGTGTAAAGTGGCATGTTACTAATTTAAATGTTCTCAATTCAACAACTTAATATTGTATCCACAACAGGAAAATTCGTTGATTTATTCTGTGTAGAAATCTGTTTTTGTTGGTATAGATATTTTCTTTTCCTTCGTCTTTTATTTATGAAAACTATATTTAAGTTGTCGATGAGTTTGTGCATTTTAAAACCAAAGTTTGTGTTTTATTGTCTTGATAAGGAAGTGTGGGCATTTTCACAAAAAGGAATATGTAGAAAGATATAAAAATATGTGTCTTCTTTTCATATTTTTTTTAAAATTATAGCTTATATCGGGTTCTTTTCAAAGCTCAATGAAAATAAACTCATCATAGATACCAGGATTTTGTATATACGCCAGACGCGTGATTCGTCTACAAAAGACTCATCATCAGTCAGTGACGCTCGAATCCAAAAAAGCTAAAAAGGCCAAATAAAGTCGAAGAGCATTGAAAACCAAAATTCATAAAAGTTTTGCCAAATACAGCTAAGGTGATCTATGCCTGAGGTAGAAAAGCCTTAGTATTTCAAAAAAATCAAAAATTGGTAAACAGTAAATTTATAAATATAACCATATCAATGACAATTCATGTCAGCACAAAAAGCGCTGACTACTGGGCTTATGATACCCTCGGGGAGACAAATCTCCACCAGCAGTGGCATCGACCCAGTGGTTGTAAATAAACTCATCATAGATACCAGGACTAAATTTAGTATATACGCCAGACGCGCGTTTCGTCTACACAAGACTCATCAGTGACGCTCGAATCCAAAAAAGCTAAAAAGGCCAAATAAAATACGAAGTCGAAGAGCATTGAAAACCAAAATTCATAAAAGTTTTGCCAAATACAGCTATGGTGATCTTTGCCTGAGGTAGAAAAGCCTTAGTATAACAGTAAATTTACAAATATAACCATATCAATGACAATTCATGTCAGCACAAAAAGTGCTGACTACTGGGCTTGTGATACCCTCGGGGAAATAAATCTCCAACAGCAGTGGCATCGACCCAGTGGTTGTAAATAAACTCATCATAGATACCAAGACTAAATTTAGTATATACGCCAGACGCGCGTTTCGTCTACACTCATCAAAAAGCATACATGCCGCTTTACGTATAAATGTGTACCATAAGTATCACATGTAATGGGCTACGATCGAACAAAATTAACATTTGATTATCTCCCTTTTGCCAGGTGAAAATTTCAATTTAACGTACTATGCATTTGAAATTCGAATATATAATCGCATTCACAATTTGTTTGGATCCGACGTCTTGACAACGCCTATTATTGTACGACGTCAGAGAAGTGAAATAGCCCCGTTTATTTTACATGTGAAATTATCGGTTCTTATTTCACTGCAACCAATGTTATAATACATCCAATTACATTTAATTACATTTTGTGGTGATTGCAAAACTATTTATTGCAGTTCTATTCTAAACTTTAAGGCTCAATTGCAAGTTCCAAAACATCCTTTGAGCCGTTTGACACAATGTGAAGCTTTGTAGCCCAACTTTTACTGAGAACAGGCATAATATCAAATGAATTCTCGTTAATCAAATGTTCCAAACAGCGTTTAAGGAGGTGTACATTATCAGATGAATTAAACTGTGGTATAAGCAGGATACTTACAAAAGCCATCGACATTGCAAAACAGCGAGGAGAGTTCTAAATCCAATGGTCCAAAATTTAGCCCTCCAAATAAAACAAGAAATTCAGATTACCAATAGTGTAAGTTGCAGACCATGCAAGCAAATGCAGTCAGATTGTCCCAAACTAGACACTTTGTCGAACGGGATCAAAGCTGGTCGGTGATGCATTCAGAAGCACGTTCAAAATCTAAAATGTACGATGAGCACGCAGATTTCTAACCCTTTTAAAATGCCAGAGGATGTGTTCCAAAAACCGTTGTTATATTAGACTTCTTAACTTTATACACACCTATAAAGAACAATTAATAGTGATGAGGTATATTGAAACAGCAGTGTAAATCAGATTGAATTCCAAAAAATATTTAAAGCCTATAACAAAGTCACCAAAAATGACGTTATCAGCGACGTCACAATGTTTGGAGAAACGTTATCAAGCTTACATTCGTCAAGTGTAAACATGTCTGAGGGAAGGGGAAAAGAACGTTGAACAAATAATCTGGTTTCTTCGTAAAGGTATCGTAAAATATCAACCGTTTGACGCAAAATAAATCTTGTTAGCTTGTTTGCTGCGCTCACTCGAAAAAAAGGTTCACAGCGTGGCTTGCAGCTGATATTTTACAATAACAATAGTAGAAAACCCGATACACTATACTTCTGTGCGACTTTTGTATTGAATATAACTCAATGCACCTCAGATAATGGAAACCTATGCATGTCAACATTGTCGGTTCTTCGTAAACAAAAATAATCTCCTTTCAAAACACACTGCTCCAACACATAGTTGGTGCCTTTTACAACTTACTATACGGTATTGGTGATTATTATAGTTGAAGGCCGCTCTCTGGTTGTTAATTGCTTAATTCCACTTTATTGGAACTTTAGTTGTTTCATTTTCAATCATACTACTTCATTTTATTTTTATAGTTATTAGATGATACCTTGTTTTATATATAATCAAAGTACGGTTGTAATACTTTTTATTATGATTTTTACAGAAAACATCGGCATCGCCTAACGGCAAGGTAATAATGTAATGGTCCAAAGTATAGCTCATCACCCAAACGAAGAACTGCAGGTTATAAATTGATGCAGCTGCGGATCATGCAAGTACACGATTAACATGCGGTTAGACAATCACAAACTGGACATTTTACCTAATTGAAATTTTCACCTGGCAAACGGGAGATAATCAAATATTAATTATGTTCGATCGTAGCCCATTACATGTGATACTTATGGTACAATTTTATACGTAAAGCCGCATGTATGCTTTTTTCGTTTAGCTTTGAAAAGAAATTCGTTGATTTATTCTGTGTAGAAATCTGTATTTGGTGGTATAGATATTCTCTTTTCCTTCGTCTTTTATTTATAAAACCTATATTTAAATTGTCAATGAGTTTGTGCATTTTAAAATCAAAGTTTGTGTTTTATTGTCTTGATAAGGAAGTGTGGCCATTTCACAAAAAGGAATATGTAGATAGATATAAAAATATGTGTCTTCATTTTATTTTTTTTAAATTATAGCTTATTTCGGGTTCTTTTCAAAGCTCAATGAAAAAGCATTCATGCCGCTTTACGTATAAATTTGTACCATAAGTATCACATGTAATGGGCTACGATCGAACATAATTAACATTTGATTATCTCCCGTTTGCTAGGTGAAAATTTTAATTAAACGTGCTATGCATTCGAATTACGAATATATAACTTGTGTAACACTTGTTGATTTTCTCTTACAGATAATTATTGATATCTGACGTAAGGAAAGTATATACGTTGAATATTAATTGAAGTATGGTTCATGACTATTGTATTATGGTATACAGATAAAATTACAAAAATACTGATCTCCGAGTAAAACTCAAAAACGATAGTCCCTAAATAAATGGCAACATCAAAAGCTCTAACACATCCAACGAATAGATAACAACTGTCATATTCCTGACTTGAAACAGGCATTTTCTAATGTAAAGCTAATTTTATAGTTAGCTGAACCTCTCACTTATATGATAGTCGCATATAATTCCATTATAATGACAACGATGTGTGAACAAACAAACAGACAGAATAGGTATAAATGTCCAATTACGGATACAGCAGTCAACATTGTGTTATTACCTTCATCGCTATAAAACCAAACAAAAATATAAACAAACATTTACCATGGCACAAAAACACAATGACGGGGTGTACAAATACTGCACCACGTCATATGTAGCAAACAAAGCACAAAAAGGCATACAGACAAATCATATAAGAAAAATGAAGGACAAGAGTACAAATATCATCATATAACAATAACATAATGACGGGATGTATTAGTACAGAGCCACGTCAAATGAATACCTACAAAAACAGACGAAACAGTTACAGGAAGGAAGATTGATGAATTTCGTTCCCTTGAGTATACATTATGTTCTAATTTACTGTTTGTTATGATTTAAGTTTAGCACGCCGCTTGTGACTTTTCTCTATTAAAACGTTTGGTCACCGTGATAGTTAAAGCAATGTCAATTAATCATATTTTGTCAAGATGACTTTACGTTCAGTTTAATACATATAAATACATTACAATAAGAAATTGCTTTTTGGTCTGATTTGCATTAATTATACCTTATTTAATTTAGCAAATAGTTTGCTAATTTTCAATATAAATATAAGCAAAATAGAATTACTTGAAAAACAAAATATGACATTATACACCGCTTCTCTATCAAGAATTTATTAAATCGTAAATATTTAAGAATTGAATGCTCTTTTTTGTAAATTTATTGGGGTGTAAAAGCGTTGACCGAAGTACATTTTGTATGAAGCGCGGAAGCGCTTCATACTAAAAATGTGCGCACGGTCAACGCTTTTACAACCCTATAAAGTTACAAAAAAAAGCATTCAATACTTATAATTACATTTTTACCTATAGGATCATGAAAACACGCCTTTTATCAAGTTTTTATTTCATTTACCTTTGCACTTTATTGTGGGACCTCGTGTCATCATGAATGAAAAGTTTTATTGTGTGTTACAATTGCCTAAGGAATAACACGTGATGTACAGTTAGCCAATCAGAATAACGTATTATAGTGAAACATACATTTAATGTAATTATATTTGAATAAACCTTAAAATAATCAAATAGCTAACTTTTAAGAAATCGGAAACAAATTACGTATGTCAATAGTTTTATTAAATGTAAGCGAAATGTTTGTATTTTGACAAGTAGCTTGACAGTGATATTTAATTTATAATCGACATAATTGATCACAGAGGGCTTATATCAGAAGGAGTAATAAATTCAAAACTAAAACAAACAAATTCATATGATTGCTTATGTACTTATTTGCTATTATTTATTTAGCTGTTGTCAAAATTTTGTGTACATCAGTGAGTATGTATGTAGGTATATATAAACAAGTTTACAAACTTATGATAGCGATGGATAAAAACCGCAATTTTTATACGTGTGTGTGTAAAACACATTTCGTGGTAGAAGGGTCTAAATACAGCACAAGCAACATTTTCCAAAAGAACAAAAAAGATAAAAAGTATTTTAACAAAACGCATTTGACTAACAGGTCAAACAACTGACGTTCTTAAACCCATTGCAGCAAAGATTATATACCAAAATTATGAGGTGCAAAAGTTGGTACACCATATCAGTATTTCGACAATTAATGTCTCTTCAGTGAAGTTAAGGATGGAAAGGGTATTTGGAAAGCCTTTTTAATTGACCTCAATTTAGGATAGACTTTCGAGTTTTGACAAATCGAAATAGGATGAACGGATTATATAAACCGGAGAAAAAATATAATACAAGCCCAAACGAAAAAATATAAACAAGTCGATTTTGAAAACAAGGATTCTTAGAATTTGAATTTTACACATATAGACTAAAATGACTTGTTTAAATAATTAACATTTAAATTTAAGAAATGTTTGTACTTGTTTATTTATTTATGTTGTGTTGTTTATGTAATTATGTATATATATGTATGTCTGATCAAATGTGTGACATTACAACAACGAAATCATTATTATTACTAACAACAAAGTCAAAATCATTTTGCTTTTTTCGGCGTTGTTTCCACGCTGTAAAATATTCAACTATTCATACTAAAGTCTGAGACCCCATGTAAAGTTTATATCAAGAAAACTGAAATTTCCGTAACAATAATATATCATTTTTAAAGGAAATTCGAAGGACAAGATTTCGAACGATGTTAATTTTAAGTCAAATCTACTGAACATTTCAACAATATTTGCATGTATTCTATACATTCATACTGATATTTAACGGCCACTTTACCTTAAAAAAAAATAAAAGTTATATGTTTGATTTTTTTATGTTATATGCAGTTCTTCGTGTTCTAGATGCATTTCAAATTTCATAATTTTGAAGATTGTTCATTTATTTACTTACGCAAATAAAATGTTTTTTATCTAAATTCACACTTAAGCCATGTATATCCTGTGTAAACGTGCTTTTAGCTGAAATATCCGTTAATTTATAATTGCCTGTTTGCAGGACTTGAAACAATGAGAAATGAAAAATTAATAATAATAATAATGATAAAATAGGATAAAATGGTGTCCATCATTATGATATTTGTCGTGTTACTGACAGGTATAATCGATATATTCATTCATATAATCTTAACTTTATTGGTCTATTCATATATTCTTTCTTTTTGAATGTTTCATAGTTTAAAACTTCTCAAATATCTCCTAGTTAAAACCCAAGTTGCCACTGCAAAATATCTATCCATGTTTTAAATATTTTAATGATTTAGCCTTATACCCCTAAAACATATCCAATTCATCACTGTGATTTTTTTCTTTTTTCTAACATCAATTGAATTGAAAACGTTATCTTTTTAAACATCATTGAAATCGAAATATTTATCTTTTTTCTTAATATCAATTAAATTCGAACCATTTGCCATCTTTTAACAAAATGTATTTATATAATATATAGCCCCTGGGTGGTGTTGTTGAAGCTATGTTAGCATTAGGACGTGTCCTAAGACCATCTTATGACAATTTTTTGTCTTAAGTCAAAGCTTTCCTTACTTAGGATATATCTTATTGTTTGTCCTATCTTTATGACACCTAGGTGTGTTAAGATCATCCAATCTTCATCCTAGCATAATTAAGCTTGGCATTTGCTTTTTGCTGATTATTTTACGTGACGATGAACATGAAATGAAGCGCACCAACGATTATTTACTCGTATATAAAGAAATTGTGCAGCATTCTAACTTTGAACTTCGTGTTTCACAATACGATGACACTACACATTTAATTATCATTTCAAAACAAATAGTTTTCCAGTTTAAATTACAATCCTTTTTGATGTAATAACATTTGAAATCATGGATTTAATTCTATACATGTAATAATAAAATGCGTAAACAATTTTATTGAATGGTTTCGTCATTAAAAAATGTTTTATTAAAAAAATTACTTTAAGGATTTAAAATTTCGACTTGCTTTTGGGTTTATATGTTTATTACATCCTAACATAAGATGTGTCTGAGATAGTTTTGAACTAAGAGAGTCCCAAGATGATCCAATATAATTTCATTCTAAAATTGGTAAACTGCATTAACAATGAAAACTAATAAAATACCATCGGAAACAATATATATATATTTTTGAGTGAGTTTATTCGAAGTGTCACGGTTTTATACTTTACAGAGCTCAGGATGAAAGGTCTATCATAAAAATAAGGAATATATAAATAATTTTATCATGGATCATTCGCACTTGGGTTACGGACATCCCATTTTCTAAACTTTCCTTCAGTGTAAATATTCTTTAATATTCAAACCTATGTACATTTATTTTATATGTTTTATACATATACGATGTCCCTCTTTTCTTATTGTTTACGTTGCTAACATTAATAGAGTGGTGGAATACATATACGTTTGATTTTGTAGTATCTGGTTTGTTCAGAACAAGAACACATTAAATAAGTGAAAATAAAAAAGGGGGGAATCATATATAGGTGGCAATCGTATTTATTTACAGAATTACCATTTTGAATCATTAAATATTCAGTGGCTGTCGATTGTTTATGTGCTGCATATTTGTTTTTTGTTCATTTTTTTACATAAATAAGGCCGTTAGTTTTCTCGTTTGAATTGTTTTACATTGTCATTTCGGGGCCTTTTATAGCTGACTATGCGGTATAAGCTTTGCTCATTGCTTAAGGCCGTACGGTAACCTATAGTTGTTATTTTCTGTATCAATTTGGTCTCTCGTTGAGTTGTCTCACTGGCAATTATACCAAATCTTCTTTTTTTACATCATCAAATATATCCTAAAATTAGGACCATCTTAAGACACCTATATAGGTGTCCTGAAGTTCGGACGATTCCTAAAAATTTCCTAAGTTACGACATGTTTGATAAACCCACTTAGGACTAGGATGCGTCCTAAGTCGATCTTAGGACACATCATAGTCCTAAGAGAGTTACGATCAACAGGTAATTTTCAAAGTTAAATATTCAAAGTGAGAATTTATGTTGTATGTTGCTTGTTTAATATTTAATGGCACATATTTCATGATTTTTAGAATGAAGTTGTTTATCACGATTCATTTTTTTTTAATTCTGTCATTCTTTCATTTCATTTGTCTTGATTTAGTTTTTTTTTTTCTTTATAAGTATTTGTACTGCATGATAGTTGGTATGAATTGTAGTGCAATACATAACTAAATAAGTACGAAATATGATTTGATTAATTACTTTATTAGGAAAAAAACAGTAAAAGGACTGAGAAATAAGTCGTCGAATAATTTTGTCAGTTTATTTTTTATCTACGATCTCGACAATATCATAAATTTAAACATTGAAGTTTATCAATATCAAAATTCTGTTCTGCTCTAGATTTGAATCATTATTTGTTCTGTCCATGTGCAACCTTCATGTCAAATGTGATCGATTACTCATAATTAAAAATGAAATACTTTTATCAATTTGTCATTGAAAACAAGGTTTACCAACGCCTCAAGGGTGTTCACTAGTGTCATATTCATCAGGGAATGTTTGTCGAAATGTATAACGGGATCTTTCAATCTCAAGAAAACTTTGGGTAACAATACAAGATTTATCGAATTACATATTAATACGTCCGGTTTGCATTTTGCACTTTATCTTTAATTTGTATCGCCGTAGACGCTTTTAAGAAGGATGAATAAAAGGTCACAATTTTGTCATCTCAAATAGAAACGCCTTTAATGTATAACGCAAAATAGAATTGTATATCAATAATGGTGCCAATACGCACTTCTTCTATTCAAAACTACATTTAAAGAGTGAATGATATATTTAATTCAAAATATTAGGTAGCACTGATTACTTTTTTTTTATTATCAATAGTGCAAGTATTGCGAATTAGATATGGGAATATATTTGTCAGATTTGTTATGTCAGCTTTTGAAGTGGTACATGTATTTTGTTAAAATAAAAACACATTTCATTCTCATTTATTTGGTAACAATCTGTACGACAAAATAAATAGTTTGTATATAATTTCCGTTATATCTATGCCCTCCTTAGCGATATGTAAAATGCATTTTATTCCAAAATAATAGCTGTCGAGTGTATCAAATTACGGTACTCCTGAAAATATGGTCCGTATTAACTGAAGAACGGTTATATGTAATGCTTACTTACTTCCTTCGGTCAATGTTACTTTTTTTATATTTCAAAAATCGAAATTACAAGTCCTGTACATAATGTTGTAATATATCAAAGAGTTTATGATTACAGCAAGTTTAGACTGGCTGTTGCAGTTATTCAATTCATCAATTGTCATAATTATATAGCACATTGATATCCTTTTATTTGAAATATAAACATGAGTATAGACCATACAAATAAATAAACTCACCATATATACCATGATTAAATTTTGTATTGACTCCAGACGCACGTTTCGTCTACAAAAGACTCATAAGTGACGCTCTAATAAAAAAACGTTAAAAAGACCAAATACAGTACGAAGTTGAAGAGCAGAGCATCTCCGCGAATAGTTTCCGTGTAGTTTGTTATAAGTTAGTAAGAGAAAATGTATTTGTCAGCTGTTTTGGGTCAGTACAGCTTAACTCTTATCAAGTCATTAATTACGCAAAATATTTCTATAGTATCATATCAATTTGGAACATCACAAAAATAACTAAGAGTTAAAAAGATCTACACTACACATTAGTTTACTAATTTCAATTTAAAAACTTGTTTTCCTTAAGAAAATCTATTTTTATACAATTTCGATTGAAAAATGCCAATTATAGAATTTGAAGTAGTTGCTCACGATCCCATATAGAAATAGTAAGATATAAAACTTCTTATTTAGAAAGGATTCAGAGCTTCGTAAAATGTACTTTTATTTTGTTTGATGATTAAACAACATTTCATTATCAGTTGTCTAGTAAACAATGATTACCGAGGGAAATTTAGATCTTTCAAGAGTTTCAGTTAATTAATGTACAATAACATATTTCTGTACTAAAATATTTTTTAAGGGATACTATTATTAAATGTTTAGATGTAATAACATTAACGGTACCAATTTTCCTGCACCAGATGCGCATTTCGACAATACATGTCTCTTCAGTGATGCTCGTGGCCAAAATATTTGAAATCCAAAGCTTATATAAAAGATGAAGAGCTATAATCCAAAAGGTCCAAAAAGTATAGTCCAATCCGTGAAAGGAATCAGAGCTTTGCAAGGGGGAGATACATTCCTTAATTTATAATACTTTCTAACATTGTGTAACAGCAAATGTTAACAACTCGAAAAATCCGTATTTTCATGCCAGTACCGAAGTACTGGCTACTGGGCTGGTGATACCCTCGGGGACTAACAGTCCACCAGCAGAGGCATCGACCCAGTGGTAGTAATAACATAAACGGTACCAATTTTCCTGCATCAGATGCGCATTTCAACAATACATGTCTCTTCAGTGATGCTCGTGGCCAAAATATTTGAAATCCAAAGCTTATATAAAAGATAAAGAGCTATAATCCAAAAGGTCCAAAACGTCATAGCCAAATCTGTGAAAGGAATCAGAGCGTTGCACGAGGGAGATACATTTCTTAATTTATAATAATTTCTAACATTGTGTAACAGCAAATGTTAACAACTCGAAAAATCCGTATTTTCATGCCAGTACCGAAGTACTGGCTACTGGGCTGGTGATACCCTCGGGGACTAACAGTCCACCAGCAGAGGCATCGACCCAGTGGTAGTAATAACATTAATGATACCAATTTTCCTGCACCAGATGCGCATTTCGACAATACATGCCTCTTCAGTGATGCTCGTGGCCAAAATATTTGAAATCCAAAGCTTATATAAAAGATGAAGAGCTATAATCCAAAGGCACTGGCTACGGTTACATGGAAATGTAACAATAATAAAAATATTATTGTTACATAAGAGACTAAATGCCGGAATGCAAAGTCGGGTAAGGAACCGATTAATTACGAATGTAACAATAATTACTGAGGCTACGGTTACATGGCGTTATTGTTACATGAAAAACAGCAATATACTGGCATTATCATTTTCCATGTTCCATGGACCGTTAAATTGGGTCAAAAGTCTAAAGTGGTATGATTGCCAATGAGACAATTCTGCATAAGAGAACAAAATGACACAGAAATCGTACGGCCTTCAGCAATGAGCAAAGCCCATACCGTATATATATATAGTGAGCTATAAAAGACAATGACAAGTTGTTTTTTTCTACATCAATTATATTAATTTAAAGGAATATTTTTACAAAGGGTTGATGCTCACCTTGGTAATGTCATGATTATGTTCATTGTTGAATTTCGTGACTTCGAGGAATACACCGTCTTTACATTTAAGTTTCAAGAACATTTGGCATTTCATCTGGAAAGTGCTGAAAATATAAAAACAATGCTTTCGGTCAGGGTTTAAGAAACAATTTAAAATTTCACAACAAAAACGAGGCAAGAAAGTTCCAAGAGGCAGAGGCAGACATACTACTCTGTTAAAGAAGATGTGAGGCTGTTCTCGAAAGCTATTTGGCATAGCTAGTCACAAAACAAACATTTGATTTTAATTTCACATATAAAAATGTTTTTAATGAGCACCATATTGAATGACTTAACTTACATGCGTAATGGGTCTTAGACCCTCTGCATTTAAATGATGTAGATGTAGCAAATATGTCGTTGAAAGATGACGAAAAAGAGTTGGAGACTTGGTCTGTGTCAATTCAAACTTTGAATTATGAAACGAATTGAATATTATGACCCATTGATATTCGTTTATAGGTTAAAATAACTTACCTTTGGTTTGGACGAGCTCCATCTGATTTTGAAACGAAATTACGTCCTCCGTGGATACATGTATACCGAAGTTCACAGTATTTTACTTCACAGTTAGTAAACTTTGTTATAGATGCATCAATTTTTTTAGAACTGCGTTTGTATAGCTGAATGAAATTTGTGTCCTGATATTGTTTCAGTTTTGTTTCAAACGAATCCCAAGTTTTAAATTTTTCACCCACAACAAAATTGGTCACAAGAATCTCTTCATCCATTGTGCATTGTATAATGACAGTAATACGAGTAGGTGTGCAGTTAAATACTTAAAGTGAACACTTTTCTCAGCCCGAGTTCTCAACAACAAACCATTGGTCTATATTTTCGCCTTTGGCACTACTTATCTAAAGTAATATCTTTAAAACACCAAAACCATTTATACGTTAGAAAAAACAATTTAAACACCATTTGTTAACGATAATATTTATTATTTATCATTATTACAAGTATTATTTCGTACATATGCAAGATTAAGGCAACAAAACTAGACAAAATTTAAGTTTAATGATTGCTGTTTTTCATGTAACAATAACGCCATGTAACCGTAGCCTCAGTAATTATTGTTACATTCGTAATTAATCGGTTCCTTATCCGCCTTTGCATTCTGGCATTTAGTCTCCTATGTAACAATAATATTTTTATTATTGTTACATTTCCATGTAACCGTAGCCAGTGCCTAATCCAAAAGGTCCAAAAAGTATAGCCAAACCCGTGACAGGAATCAGAGCTTTGCATGAGCGAGATACATTCCTTAATTTATAATAATTTCTAACATTTTGTAACAGCAAATTTTGATAACACAAACAAATTCGTATTTTCATGTAAGACGACATATGAATACTAACGATGATTTTTGTTATTTTATTTCTGTGGTCATGACCGGAATAAGATTTACAACTTTGATCATTTTTACAAGAGATAATTTAAAAGTAATATCTTGGATTATGATATGAACTTTATATATTTCTGATCAATGTGGAAACGTTTTACAAAAAAAAGTGTTATTTTTTGGTGTACATGTATGTGAATGTCATGCTTGTAAATTCTATAAAGTTACATATAAATTATATATGAGTCCTCAGGTTGGGGATTCACTCGTTCAACCTAAGAGTGGATTTGTGGCCGATTTTTCTCCTCACCTTTGCTTTTTTTTGCCATTTATCTAATTGATATGACATTAGTTGATGTAATTTTGATTTATTTATGTTTTAACATTTCATATTAAATATGAACTTTTATGTCAAATTTTTGTTTGCAAAATGTATTTTTTTTGCATTTTATAATTTTTAATAAACGTTTTTTTTGTTTGTCATTTTAGTGTTATAACATATAGCAAATCAAGCTCAGGCTCTGGCCTGTGTATACCTACTATGTTTATGGTATCTAGCTGTCTGTCTGAAAACCAATTTTGTTTACTAATTTAAAATTAAGCTGAATAAATAATTTAAGACAGCAGTGAAAATAATTCTGTTTTAATCGTTTATTATTAAGACTTAAATACAGAGTGAGCTATTTATCCTGTACATTTATGATGTCTCTAGTATGGTCTAAGGGTCAGAGTTGTTCTTCTTCATTTCACGATAAATTGTTGAAATTAGATATCATGTTTTCACGTGCAGAGATATTTCACTTATGACCAGTGCATGATTGAATTACATCTTTCTTAGTGGTCAATGATCTTGTGGGGTTAACACGAGTTCACGTGTGAGTGCGTTGTGTTCACTACCTTTTATCATCAGCATTTGATGTGTTAACTTGTAAGTATTATCAAACAATTTGTGAAAAATTCCCACCCACATACCTCCTTCAATGTTATCTTAAAAAATTAGATATGTATATATGTTTATTTGTGGGGCATATTTTTCTCCCCATCGTAGCTATTCTTTGTCATTTATACGATCGATATGATAATTTTATGATTTTGAATAGATAACCTTTTTTTGTCAGTTTAGTTTTCATATCATATAGTAAATCAATCTCAAACTCTGGCCTGTGTATACAAAGTATGTTATGGTATCTAGCTGTCTGTCTTAAAGCTTTTTATTGTTTCAATTTTTAAAGAGTGCATGTTGTTCACACAAGGAAATATCAACCTACTGGAAGAACGGGTTTGCGTTTGTATGTTTTAGATAAAATGCCTTAACGAAATTTAATATCAATACTAATGAATGTATACTACCGTAATTTCACAAGATTTAATGTTTGCTCTATTTAAAAAAAAAACTGTCACATTTACATAAAATAAGAAACAAATAATGGAATTAGCATCCCTTATCGACAACAAGCGTTAAATTACAATCATGATAGAAAATAAATTCAGCGTGATTAAATAACTGTTATTTTAGTGAAGTGGCTAGCTTATGTGTCCATAGATTTTTACAAATATAGATCATGTACATAACCTGTTTAATGTAAAATGCTTATGAAATGTATTTAACATATGTGATTTTTGTTTTACTTTATCATACAAGTATTAATTGATCTGTTCGTTTATACTTTAACTTGTTTCTCATTCTATTAAAACCGAGACGTTTGGTAGCTCATTATACAAAACTAATTGTGTTCACATAGTATTAATCGTGTTAAGTAGAAAAATGGTAACAAGTATCAGCATTATCTAGCAAATGGACACGATTAATAGTTATAAAGAAAAACAAAAAACTTACCACAAAAGGGGATATATCCAGCACGAGGTAACTTGGGTTTTTTTCTATTTCACTCTTCGGTAACGACAGGTATTACCTGTGTTACAACGATAATTTAAATGACCACAGAAAGACAAACCATCTGTTCATTTTTTTCTATTTATCACCATAGATATTGTGTTCTGCCAGTCAAGGATTTTGAGGGGGTTTTTGCCGTGAATATTAGAGATATTTGTAAACATCAGTAAATATTTCAAATACAGCTATTTTTAAGTCTCATATGCATGACTTTTTTATTAGTTTTTCAAATACTCTGAGTGTCTTTTTGTTGTAGCGATATATATGTACCTATTCACGTCCTCTTTGAATTTTTGTTTGATGTATTTCTGCTTTGTATATCAATCTGATGAGTTTAGCCTTTTTCAGCTGATTTTTATAGTTTGTTCTTATTTTGGACTGTTACAACACTCTCCCTGCAGGTTAGGGGAGGGTTGGTGCCTTCAAACTAGTTTTATCCCGCCACATTCTGTATGTGCCTATCCCTAGTCCGGAGCTTGTAGTACAGAGGTTGTCGTTTATTGCTGTGTAAAGCATGCTACACAAAGTAGCAAATGATTATTATGCTGCACATTATCATTGTCAATGTTTTGTTCAATTTGGAGTACAATTTTTTCGTCAGGTTTTCGGCATTTCTCTGAGTGATAACTTTTCTCCTCTTTGTTGTCACTTGTAAAAAAACTAAATCAGTCATTTCAGATAAAGGTAAAATTAAGAATGGAAATAGCGATTGTCGAAGAGAAATCAACATGACAAAGAGCAGAGAACCCCTGAAGGCCACCAATGGGTCTGTTACACTGCGAACATATTCCGCACCCGGAGGCACATTAATGATACATGTATGTTTGAATTTTCCTAGGAGTATTTTTGTAATTTTACTCTCTATTTACAATTCAAACTTTTCTGATATGATCAAATTAAAATATCCTTTTAAACAGGAGATTTTAATAATAAAAAAAAACCACTAGGACGCAGCTTCATTTGTGTTATATAATTATGTTTAGACATTTACGTTGAATTTGACTGCAACGGTCGTCTTAGTATCAGATTTTAAGACAAAAAAAAACAATTTTAAATTTTGAATTATACTTTTCCTCACTTTCGAAGAATTTAATAAAATAAACCCGTGTATTGAAAACTTAAGACTTTGTACATGTATACACCATCGGCGTCTGAGTAAAAACTCACTAAGCAAGTTCTCCGCCTTTTTCTAAAAATAATCATCAAAAGGTCAAAATATAAATAAGTATTCAGTGTCAACTTCACAAGTAAAACAGGCTCATCTTAAGTTATTTATCGTGTGTGCTGGTGTATCTTATTTTGACTTTGTAGTTTTCCATTCATTTGTTTTTGTATTATGATGTTCCTTTGGATCGTATGACTCTTGGCATGGCATTAGGGTTTAAATAGTTTTTATCGTGTTATTTCCCTAGTATTTATATTTCTTTTATTTCGGGGTTCTTTTAATCTAGAAAGTGGGCATGTCATTAAATTTTGATATATTGAACATCAACTGGAAAATCTTTTTTCTGGGCATTTTTGTCATTTGTGTTATAATTTGCTTAATCTAATCATTTGTGCTGTGTATTCATGATGGGTTGTTTTATATGTTGAATCCTTGGTAACAAGTATTGTAAAATTAACCGATTGTGTACGTTGCTCACACAATTGTTTAAAAATGCTTCTGTTAACAACTGTCGTAAAAGCAGGAAGTTTGGTCAGCTATAAAATCAAGTTTTGGCCACCATTTTCTTCAAACAATTCCAGAATGTCAGAAATATGACAATTAGTTTTATGTCGTTCCCAAGGTTAATAAAAACAATCGTTCAGTTTTAACAGGTATATGGAATTTCCCTGTTTAATTTACCTTTGAGTTCAGTATTTGTGAAAAAAAACGTTATACAATCGTATACTATACACTGTTTCTCTATGCACCATGTATCATACTCTCTTAACACCATACACGTTTTATATGGAAGAATACATTATTAAATGGATGATTGTAAAATACGACTCTTTTATGCAGGATGTTCCTACTTCCAAAACGAATATCTATATTTGATGAAACATTCAGCACTTTCCAACGTATGTATGATATGGTATAAAAACGAGAATATTTAAAAACAAAAATGTGTAACACCCCGCCTAGATATATAGCCGACGGCTTTTACCATCACGGAAACTTTAAATATCAGCAGGACAGGGAAAGTCGTTGTTTCTTAAAACAAATTGTTAAAGGGAACCGTTGTTACGTTTTTTTATAAATTGTGAGATAAACAGTAACAAAAAATTAAACAACTGGTTTATAAAGTGCATACTAGAAAAAAAAATGAGGTGGAATTTTTGTTTAAAGCAAGATAAGTTGGATACATTGTTTTTTTTTATATATATTTCTCTATTCGTTTCAGCGAACATGTCGATCAAATATCATCAGATATTGTTAAAAAAATACCACTAGAGATGTAATAATAAATGGACGTTTCACAGCTACAAAGACTTTTTTAATTAAATCGTATGTTAACGAAACAGGTTTTAATCAAAACGAATGTTGCATGTATGCAAAACGTCAGATTTCTAAGACCAATAAGCCATATGCATCATGTGAAACGTGATCTGTTTTCTTGTCTAGAGGACCTCACATCAACCACGATCTTTAGTACGGTTCACGTTGCAATATCTTTAGTTAATTATACAGTATTTTGTTTACTGTTGTATAACTTTTCATGATATGGTATTGTCGGTTTTATTTGGCTTGTGATTTTATATTATTCTGCTTTTTCATTATAAAGATTAGAATACATTTGATGTTTTACTTTCTCCCCGACCTGAGCTGGAATCTGTACTTTTCACTTTTTACTTCTCACTTTTTCGACAATACCGCCTAGCATTGCATATACGCATTACCTCTTCTCTAACTATAGCTGATACAAATCAGTTTTTTGTTTCGGGAGGTGTTTCGTTATAGTAAAAATTAAACAAGGTCGTCCTACACAAAACACGAAGTATTTTAAAGATTACAGGAAGGATCATCTACACTTCACTTCAGTGTAATTACAGGGTGTATTATCTTTGTTTTTAAAATGAATAAACGAATAAATAACGTTTCTCTGCACATGGCATATGAAAATTAATAAATATGTGCGTGTAGACTTGATGGCCATTCATTTGAAATGCGTCAACACCCCCATCTAGTAAGTTTGATTTTATGCACTTGTAAACCCAAGGCATGAATAGTATATTTGAAATATACACATTACGACATTTCATTTGATCGATTGAATGCACAATCTATTTGAGTAGTTTAAATGTAGTATGCACTTAATGATTTATACCCTTCTCTCTATTGTACAAATGTGGTTTTAAATTATCATTTTGGTACAGAGCTCACTTTGATTTTCCGTTTAAAATGTCACATGATTCCATTTGGCAAAGTTTGATAATGATGCAATATCAATTTTATAAATAAACCTATGAAACTCACAAATTTCTATGTTTTTTATCGAATGTCTTTTATATTTAGTCAAACATAAGTTAAATTCTCCGATTTCTTTCAATTTCAGGTGGCAAGCATGTGTTACTAGAAATTCAGAAATATATGCCTCTACCTCCGAAACATAATTTTAAACTTAAAACTATCTCGAAAACGACAACATATATCTCAATTTTTCTAAGTGTCAGTTGTGCTGCAGATTAAGTACAACACTGTCAGAAATTGGGACAATTCGGCGCTCATTAAGGTCACAATAAATAATCAAATAATCCAATATAGGAGACAATACCGTCCTTGAGAAACGGGAGTCGTAGAGACATGGGACTACCCCCTTTCAACTCTGGACCATATTTGTGTACCTTTGAAGGACAAGTCTTAAAAATTAATCATTTTGCAGTTTTATGCAGGTTATCGTTTCAAAGATATACACAAAAAACGTAACTTTTGAACGAATTGTTGGACAGTTTTATTATACCGTAGCCGTATTTGGCACAATTTTTTGGCTGCATAACTATTTTGATCTGAGCGTCACTGATGAGTCTTATGAGGACGAAACTCGCGTCTGGCGTATTAAATTATAGGCCTGGTACCTTTGATAATAAGTTATTCTTATTAACAAATTATAAAGCTCATGTTATATCAAGTATGTATACAGCTATTTCCTATCATTTTTCTTGATATTGAAGCTTGGAATTTGGGCGTTAAAGCTTTTTGCACTCTATAAACTTTGACCTTGGGTGCAAATGACAAAAAAAGAAAACAACATGCGTCCGAATCGCTTTCGTGGATTAACCTTCATCAGGAACGTTTAAAGCCACGGGTGTATAAGAACCGAAACAGAAGAAGAGCTATATGACCAAAAGGAACCTAAAAGCCAATCTATCTAAGGCCAACTTGTCTGAGTGAGCTGAAACATCAGTTTCTTTGTAATTTCAAAATTTGTTAATTGACAATTTCAGAAAACAATTTTTATAAATCATGTCAGTTTCGAAGTACTGAATACTGAGTTTAATGATACCCTAGGCGGTAAAGAGTCCGCCAGAAGATGTATCGACCTAACGCTGAAAAAAGTGAAAACAACATGTTATGTGATTTTTATGCGTCCGAAGCGCTGTTAGGAGATTATCTTCATCCGTTAGGTTAAAATCCAAAACGTTCAAAGCTGAGGGTTTTTGGGGTTTTTTTTAACGATAACAAATATTTTATTCAATCCTTTCCTGATATATAAATACCTAAGTAGCCCAGGTCACATATTTAGGGGACCCTTTATTTAAGCAGCCTCACTTGACCAGGGAAAATATCAAATGAGTTTATACAATAGTTTTACATACATAATTATATTTAAATAACTAATGCAATTGATTTTCACACCTGATAAGCATAACTGTATAAAATTAAAAACCAATTGTTCAGAGAACAATTGAAGGTCTTTCCATCAAAACAATGTATTTTGATATGAAAAGTTGTGAAACTAAGTTTAAAATGTCATTTCAATCGTCAAATGATAGCTCCTAGTAAGCTGATTCCAAAAATATATTGTTTCCATACATTTTTTTTAAATAAGGGAGATAATTTGTTACTTCCGGTTTGAAAAATGTTACTTCCGATTATATTTGAATATTTACTTGACACTGATTCCAAAAATATCTGGTTCTATATACTTTTATATTAAAAAGTACAAAAAAATAGCTATTTTCGGTTTACAAAAGGTCACTTCCGGTTGTTTTTTACAAGGTTAAATGGTTTGATATCTTTTTCTAAAAGTTGTATATCTTTATCATGTATACATATAGAATAAAAGCAAAGGTCAAAATCTAGAACGTCAAATTAAGCTATGACCTTGAGATCAGTTTCAAGGTCATTAACCAAGGACCTCAAATCAAAAGACCATAGGTCTTTATTATATTTAGTTAATGAGTTATATCACCAAACGCGTATTTTTAAATACAAGAGGGGAGAAAACTCCATTTTACATTCAACGTACGCTTGCAATCAAAATTTACATCTTACGACATGTCGCAACTAACAATTTAGTAAAAATAATTTGTTGATATCTTATACAGTCTTTGGATATAAGTGAAAATAAGCCAAATTCAAATATTAGAATATGACCTTGACCTTTGACCTTGACCTAATTTTCATTTTTGGGACCAAGGACCTCAAATCAAAAGATCCTAGGTCTCTATCACTTATGATTTATAAGATAGAAATTCATATCACTTATATCAGATGCATAAGGGGAAATAACTCTCATATGGAGCGGTCATATCGCTTCGGTCAAAATAGGACAAATCATGCGAAGGATATAACGAGCAATTTTGTAAAATAAATTTGTCATAATCTTTTACGGTTGCGAAGGAGATGCGCTAACAAGGAAAACAGTGTTTGGGGAGATAACTCCTACAAAGAAAAGTATTCGTTTACGCAGGGTAAATTTCAAAAGTGCATAAACTGTTCGATATCATATACCAAATATCTAAGCGACATATTGCGAAACAAATGTTTATCGCAAGAACAAAATTAGGCGGAAGAAAAAAAAAATTAATTAAAAACCAATTGTTCAGAGAACAATTGAAGGTCTTTCCACCAAAACAATGTATTTTAATATGAAAGGTGTAAAAATAGGTTTAAAATGTCATTTCAATCGTCAAATGATAGCTTATTGTACGCTGATTCCAAAAATATATGGTTTCTAAACAATATTTTTTTAGACAAGGGAGATAATTTCTTACTTCCGGTTTGAAAAACTCTATTTCCGATAATATTTGACTATTTACTTGACACTGATTCCAAAAATATCTTGTTTTTTTATACTTTTATGTAATATAGTACAATAAATAGCTACTTCCGGTTTACACAAGGTCACTTCCGGTTGTTTTTTTAAGTTTAAATGGTTTGATACCGTTTGTCAAAAAGTCTCATGACTTTATCATGTATACAGATGGGGTAAAAGCAAAAGTCAAAATCTAGAACGTCAAATTAAGCTATGACCTTGTGATCAATTTCAAGGTCATTAACCAAGAACCTCAAATCAAAAGACCATAGGTCTTAATTATGTTTATTTAATGAGTTATATCACCATACGCGTATTTTTAAATACCAAAAGGGAGAAAACTCCCTTTCACATTCAACGTACCCTTGCAGTCAAAATTTACGTGTTACGACATGTCACAACAAACGATTTAGAAAAAATAATTTGTCGATATCTTAAACGTTTTTTGGAAATGAGTGAAAATGAGCCAAATTCAAATATTAAAATATGACCTTGACCTTTGACCTTGACCTAATTTTCATTTTTTGGGACCAAGGACCTCAAATCAAAAGATCCTAGGTCTCTATCACTTATGGTTTATAAGATAGAAATTCATATCACTTATATCAGATGCATAAGGGGAAATAACTCTCATATGGAGCGGTCATATCGCTTCGGTCAAAATAGGACAAATCATGCGATGGATATAACGAGCAATTTTGTAAAATAAATTTTTCATAATCTTTTACGGTTGCGAAGGAGATGCGCTAACAAGGAAAACAGTGTTTGGGGAGATAACTCCTACAAAGAAAAGTATTTGTTTACGCAGGGTAAATTTCAAAAGCGCATCAATTGTTCGATATCATATACCAAATATCTAAGCGACATATTGCAAAACAAATGTTTATCGCAAGAACAAAATTAGGCAGAAGAAAAAGAAAATAAAATTCAGAGAACAATTGAAGGTCTTTCCATCCTTTTTGATATGAAAAGTTGTGAAACTAAGTTTAAAATGTCATTTCAATTGTCAAATGATAGCTCCTAGTAAGCTGATTCCAAAAATATATTGTTTCCATACATTTTTTTTTAAATAAGGGAGATAATTTGTTACTTCCGGTTTGAAAAATGTTACTTCCGATTATATTTAAATATTTACTTGAAACCGATTCCAAAAATATCTGGTTCTATATACTTTTATATTAATAAAGTACAAAAAATAGCTACTTCCGGTTTACAAAAGGTCACTTCCGGTTGTTTCTTTTCAAGGTTAAATGGCTTGATACCTTTTTCTAAAAGTTGTATATCTTTATCATGTATACATATAGAATAAAAGCAAAGGTCAAAATATAGAACGTCAAATTAAGCTATGACCTTGAGATCAATTTCAAGGTCATAAACCAAGGACCTCTAATCAAAAGACCATAGGTCTTAATTATATTTAGTTAATGAGTTATATCACCAAATGCGTATTTTTTAATGCAAGAGGGGAGAAAACTCCCTTTCACATTCAACGTACGCTTGCAATCAAAATTTACATCTTACGACATGTCGCAACTAACAATTTAGTAAAAATAATTTGTTGATATCTTATACAGTCTTTGGATATAAGTGAAAATAAGCCAAATTCAAATATTAAAATATGACCTTGACCTTTGACCTTGACCTAATTTTCATTTTTGGGACCAAGGACCTCAAATCAAAAGATCCTAGGTCTCTATCACTTATGGTTTATAAGATAGAAATTCATATCACTTATATCAGATGCATAAGGGAAAATAACTCTCATATGGAGCGGTCATATCGCTTCGGTCAAAATAGGACAAATCATGCGAAGGATATAACGAGCAATTTTGTAAAATAAATTTGTCATAATCTTTTACGGTTGCGAAGGAGATGCGCTAACAAGGAAAACAGTGTTTAGGGAGATAACTCCTACAAAGAAAAGTATTTGTCTACGCAGGGTAAATTTCAAAAGCGCATAAACTGTTCGATATCATATACAAAATATCTAAGCGACATATTGCGAAACAAATGTTTATCGCAAGAACAAAATTAGGCGGAAGAAAAAAAAAAAAAAAATAATCAGAAGAAAAACAATAGGTCTTTCCACAGAAAAGTGGAAAGACCTAATTAAAAAACCAATTGTTCAGAGAACAATTGAAGGTCTTTCCACTGAAAACAATGTATTTTAATATGAAAGTTGTAAAATTAAGTTTAAAATGTCATTTCAATCGTCAACTGATAGGTTATTGTACGCTGATTCCAGAAATATATGGTTTCTATACAATATGTTTTAAATAAGGGAGATAATTTGTTACTTCCGGTTTGAAAAATGTTACTTCCGATAATATTTGAATATTAAATTGACACTGATTCCAAAAAGATCTGGTTCTATATACTTTTTTATTAATAAAGTACAAAAAATAGCTACTTCCGGTTTACACAAGGTCACTTCCAGTTGTTTTTTTCAAGGTTAAATGGTTTGATACCTTTCGCCAAAAGTCTCATGGCTATATCATGTATACATATGAGCTGAAAGCAAAGGTCAAAAACTAGAACGTCAAATTAATCCATGACCTTGAGATCAATTTCAAGGTCATAAACCAAGGACCTCAAATCAAAAGACCATAGGTCTTAATTATATTTGGTTAATCAGTTATATCACCATACGCGTATCTTAAAATACAAGAGGGGAGAAAACTCACTTTTACGTTCAATGTACCCTTGCAATCAAAATTTACGTGTTACAAAATGACGCAACTAACAATTTAGAAAAAATAATTTGTCGATATCTTATACGGTTTCTGGAAATTAGTGGAAATAAGTCAAATTCAAAAATTAGCATATGACCTTGACCTTTGACCTTGACCTAATTTTTATTTTTTTGGACCAAGGACCTCAAATCAAAAGATCCTTGGTATCTAGCACTCGTGGTTTACAAGATAGAAATGCATATCACTTATATCAAATGCATAAGGGGAAATAACTCTCATATGGAGCATTCATATCACTTCGGTCAAAATAGGACAAATCATGCGAAGGATATAACGAGCAATTTTGTAAAATAAATTTGTCATAATCTTTTACGGTTGCGAAGGAGTTGCGCTAACAAAGAAAACAGTGTTTGGGGAGATAACTCCTACAAAGAAAAGTATTCGTTTACGCAGGGTAAATTTCAAAAGCGCATAAACTGTTCGATATCATATACCAAATATCTAAGCGACATATTGCGAAACAAATGTTTATCGCAAGAACAAAATTAGGCGGAAGAAAAAAAAAAATATAATCAGAAGAAAAACAATAGGTCTTTCCACAGAAAAGTGGAAAGACCTAATAATCAGAAGAAAAACAATAGGTCTTTCCACATGACTGAAGAATATTTGTAACGGTCCCATAAAGTACGGTGACCGAGTAAGGAAAAGTCGCTTTTATTTAAGGAGTTCAATTGTCATTCGGACTATACGGCTATAAATCACAGTATTGGTAGTTCAAAGGTTAAACTTAACATTTTGACTCTTATCTCAGAAGCATTATTTCAGCTAATCAAGCCAGACACAAGTTCTTATGTTTATATGACGGAGCTATTCGGAGCTCATATACCGCCTCTTACAGATTACATATAAGCAATGGGGATGTGCTGTATCACTTACATTAAAATGCTGGGATGTGTTTCTCGAAACATTAGACATTTTGCTGTCAAAAGGTAGAGAAAAACGAGAGAGAAATTGGTCACTTCCTTGAGATCGTCATCTCAAATGTTTTTGTAACTAACCGTACCAATTACTGAAGGTGGATTCCAGTTTACATACACGATATGTTTTAACTTTCTGAGAATAGTCTATCACCTTTTATTGATGGCTACTTTTCCTTTAGACAGACTCTTAGACATTTTAACGGTACAGGGCACTACATGGCATCAGAAAAGACCGTTATAAAAGCCTCAAGGGGATCAGATAGAATATAGGCATAACAAATCAAAAGTCCGCGCTTGTTAGATGGACTCTTACTAGACATTTCCTATAATCATTTAGTCTTGTAACGCTGAAAAGGGCTGAAATTACTACAAATAATGCAAATTCACAAGGTAAAACAAAACCAACAACAATGAAAAGAGATGAAGTCCATTGTGGACCACCTGAATGATCCATGACTGATCCCTTTGATGTGGATCCCATCCTCCATGTCTTATCAATTTCTCGTCTAGAATGCATGCTACAAGAGATATTCGAGATAATTTTCTCACAGCTATAGAGGAAGGCTTGAACATGTTTAAACATTTTATTACTATTGCTCTTTCTTTAGATCCAGTCAAAACTAAAAACGTTTAAAAACATGACCACATAAACAAACCTTAAATATAAATCGGCGGAAAAACTTTTAGTTCACATAAATTCATAACTTGTATTTAGACTGTATTGATTTTAGCAAAATGTAGAGATATTGTTACCATAGTAGGTCCAATTTCAATTTCGCTTTTCCAAGATGACGGCCCCATGAGAAAAGCATGCAGGTCTAATTTGGTGCAATTTCCCTACCTTCCTTTGTACCATCACTCACAACTTACATCAGAGATGGTATGGCATTGGTTCAATGTATGTTAAGAAAGGTAAAACCTTGTAGTGCACACAGTAGCCGATAGGTTTTACCGCTACGACATAAACAACTCTGGCAAAAGGGAACGTCGCACAAAGACTACAGCTTCCACCAAAGTGTATTAGATTATTCAGGGGAGAAGTATTCCTGCCTGCAAAACTTTGCCACATCCCCGATGTTCCACCTGATGTGAGCTTTACATAGTCAGAACGTTTGAAGATTCCGAAATTGTAAAAGTTATGTACACCAACACTGTTAATGGCTGTCGTAACTTGTTTAGCACTCAAAAGGAGGCCGATACCCAATGCCTTAAACTTTGACACGAAGTTAAGGGAAATGGGAAATGTGATTGTTCTATGTGTTCACTACTATAAATATATGACACATACAAGCGAGTTGTGTGTGTAGATGGGGAATATTAGCAGTGTAAAGGATGGGGAAAGATTCTTACCCATTCACTAACTATGTGTTTTTTCCCCAACATTCATAAAGACTTTGAAGGACACGTACGACTATTTCGGGGTTTTGTTTGTTCTTTTTTTTTTAAAGTTTTGATAATATTGACAAAGGTGAAGCCCTTGCTTGGGCATGAAAGTTAATTCCAAAGTTTGATGATCAGAAAAATCTCTTTAAAACCATTCCATCATATTTTTTCCAAAGCGCGTCAAGCTTGCCACGAGTTAAGATGTAAGTTTCGTCAGTTTACCTCTCTGTGAGGCGGCACTGATACAGCATATTTTACGTACTTCGTTTCACACTAAAAATTTGGACCGCATTATCGGTGCTAAACCCCCTATTCCGTCAGTTGTACAAAACGGTTGGCGAAGGTTAAATTATTCATTACATCATGTGTATTGTAAAGGGCATATGTCAGCAGAATTCTTGCAGGATGTTGTGTTTTCATTGACGGAAGAATCTCCATGTAAAAAAGTCATGTGCTTGTTCACAACCCGACATGTCCGGAGCTTTGCTCCTGTAAATGGTCTAAATTATGTAGAAATTTCAAATCATGTTCCTTGACAGATGAACCAGAAGATACTCCTGGCATTATTCTGTTGTATGGATCTCTTTGATTCGTCTTCATGATAGTAGGCTTCAGGTAAAATAAGAATATTTACCCTTTGTTGCTGGGGTTGAGTGTCAGCCGGCAAGGTAACTATTGTAACTTTAACAGTATATGTGTATAATAAATCGGACAAGTGTTTGAAAAACGCCACTTTCTAGAATAAACAATTACCTAATTCATTTTTTTATTTTACATTTTTGAGATAATTCATTGTTGATTGATTTGAAAAAATGTCTGTATCAGAATTGTTATTGTTGTAGATATCTTCAAATTTTAATACTATGGAAGAGAAAAAAATAAAAGCAGAATTTGATTTTTGACCTTGTTTTTTTGCAAAACTGTTACCACATTTCTTTTTGACGACATCGATATTTCAAAAGTACTTATTTTTCCGAATACAATGCTATATAATATAGCCATAAAGTATGTTTGACGATTAAATTTTTAACAATTGGGTCTGGTCACCGTACTAATATCTCTACTACTTCCAATTCTTGAAATATAATTTTACAAAATTTGAGTGATATAACAAGGGAAATAATTCTTATAAGAGATGATGACAAATATTGTTTTTGTATATTAACGTTGTTATCTGTACGTTACTGTACATGTTGCCATTTTCAGATCGATTCTATCTGAAACAGTTTATACATATATAAATAAAAAAATAATATATGATTCGTCTAAACATCCGCCCAACAATGTTAGATCTGGTTTTTTTTGCTACTGAGATATCGTGACACCAAATCGCCTTGAACTACGCCCGACGCGGTAGACCTCTCGACTACCTAGGCTCTTTAATATAATAGTATATGTATATAAGAATATGTGGTACAAGTGCCAATGAGACAACCCACATCCAAGTCACAAAATGTTAAAAGGGAACCGATTATAGGTTAAAGTAAGGCCTTCGTTCACATCGAACTGCAAGCTATAAAGGGCTACAAAATTATTAGCGTAAACTATTAGATCATACAGGAAAAACCCGGATATGAGGTTCCTGACTTTGGACAGGTGCAAAAAAATGTTGCAGGTTTAAACGTTGTACCAAGCACTAATCTTCACCCTAACCTGAACAGTAAAATTTCAATTGAAATGTCTTAATCCAATCAACAAGAAATATTAACAAAAACAAGTAAACATACACTGAAAGAATAAATTTGATCTCTGACACAATATTAATACAATATGTAAAACAATGTCAAAAAGACAGCTTTAACCACAGACAAAATGGCGTAAAATCAAATAACATACACAGGTAACTTATAATACGTTATTTTTGTTGTTAGGAGTACCAAAATATTTTTTTTCAAAATGAATTATGTGTTTGAAGTACAAGAACAGAAGCGGAAAATTATCTTCAATCTAAAGAGTAAAAAAATAAACATACCGAAGTCCGTAATCAAATATCAAAATTCCAAAGCTGAAACACATCAATGAATGAATAACAACTGCCATATTCCTTACTAAGTACAGGCATTTTCCTATGTAGTACATGGTGTATTAAACCTTGTTTATAGCTAGCTGAACATCTCCCTTGTACGACAGTTGCATACAATTCCGTTATATTGACAACGATGTGTGAACAAAACAAACAGACCTAATAGATAAAAATATCAAATATTTGGGTATAGCAGTCAACATTGTGTTATCATCTTAATCACTATAAAACAAACAAATGTATAAACAAACATTTACCTTGGCACAATTACACAATGATGCGATGTTTAAGTACAGAGCCACTTTATATGTAAAAAAAGAACATCAAAAAGGCATATAGACAAAGCATATTATCAAAATTGAAAGACAAAAATATGAAAATTTACCGTAGTACGAAACCAACTTATCAAGATATAATATTAGTACATGTCCCGGACCATATGAGTATTTGGACCATACGGGTATGGTCATGACGATATGAGTACATACTCGTTTGGTTATTAAAGGGCCGGACCATATGAGTATTTTGACTATAAATAGTTTTTTTTTTTAAATATGCCAAAGAAACATTACAATAATATAATTAAATTTTAACTAAAAGAAAACAATGATGATTACATGAAAATGTATTAATTTTATAATTCAAATGCTACATAAACATCAAATGATAATGCCATAGTAAGTTTTTATTGTTTATTGTATTCTTGTCTTAATACTTAGGGTGACATTAACTTCCAAACAGTACCATATCTTTTCTGCATATGAACGTATTGGTCGTGCACGATCCTTTGCAGTTACACCTTTTCTTTTCGACAGAAAAGCTAGCCTTCTAAGCAGCTGCGTGCAGTGATACCGAGCTCTTGGGACATTCCATAACATTTCATTAAGAAATTAAGGAAAATATCTTCTTAAGTCGACATACATGTATTGCTATTCACTTGTCGTAACAAATTGGTAATGACCATAAGTATAAAATGTGTTTTCTATTGTTGTGACTAGTGAGTAAAAATAATTGCACGAAACAGCTCACTTTCATTCTGTTAATTCAGAAATTACTTCATGATGAGATCTCTCTAATGTTTAAACTAGAACACACCCGCGGGTCCGTGGCTGAATTAAATTATCTTATTATGTATACGCCTTATTTCTAACCTGCTTTTTCGAATATTGGTATTGATAATGTCATGCTGTTTATGAGATGCACGGTTTTCTCTGCTTTCAAAATCTTTGTCTGATCTCGTCAACCTGGAACTTATAATTATATTAGAAAAACAAAACGGCCTGAATGGTGTAATTTTTAATCAACACCATTGTCCTATGTTAATTATATTTAAAAATTAATCGACTGAGCATGCGCGAAAGCGAAGAAGACATTGATTGAAAACGGTCTCCGCATTTGGATATTTTCAAAAATTTCAAAAACTTCTCATGGTTTCAGAGGAGTTGTGGCTCAAACAAAATCAGTCTCTTCCTTTAGTAGTAAAGTTAAGATCATGATGTCTGATACTTTCTTTACTTCATAAGTTGACGTTGAATTCATATGCAGAATGACCTGGTAACACTGCATGATCAGGGCTAATCTGGTCTAAATTTGTTCAAATAGATTCATCAGAGATACCAGGATTGCAATTTTGTATTTTCGCCATACGCACGATTCTTCTACAAAAGACTAATCATTGACTCTTGAATCAAATAATATTTAAATGGCCATATGTAGTTCGAAGTAGAAGAGCCTTGAGGATTTTGAATTCCTAAACGTTTTGCCAAATACAGGTAAGTAAATCTATTCCAGATAAAAAAAATCCTTAGTATTTCAAAAATTCAAAGTTTTGTAAACAGTTTATTTGTTATTATGACCATATCAATGATTAATTCATATCAACACAGAAGTGCTGACAAGGTAACTTCAACAGAAACGATGCAAAGCTATGTCTATTTTTTTTCAATGAAGACAAAGATGAAAAAACATTTAGGAAAAAAACAAAAATGTCTTTCCCATGTTGAAAGCAACCTTAAATGTATCATAGAATTGATCATCAAAATAGTTTGGACAGCAGCGTTAATGAGAATATTTTTCTTTGATGAAATGAATATCAACTTTTCTCTAATTCTATGGAAATATATCCCTCTCCGAACCAATTGTATAAAACAAATTTAATCAAAGTGTGGTTGTTGGTGATCTCAGAAGATGATTGGCTGAGTCAAAGGGTCATAACCTTTCTCAGCTCCCTGAATTGATCAAAATGTTCTAACAGGTGTTAATGAAATTGACAACTTCGTGGAAGTGGGAGGCACTCAAAGGGGATTTTGGTTTTGAAAGAAGAAAATTTATATTTTAATCATTAGAGAAACAGATTATTACATAGTAACGCGTGGATTATCGGATTTATCCAATCTCGATAGTTAAATTATAAATTTTAAAGTCCTCGCCGAGGCTCGGACTTTAAAATTGACAATTTAACTATCCCGATTGGATAAATCCGATAATCCACTTGTATCAATGTTATAACCTATATTTATATATCTATGTTGAGTTATTTTCTTTCAGAACGATAAGTCCTTCTTTTGAAGAATCAATCTGGGTCGAAATTGACATTTTATCAAGATTCTCTGTTAGAAAAAAAATTATTCCCATTTAATAAAAAATATTCTGAATATATCAATTCGTCAGATATTATTTAAAAAAAAAATTTCAGCGATAAAAATGTCATGAAAAAAATATTAACCCTCTTTCGCCAATTAATTTGGTACAATGAATTACGTACAAATTGACTTTTTTCACCGTTATCCTTTTTATTGGTCCCGAATAAAGATTTCTTATCTATATATCTTGATTAATGAGTGAGTTTTATTTCACATTAAAAAAATAAGCCTTAGGGCATATTAAAACTTGACTGCATCAGAAAAGAATATGTATCCGTAGTGTGGTTGGTAAAATAGGATGCAAATCTTGCAAATCTTTGCAAATCTTAATATTTTTTGACGGTATTACTAGATTTATTTCACTTGGCTGGGCGGAGTTTAACCTGTTCGCTCATCATAGACCAGTCCATCTATAAAAGGTGTTTTGGGTATCTCATTTAACATACAATTGTTAATCTCACACAAGGCCTTCACATATTTAAATGAACAATTCATATATCAATCAATGCATATAGCACAATAATCAATATATATGTTCACAATTAAAAAGGTATATACACAAGCATGAAAACAGACTGTAAAACTAGCATGGCAAGAATGTCCTAAAAAAGGTTTGTCTACTCATTTTGTTGTGTGATCAAGAGTTTAGCACATTTCATCTTTAAGCTTTCTATGTGTCTTAAATCCTATATATCATTTGGCAAACTATTCCAAATAATAAGACCAGAATATGTCCAGATGTTGTTGACCTAAGAGAATAACTAAAGAGTTCACTACACGCAGTAAATTTACTTGTAAGATAATCTGGCGTGAGTCCATTCATACATTTAAACATTGAAATAGCTTGAAAATATTTTATCCGCGTAAAAATGGTCATCCAGTTAAGTTCTTCAAACATTGATATTGATGAATAATCAAAAGGCTTATTCAAAATTAATCTTGCTGTGTGCTTTTGTAGTTTATGAATCAGCTCAATGTGGCAATTTGCGTCAAAAAAACCCATACGGTGCAACAATAATCAATTATTGGTAATATATAACTGTTATATACAGTTGGTACAAAGTTATTAGACTTGTGTTTGTCTTCAAGGCTGCGTTTACTCAATGGTCAATTTTTAGGCGACTCATTCAGTCATTGGGATATTATACATATATGTCAAGCAGTGGATTCAGTACTGTTGATCATGCTGTTGTTAGCGAGTCTCCTGTCCTTAGTCAAAAAATTTAAAACAAACGATTTTACTTACCTATCAGATCATGTTCAAATAACTTCATATATGAAGTGCTCTATAAATATAGATAAAGAAATTGGCCTTGAGGAAAAAGGATGGCACTGGATTAAATCATATAAATGGACAGAAAATTCTAAACTTAAACTTATTGATGCTTTATTGACCGAAAATATAAAGAATGAGATAATAGAGTTTGAAATGGTTAATTATGAGGAAAATTAGATTGGTATTGATGAGGTTACAAAAAGATTGACAAAAATTGTAGAAAATATTTCAAGCCTTTCTTGTAGAGCAACTCCAAAAACTAAGAAGAAGAAGAAGAAAAAGAAATTTAATCAAGTTTGGTCAGACAATGTTATTATATGAAACCAAGCGTCAAATAAATAAAATAGGAAACAAAACAAGGAATAATAGTTAAAGCAAAAGTTTTTTGAGTTAGAAAAAACATAAAGAAAATGGTTAAACATAAAAAGTATGAATATAAACAAAAACTTTATAATTGTTTAAGCGAATATATCATTCAAAATCCAAAGGAATATTGGAACAGTTTAAAATCACTTAAGAATAAAACAGAAAAATACGAAATACCAGAGGTATTAAAAGATGAAGAAGTTTTAATAAAACATTTTCAAGATCAAGGTAAACCTTCATCTTTAAATAATGCTTTTATGATAGACATTGAATCACAATTAAAGCTATTAGAAAATAATATAGACTTCAAAGCTGAAACAGATGCTCCAATATCTTGTTCAGAAGTTAAAAAAAAGTTAATCAGTGGACTTAAACTTCAAAAGTCTACTGGACCAGATGGAATTATAAATGAAATAATTAAAACCTCAAATCAAGTTTAACTAAGTCAATTGTTAAAATATTTCATTGACCTAAAAAAGGCATTTAACTCTGTATGGAGAACAGCCCTTCTATATAAATTATACAAAATGGGAGTAGAAAAGTCTTTTTACAGAATAATAAAACAACAATATTTAAATACAAAGTCCTCTTTAAACTATAAAGATCACATTTCTGATTATTTTGACATTATTAGAGGTGTGAAACAAGGAGACTCATAAAGTCCTACTTTGTTCAATATTTTTATAAATGATATCACTTAAGGCTTGGAAGATGACAACTCAAGTCCATTGGAGCTTATAAATAGTAAACTAGACTCCCTCCTGTTTGCTGATGAACTGCTTTTATTCTCAGAATCTAAGGAGGGTCTCCAAAATTGTCTAAATAAAGTTTCCATGTTTTGTGAAAACTGGCAGCTTTCTCTAAACATAAATAAAACTAAAAGTATGGTCTTTTCAACAACAAATCAAAAGCCTGAAACATCTATACTTGTATATAAAAACAAAATAATAGAGAATGTTTTAGATTATTCTTACTTAGGTCTGCTGATTAAATCAAATGGTAATCTCAGTCATAGTACAGCTGAATTAACAAAAAAGACAAAAAAGGTTTTGTTTTCTTTTAAATCATATACTAATTCTCTTGGCAGCCTTCCTATCAAAATAACTTATTTGACACCTAAGTGAGACCTATATTGACTTATAATTATAAAATAACATATTTAGACTCATGTATAATATATTTCAAAGCTAAAAAAAAAGAGCTTTGGTATCTGGAAAAAAATGTGGACCCATTTAATTTTATTGACAAGACTCAAATAAAAAAATGCATCTTGGTTATTGCAAGTTTACCCTTGGCACTAACAAGAGCGACTCAAATTTTGGAACAAGGAAGGAATTGGGAAGACTGCCTATTGAATGTCATATAAAAACCCAAACTATTATGTATTTAGCCAGGCTTTTCAACTCAAATTTGAATCCCTTATTACATGAATCTTTTCAATTAACTAAAACTTTGGATTCTAGATGGTCCGATTCATGGTTCTCTTTTGCAAAAGATATTCTTTCTGAATCCAACATTGATATAGATAGACTAAAAACATGTGATAATTTAAAACAATTAAAAACTATTAAAAACTATATTAAACCCCAAATAAACTCATACTACAACAACATGTTGATGGATAAGTTGAGATCTATTGATGATAAAAGTAAAATAAATTTTTATAAAGGACTTGATCCAATCTATTGATTAAACCTTACCTCTCTAACTCAATCTTTGAATTTAGAAAATTAATTACAAAACTGAAAATCAGTGATCATTCATTATCAATGGAAGAAAGAAGGCATTTTAAAATTCCTCGCGAAGAGAGACTTTGCAAAAAATGCAAAGTACTAGATGATGAGAAACATTTCTTAATAAATTGTTATCAAAATTCAAATATTAGATTATCATATTTTAATTGCATTAACACAGAAGATAATGCATTTGCTAATCTCACTGACAATGACAAAGTTATATATATACTTAACATATCAACACCAACACAATTGAATAAACTAGGATCCTTGATACAAAAAAAGTCATATATAATATTAACCTAAATTTGTATAAATATATATATATATTGGGTTACTTAGTTATTGTCTTAATTTGTTTTTGTTGTTGTTATATGTCACAAACTGTAAAGTTTATATAGCAATAAGACTTTGAATTGAATTGTTATAAAAAAGGATAAGACTTATCGTTTTAGTTTATTTAGCAGGTATAATCTGCTTGAAAATATTTCGCATACTTTATCTTTGTGAATTGACCATGATAGATTTTTATCAATATGGATACCAAGAAGTTTTTCTACTTCCACATTGACAAATGAAGTTTGATTTTGCGATAATACACACTAGACATCATTACAATTCTCAAGTTTTCTCTCAGATCCCTTAAGCATATATTCCGAATGCTTCTTTTTTTAGTGGGGGCAGTGGTGCAGGGATAAGTTCTTAATAGAATTGATAATATTCAAGGATGGAAAAATAGGGTCCAAACGTTTCATTTTTTATGTTTATTTTCTTATAAATTACATTTAAAGTAAATCTCATAATCAGAAAAGTTTCAAACAAAATAATACAATAGCCGATACTTTAAAATACTATACTTTAGCACATATAAATGATATAAATCTTATTTTAGGTATTTTATTCGTCCAGTATCATTCACTCAGTTCTTTTGTATATCTGTTTGGTGACACTGATAGGTGATTAGAAATCAATAATAATAATTATAACGACAATCATCCTTGTCACACACATCTTTTGAATAGACTGTCATTTTACAAATTGAAACGTAAGCTCCGCCCGATTAGTTGAAAAAACATTGGTAATAATTATGTAAATCAGATAATGTTAAATTTAAGGTTTTTCTTGTCGTATAACACACAGAGGAAAAACCTTAAATTATGCATTATCTATAACATAAAAGAACTTTTTTCATTCTTCGTGTGAAATCAAGTGTTTACATTTTAATGATCGTGTGTTGGTTTAAACATTGTATCATCTTGTTCATTTCTAACCTTTAATCCCTAGGGGAAGATCATACATAATAATGACTATTTAAACCTACAAACTAGGTGCAAGCGTCTAAAAAATGCTGTAGTAAGGTATCAAGTTACATGAAACTGATATTTGACATATTTTGTTCAGATTATAATGTCTTTTTATATGACGATTTAATATCATTCATTTTTTATGGATTAATGTGATGTGAATATCGGAAATCTACTGGTGCCTCTTATTTATTAAAAATGACGTTGTCAATAATGATTTGATCTTTTTTATTTGGCTGCAAAATGCAACGCATATATATTGAATTTGCGTTAAGGACATGAAAACGATGTCTTAAGACCATAAAGAACTTGGATATAAGAAGATATGAATATGTAACTCATAAATATAAAATTTTGTATCAATAGATATGATAATATTGAATAAAAAAACTTTTTAATCAGCGCGTGCCACTCGGCACGTGACCCAAGGCTTATTGTAAATTCCAAATCATCATGTTCAATTAATCTTATCCAATAACCAATTGTCTTTTGATCGTTACTAATTGATTAGTTAATGATAGTTGCTGAATAAACGTAATGGTTTATATATACTATTAGCGTGGTATATTTCAAACTTAATGAAAGAATAAACAAAATATTGATTTTGTGTTTACGGTTCCTTTGTTTTTATTTTGTATTAATGGAAATTGCTAAATAAACTATCTTTTTTTCAAAGAAGTCAAATTCGATTTATAATATGAGTGAAAGTTGCGTCTGATAATTTACAATGTATATAGTTTATAAGTTCACGTTATGTTTACTTTGTCAGAACATGGAAGTATTGTATAATACGTCATATAAAACGTCCATGGTCAGAATACGGAGATGGGGCATAATTGCTAGTTTTTCTAAGACAATTATATCAGCTGATGAGGATAACTTTTGCAGTATTTGCATTTTTTGTTGACAATATTGCGGTAACTTTTGTTTCCTTTCTGAACTAAAACATTTACAGACTGGAATATAATGGTACTCATAACCTATTTCATTTGAGTAACATACATTGCAGTTTTTTTCGTCTCTTTGAATTATATGCCATCTGCCCGATTGAATGGACAAACGATGACAGCCACAACAGAATTTACATTAAAAAAAATACATAAGACATAAGGGAAGTAAAAACAAATAACGCTCAAAACAGAACTTCTTAATTATTTGGTAAACCTGTTTATGTTTTATCTTATGGAAGAAACATTCCTATAAACATGCATAATGTTTTAATCTTTTTTTATGTGTTATTTAGTTAAACTAGTAATAAGGACCATGTGAGCTTATGACATCACTTGGCGTCTGTCGTCGTCCGTAGTATGTCGTCTGTCACCGTCGTAAACTATTTCAAGAATCTTCTCCTCTGAAACTTCTGGACCAAATATCTGCAAAAGTTTTGATCAATCAACAAACATATAGGTCTTATGCAGATAACAAACAAAACAAACGACAATGCAACACACACAGAAACGAACTACAAGATAACAATTGCCATTTTCCTGACTTGGTACAGGACATTTAAAACAAAACATGGTGGGTTTAAAATAGTAGTGTGGCTAGCCTAACCTAAAATGACAACATTACATGACACGACTATAATACAAATAATTGGAAAATCATTCAGGATAGAAAAATACACATATTAACAATAAAATAGAACATTATGACCTGCTTATAGATAATAACGGTACAAGGATTTTAATTTAATACACCAGACGCGTGTTTCGTCTACATAAGACTAACCAGTGCACTCATGTCAAAATGGTAAAGAAAGCCCAACAAGTATGAACAGCATTGATGACCCAGAATTCCAAAAAAAGATCTACAAAATAGTAAAGCTATTGGAATGTTACTTGACCCCTTAAGGAGTTATATCCCTTGTAAGACAATGTTCCACAATTTGTTAATCATGTTGGCTAACCTCTAAAATATTCTCCCCTGAAACTATAACCCGAATAATCCAGTCGTTATATTACGATCACTTCGATCACCCCATTAACGCCTGAATGCACTCACGATCAAAACGCGTCAACCGGAAATTTAAAAAACGAGCTGCATCATGGGATCAATATATCTTGACATATGGCGCAAAATAGAGGAGGAGTTAAAATTGTTTGTAAACAAGTGCAATGGAGCAAGAAACGTGATTTTATTGTACACACGTGTTTGATCTGAAAAAATTGTCAAAGGAATGTAGAAGGAATATTCATAAAATTCACGGTGAAATCAATATATTAGAAACTTTGAAGTCAGTTTACGGTGGTGTTGAACTGCATGATTTTAGTGATTTTGAACAAGACTGTTTTGTTTGCAGTAAGTTCTATAATGTTATACAGGGTATATATAGGAGTCAGAGTACTTCTCCTTAGACAGACTCTTTGAAAAGTGTAGCATCTACAAAATTTTCATCGCTGAATCCAGAAAACACAACTGTAGTTACGTCATGGATCAAATCATGCTCACTTGCACAGGAAAAACGATCTCCGACCAAGAAAAGATCAAGGGAATGTTTACTCCAGTGAAGTCGGGATACACACCCAATGGAAAGAAACCAATAGTATGAGTATTTTATTGGTTTTAAATTTCTAAAAATCAAAAAATTATAGCAGGTTTAATCTTCTGACCAGGAAAATGATAGCCATCTAAATCTGTTTTTGAAGAATATATAATTATTTATAAATTGTTACGGGTCAAGACTGTTGGTATCAATTTATGAAATTGTCTTTTATGTGACTTCATTCAACATTTATTTTTCATTACCAACAATATTTATATTAACTTAATGTTGGTATGTTGCATCTCTTTTCAGTTTTCTTATCCATTACCACTCCCATTCGCATATATATATATATATATATATATATTTAAAGAAACATATAATTTTGGCTTCATGGTGCCCCAAATTCATCAAGCTTCTGGATTTGTCCCTGTGCAGGTACATATTTACATGTAAATTACTCCCTTCTTTGTTCTCAGGTTGATATATTGTCTTTACAGGTACATCTGGGATTTAAAGGAAGTTCAAGACAAACTACATTGAGAGGTTCAAGTAAACTGGCTTGCAGAGCCATTGTGTTGAAGCAGTACAAAACAGCAATTAACCATTAACTCCAGATTGAGGATTTAAAGAAGGACGTTTTTTAAATAACAAAAAAAGATGAACCAGGAGCTGCAACAAATATGTCAAGCAAAGGAGAGTGTGTTAAGTACAAAGAATCTAGAGAAATTTTCATGGAAGAAAGCTTACAAAGAACTCAAACAAACATGTCCATTGGTAACAGAGTTGATGTTGTTAATTGCCGGAAATAAGAGTAAACAGATACCAAGAATTGTTTCCAGAATAGCCATATTGCTTTTCAACAGAAACTCACAGATGGGTGCAATACAATCCATTAATAATATTCTGACGTTCAGAGATCACATTCGCACCAAGGTAAATATATTCAACTTCAATGTTTTTTAAAAGAGAAACTTGTATATATACATGTAGATATATATGTAAAGTAAAATGAGTTTCTGTCAATCAGTGTTTGTACTGTTATCGGTGAATTATTTAAATTTGAATATTTGATATGTTTTGTTTTACAGGTGCAGGCTTGTGCAGCTCATACAAATCATTCATCAGACATGTAGACCAGATATGCCAAAACTTTGACCAGCCGGTTTGGAATTGGGCTAATAGAGTAGCCAGTCATTATACCAAGAAATTGAAAGAAACTGCACATTTAGGTAATTAATATTTCTTAAAATTCTTGAACTTTTGTTGAAATACACAATTTATTTAATAGAAATTCATTTACGTATATATAAAAAAAGAAGATGTGGTATGATTGCCAATGAGATGTAACTCATCACAAGAGACAAAATGGCACAGAGCAGCACTCTGATATTAATATTCATTGATTATTTAAACTTATTTTTGAGTACTGTCAATTCAGAATATATTCCATGATGAGTCTTTTGTAGACGAAACGCGCGTCTGGCGTATATACAAGATTTTGTCCTGGTATCTACAATGAGTTTATTTACAACCACTGGGTCGATGCCACTGCTGGTGTAGATTTATTTCCCCGAGGGTATCACCAGCCCAGTAGTCAGCACTTTTGTGCTGACATGAATTATCATTGATATGGTTATATTTATAAATTAACTGTTTACAAAATTTTGAATTTTTGAAATACTCAGGCTTTTCTACCTCATGCATATATTACCTTAGCGGTATTTGGCAAAACTTTTAGGAATTTTGGTCCTCAGTGCTCTTCAACTTCGAACTTTATTTGGTCTTTTTAACTTTTTTGGATTCGAACGTCACTGATGAGTCTAGTGTAGACGAAACGCGCGTCTGGCGTATATACAAAATTTAGTCCTGGTATCCATGATGAGTTTATTTTCATGCATTTATTATTGCAATTTTATCACTTTAGAATATTTAGCGATATTGATAAAATTTAAATCCTATTTAATTCATATTAAATATTCCAAAATGAGGGTTTTAAACTTTGAATTATTGTGATATTAACCCTGTTGCAATTTTCACAATAATAAAAACATCTCAATAATTTCTGAATTTAGTAAGACACAAAACAGAAGACACGTCTAACAAAATGCATTATCTTGTGCATGCTTTAGCTGTTCAAGACAGTTTTTCTGCAGATGACCTGGAAGAATGTGTAACTCAGGCTGATATACTAACTATACCAAATGAAGCTTTCCTACCCAGTAAAGAGGACTACACTCAACTTAACCAGGAATACAACATTTTAATTCAAAGGGTTCTTGTTGAGAACATAATAGAGTTGACAAAATGCAAGGAATTTGTAATTTATCATATACCATATCAATTTTCAAAAGAATCCAGGTAAAAATGTTGTGTGGTAAGTTCCAAGTGTAAAGTACTGTAAACCAGTTTTAATTCAGTTCATCAGCATTAGAAAACTGAGCAACTACTTAGTATTTTTCAAATTAAACAGGGACAATTAAAGTTGTTGTTGTTGATGTTATATATAATATAATATAAGATAATTTAATAAGATAATAAATAAGCTTAATGGTTACAATCAATTCAAATTTAATTTAAACACATGTCTTTAAACAGGACAAACATTAAAAAAAGTTAAACACATGTTGTTATTATGTATACTTTTATAGTGCATTGTTGATAATCAATGATAATAATATTTTTCAGATACCACTTGGCATTTTGGAGAAAGACGAAAATAAAACGGAAGAAATGATAGAAATTATAGAACATCTACAACAGTATACACCTAAGCACACGATAAGATGATGCCACTTTTGATAGGAGGTGATGGACTCTCTGTTAAAAGAGGGGAAGGAGCACAGAGAGCCAGAGCTGATGGGATTTCACAAGAAGATCGCCTAGAAGGTTTTATTTGGAAAAGCGAAGACTGGCATGCCCATGTCATATCATTGCAGGTGAGAATTAGTATTGAGTTTTTATTTTTATCATAGCATTTAAACTTGTAGCAACTTGCCCTTATTGTAACAATCCAATTCAAAGTATTTTATTGTTCAAAAAACAGAATTATTTATTTTCATTGTATATATAAAGATTGTCATGTTGTATATGACTGCCAAAGAGACAACAAGTATAAATAAACAATTATAATTGATTTTTTCCCATGGAAACTTTAACCATCTGAGTACCTGTACAGTTTTATACATTTCTTTGTTTAACTTGTTCAATAGCTTTTGATATCACCTGACCAATACATTGGAAAATAAATTTATAAATGGTACCCAAAACAACGGGCCGGACCCTCCATCATTCTGATTCAATTAAAGTTATATTGTTATACATCTTTTCAAAGATTCCTTTTATTCCACTAACTGTTCACATTTTTATCTGTAGGAAACCTGTTTAAAGGAACTTCCTCACCAGAAAAGGGAACATTATTTCAGTTACGAAACCTTTTTTAACACAGAGGTGTTAAGTCTGAGGTATGTATTAGTATTTGTATATAGATAAGGATACATCACAGACACTTTATATGTCATATGAGACAGCGATTCAACTTTAAATTTGACAATTAAAAGTATCAAACTGGATTTCACTAGTGATAGTTCTGAAAGTTGGAAGCCACATTGAAAACAAGTTGGGATTACCAAACATAATTATACTGATTTGGCACAGAAATAAATCATTTTTGTGAGAAAAAAATATGAAAATTTTTAAGAATTGAACTATACTCGAAATAAAGGTTAGGGGAATCCATCCATGATACAAAATCAGCACATGCACAGCCCCCAAAACACTTTTATTGCTGTTCTTAATCTCAAAATCATATATATATATTTCTTACTCTGACCAAAGTTGATGAGCAGATTACTAGTATCTTATACATCACACTGTAGTGGGATTTAATTGGAATAAGGAAAGCAAGACAAGATCTTGTTTTCTTGATTTTGTATGTACCATTATTATATTACAGGTAAAAGATGCTGTAAATAGTTGTCGGGACTTCCTGCGTTTTGTGACACAAGGGTATGTCATCCCTTGCTGCTTTAAATGTGTTAATATGCACTCAGTGAATGACATTGAAGAGAGCCTTAATACTAAAACAAAGGGAGAGAAGAATAAAATTGAGAATGGAAATGGGGAATGTGCCAAAGAGACAACAACCCGACCATAAAGAAACACAACAGCAGAAGGTCACCAACAGGTCTTCAATGTAGCGAGAAATTCCCGCACCCAGAGGCGTCCTTCAGCTGGCCCCTAAACAAATATATACCAGTTCAGTGATAATGAACGCCATACTAATTTTCAAATTGTACACAAGAAACTAAAATTAAAATAATACAAAACTAACAAAGGCCAGAGGCTCCTGACTTGGGACAGGCGCAAAAATGCGGCGGGGTTAAACATGTTTGTGAGATCTCAACCTTCCCCCTATACCTCTAGCCAATGTAGAAAAGTAAACGCATAACAATACGCACATTAAAATTCAGTTCAAGAGAAGTCCGAGTCTGATGTCAGAAGATGTAACCAAAGAAAAATAAACAAAATAACAATAATACATAAATAACAACAGACTACTAGCAGTTAACTGACATGCCAGCTCCAGACTTCAATTAAACTGACTGAAAGATTATGATTTCATCATATGAACATCAGACACAATCCTTCCCGTTAGGGGTTTAGTATCGTACCATCATAACATATATGAGAAGAACATAACCCGTGTCATGCCAACAACTGGTTTTTGAATAAATGTGTTTAGTTCCGATGCAAAGACACTATAAGTGAATCAATATTAACGCCAAAATATGCAATCTTTAATGACCTGACAACAGTATCGTAACTATATCCCTTCTTAATAAGTCTATTCAAAGGTTTTGTTAGTTTTTGAAGTGAATACTGACACCTTTGTGCTTTATAAAGAATATTTCTATAAAAAAATTGGATGTGAAATACCTGAACGTATAAGAAGTATGCATGTTGAGCTATATTTACGAATGACTTTTATAGAAAATTTATCAAAAAATATAGTTTCCAAATTCCTTCGAACAGAGACGCCATCTTTAAAGCAAAAAGGGCCAGGAAATAAAAGTAATAAGGAGAAACGAGTACCATGTGGCTTTTTCAGATACGGAAAATGTAGACTAAATCATCGTACCATCTGTCCATTTTTTATTTTTTTTTGTATTTGTTTTTTTTTATTCAAAGAGCATAGTAATACATGTTTTCATAAAGTATTATTCATTTACAAATCACCAATTCCATAGTTTTGCAGTTTTTACATTCAATATAAAAGTCTTTACAGATTGATTCTTTAACAATTAGTTATGATTGTGACTGTTCTTATTGCTGATTATATGAAAGCTAAATAACAAAACGTACTACCGTGATTTTCGGAAGAAACTTAAAACAAAATGCACTATGCATTTAGAATGCCTATAATTTTTAGGAAAACTCCTTTAATTAAGGAAATAACAACATTAAAATGTGTTATTTATGTGTGTTATTTATACTGTAAACCAAAACAATAACAATACACCTCACAGCCTATCAAATATTACATGACAATTTCTGTCTGTGGTTTTTAAATGCTGTCAATAGAAATATGTGGAAAGACGACGACTTTTTTCTGTCATTGGTTCAATAAAATGTAGGTATAAAACAATTATAAGGAATTACATTTGTCATTGTGAGATGGAATGCACTATTAATAGTATCACAGAAAGTTATTATCATGTTTTGAGTGATAATTTTATCGATACCATATGTGAATATTGACTTGCATCAAAGATTCAAATACAGCAGGATCATTTCATTTTAGAATTTTTACATATGAAAAGATTTTCCTGTATTCATGCATCTTTTCTATAAAAACTAATGACATTCCAATCAAAGGCACCATTGTATTATCTTAATTTACTGCTGATCGATGTCTTTGTATTGAAAAAATTGATATGCATAATCAAAAGTAAATTATCAAAATCATTTCTTGTAATAATATTATCAGAAATAAAATTCTGTAAATGCTTACACAATATAGGTAATATATATAAAAAATATATTGTCTTGTTCTTCGTCTTATTGGTGAATCATTCTAAAATCTATGGAAAGTTCAACAGATGGCAAACATTTCATTTACTAATCAATATAGAAAATAGTTTTATACAAAATGTAGAAATCCTCCTTGTAAGAACAACACTTGACATTCTATGAAAACATTTACCAAGTCATCTTTAATATAAAGTCCTGACATCATTTTCTGATTATAACAAGCATTATACAAAAGGATATAAACACAAATATATAGAAAAGCATTAATTTGTGTAAAAAATATAAACAATAAACAACTTGATCCAGGAACTTTGGTACTAATAAATATGTAAATCTGAAAACAACCTTATTTTCATAACAAAAAAACAGCATAAACTTGAAAATAAACACGGTTTGTGTCTTAGATACTATTTTAAGCAAATGCCTAGTTACAGCTTAACAAAATACTGTCCCAAATGCTAGTAGTTTACCATGAAACGTTTTCAATTATTTGCACGATTGCAGCGAGTCTCTGTATATTTTCAATTTAAAGAGAATAATAATTGAATTGCACCTTCTAAGCATGCCCAACATATACACATACACACTAGTTGATCAATACACACAAGGTGAAGATATGTGAACCACACAGTCTATTTTTTTTTTAGGAATAAAGCAGAATTAATATAACATGTGTATATAAAAAAAACTCTATATCTTTAATATTATATACACTCTATAGTATAAACTGTTAATATATCTATATACAATGTATCACATTTTACCATCTGTCCATATAGACTCCTCACAGATTTGAGTGTACCTGATGAGGAGACAGACTTAGACCAACAGTCTACTTCAAACCAGTCAGAGGAACAGCAGGAAAAACCAGATTACAAATTCAATTATTCCTGTTGTCTGCTAAGAGAATGTCTCCAAGACTGGATTAGAGAAGATTCTTCAAAGGAGAACGATGGGGCAGGCCAGTGAGAATGTGGAGGTTTGACTTTCTTAGATTTTGGCCTTTCGTTTACAAGCGCAATTAATGGCACTTTTACCACCAAAATTAGCACATCAGCTGATACACAACAGATGCATAACATTCATGGAGTTGAGGGGTGTAATGCACTTGAGTTTTTAAACATGAGGGCAAAGGATGCATTGAATTCACTGCATGGCAATATGTCCTCGGCCTCCATTCAGAGATGCGGAAGAAGTCTACAAGGGTGCAACGACATTATAGACTCAAATACCATAGGCCTAGATCAGTATTTTGGCAAACCAACTAATTCAACCATCAATGAAAAAGGACATTTTAAAGCTAGTTGAACATTTGGGTTCTGAAGATTTATTGCCATCACAGGTCATTTCCAACAATAAAAAGTGATCCGTTAGAAAAGTTAGATGGTTGTAATTGAACCAGTGGCTAACAGAAAAGAGGGAAAGTTTTGCCAAGACCCAGAGATTAAGATCTTACTTCGTACAATAAGAGTCAACCAATTGTGAAGGTTGAAAATTAAGATTTAGATGTACCATTTTTGTCTTTCAAGATAAATGTTTTTATGCTCTCTTTATACAGGAAATTCTTTTTTAAGCCACCAAAAGCTGATATACATGCATTTTTATAAAATGTATGTTGACGAAATAACCTCATTTGTTGTGATATTTTTAGTGCAATACATGTATATATTTATTGTAGTCATCAAATGTGTGCATTTCATACTCTAGTGCAATATGTTTATGTTTGAAAACCATTTGTCATATTTTTATAGTGCGATATATTTAGTGCAATAGAATTTTTCTCTAAAATAGTTTTTTTGTTGATGTGTATTCATATCTCAGATAAATTAGAACATTTGTTCTAGTATAAGGTAGTGTCTGATAATTTTAGTGCAATAGCAAATGCTCAAATTTAACTTCTTTTTTATGTCAAAACCAAAACCAAAAACCTTGTTATCCAATTCCAGAACTTGTCATTTGGTTACTTTCTTTCATATCATTTGTTGTTGTTTCTTATAATTGATGTCTCATCTTTTACGCATTAATTTAACTAATTGTTGGCAGCTGTACAGCAGGCAATAATATTGGCTTATGGTTGCATATATTCATGCCCAGAGACAAGACTGACACATTAGAAACAAGCGATAAAAAAATGGCAATAGGACAGAATAAAATAATGTATATATGAACCTGTTAAACCATGACACATGCCTTACATGTATGTACCAGAAAGAATGTACTTCATTGGCAATCATACCACATCTTATTTGTAAACGAGCATACAACAAAAAGATAATGCACAAATCAAAGCTTAGTCTACTTTGAATTGGAAGAATTGTAAAAATACTAAAACAAAAATTGATTGATCAGAAAAGTTTGTCTGCATTTTTAATTGCATTTGCTGAAGTTTCAGAACATTGAAGGTCTATTAAATAATTTGGATCACGGGAAATCTTTTACAAACTGTGCTATACAAAATTTATAAATGATAATTGTTATTGCTACAAAACTGAAACTCTTGCAATTACCAAATTGCATTTATATTTTGAAGTTACTGTACTAGTATGCAGTTAAATGTACATACATACAGAACAAGGTATCAATTTGTCAAAGAGCTTATTTCAGTCATATATAACAACTTTAGTTTAAAATTGTAATAAAGTTAATCTTAAACTTCCGCAATGAGTTCAAGAATGTCTCCCGCCAGGTTATGATCTATAAGTCCAAGAGACACAATGTCTTCACTGAAAATGAAGTCTGAATTTTCTACAACTATTTCAATCATAGAACTATTAAAAAGAAGATGACATCCTTCTTGTTCTTTAACAAGTAAAAATCTAGTAAGTTTTCCCTCACTGCTTCATTGAGAAAACCACAAAATTGTCCAAACAAGAAGTTGTTTTCTCTAAAGAGTAAGTTATTGGAACTGTTTTCATCATGAAAGCTGAAGCAGTTTCCACATTCACAATTGACTTTACAGTTACTGCAGTAGCGACACAATGATGTTGGTTGTATGGAGCGCCGGAACTGTCTTATAGTGTAAATATTTAATGTGTTCTGTCGCTTTGTCTTTACGTCCTGTCGTTTCTTCTTTATGTTATGTGCAACTGTCTGTATTTCATGACACGGCTTCTCTGTGTTATGTCAAATTAGTTATTTGTTTTGTCAAACAGTAGTATGATATGTCATTGCTAAAGTTTGCTGTGTACAATATGCATTACATCATGCTTTAACTACTATATATTCTGTGAATACTTCGAAACTTTATGATCAACCACCTTTACATTCTCTCATATCTTATCTATGTTGTGTCTATTCTTCTTTTACGTAAGTCAGTTAAAAATTGCGTCCTGTCTCAAATGTGATTGTTATGCCGAATGTTCTAAAGATTTTGTTTTGATACATCTTTGTTTAACAGTAGTTGAGAGAAGAGGGACCGATATATCTAATAAACAGCTGCGCCATGAGCGCATGATACGCCCGACGTCTTGTGTGGAAGTTTTATGCAATAATCATAAATAGTTTCTGAGAAAGTTTTAAGCAATAACCATATATTGTTTTTTAGACACGGCGGAACATTTGAAACCCCCAACCCTGTTTTTTTTTACAAAAAACTAAATATCACTAAAATAAAATTTTGAATCAAAACCAAAAAGTATACAGATCTTTAGATATCTTTAATATAACAAAGAAGTGTGTAAAGTTTTAAGCAAAAATCATAAATTATTTTTGAGATACGGCGTGACATGTAAAAAAAAAACCTCCCCTGTTTAACAAAATACTCAATAACTCAAAAATAAAAATTTTGAATCATCACCAAAAAGTATACAGATCTTTAGATTAATATAACAAAGACATGTGTAAAGTTTTAAGCAATAAACATAAATCGTTTTTGAGATATGGCGCGACATGTAAAACAAAAACTCCCCCTTTTTTACAAAATACTCAATAACTCAAAAATGAAATTTTGAATCATCACCAAAAAGTATACAGATATTAAGATTAGTATAACTAAGAAGTCTTTAAAGTTTTAAGCCATAATCAAGAATCGTTTTTGAGATACGGTGCGACATGTGAAAAAAACACCTCCTTGTTTTAGTTACAAAGTGCCGTAACTCAAAAAGTTTAAATCATATTTTCACCAAAAAGTATACAGATAATTTGACCATCATAAAAAACAACTATATAAAGTTTCAAGAAATTTGGATAAGTCGTTCTCAAGTTACGGTGCGACATGTTTACGCCGGACAGACAGACGGACAGACGGACAGACAGAAGGACAGACAGACAGACAGACGGACGGACACCGGACATTTGTATACCATAATACGTCCCGTCAAAATTTTGACGGGCGTATAAAAATGGCAATATTTAACGGAAACTGTAAAACATAAATTTTAGAATGAAAACATTTAGATCCAATAGAATATATTTGTATGAAATTTTATATTTTTTAGAATAATGATGTGCAGCAAATCCCTTTTATGAACATTTAATTGTGTATTTAGCTATATTTATCGAACCATTCGCTTTCATAACTAAACGCATCGAAGCTTACCGTTTATACCGTATATCCCGCAATAATATTCCTTGAATTTATGACTCTCTGTTCGGAAAAAAAATTGATGTTTCTAATTTATACGAATATCGTTGAAATATTGAACAAAGAGATAAATTCATATCAACAACTGTGGAATAATGTATTGATTGTAAATGTACTTTGTCGGTAAACGTGAAATTTATCTGTACGAGCTTTAGAAACAGGACGAAAAGCGAGGCTTGCCGAATTTTCTCCTGTTTCGCAGCGAGAACTTAGTTATTTCATATTTCTGACAATGTACATATATTGTTTACAATTTACACCTGGTATTTGAGCATAAGTTGTTTAAATCTTATTCATTGTCTCTGATTTTTACAATTATTGAAACGCGGACTCAAGGAAAACCCCCAAATGAACTAAACGGGTTATGTTCTTCTCATATATGTTATGATGGTATGATACTAAACCCCTCACGGGGGGGATTGTGCCTGATATTCATATGATGAAGACATAATTTTTCAATCAGTTTAATTAAGGTCCGGAGCTGGCATGTCAGTTAACTGCTAGTAGTCTGATGTTATTTATGTATTATTGTCATTTTGTTTATTTTCTTTGGTTACATCTTCTGACATCAGACTCGGACTTCTCTTGAACTGAATTTTAATGTGCGTATTGTTATGTGTTTACTTTTCTGCATTTGGTAGAGGTATTTCGTATCATTTGGAGTTTCTTCATTATTTCGGTTTTCATAGTTTGTGTTGCGGTTACAGTAAGCGCTACAAAAGCTGGGGTTTTTTTTCAGGAAACACTTATCTCAGTTCATACAGTCTGTCATACTCTTTTCTAAATTCACCACCCCTGAAATAAAGAGTACATCTAAACTTAAAATATGTAAAATTATAATAAAACAAATTTTATGTATTTTAAAACAATCAATTCAACATAATTTAAAACTCAGGATATCGTTTTTTTAGCAACTGACATGCGGCATCGGATTTGCTTATTGTTGAAGGCTGTACGATGACCTATAGTTGTTAATGCCTGTATCTTCTTTTTTATATATACATGTACATGTACATTTATGGCAAATAGCACTTTTTTTTTTACTTCAAACTTACATTTGCAATGAATTATTAAATGCATTTATTAAAAATAAAAATCTGTTTACATTCACCATTCATTTGCAATATTTCCTGTACAGTACATATACATGTACAATGTACTTAAGACTGCAATATAAATAAGAATTTGCATTCTGATACTAAAAACATATATATAATGCAGCTTTCCTCCAAATCGCATTAATCAAACTATTTTAATTTAATAGTTCTTAAAAATTACAGTAATGAATACATGTTAAAATAAATTTACAGTATATCATTATCATGTGAATATTATACATGTAATATAAAACAATAACTATTAGAATTTAAAATTTATAGAAAGATAAATAATTATTTTTGAAGAAAAAAAACAAGAATTTTTTTTGCATGATGTCACTGTATATACATGACTGATCTTACCGCGTCTAAAAGTTAAAAGAGGAGCCCAACAATATGTCCTCATAATGAAATTTGTAATAAAAAAGGGGGTTCAACTAATAACTTCAACTTTAACTGTTACAAGACTCCCTTTTTACCCTGGAGCTGATGATAACTTTTATAAAACAATTAATAAGAGATTGTATATAAGACTTACCATTCAGTTATACAATGTGCTTCATCAATGACAACTGCCTTTACACGATCATGGAAAACACCTGATGTCAGACTCTTCCAACACATACCAGTTGTCAATGCAGCCTCTCTCTGGTGAGGAAAATACAATTGAGAATTTTCCTTCAGATATTTTCTGGCCAACACCTTTATCTTTCTGAATTTCACAAACCACAACAGATTTTATTGACAGTTTTTCCAGCTTTTGCACTTGATCCAGCATCAATGCTTGTAGTGTTGAAATGACAACAATAGACGAATTCTCTCCAGCCAAGGCCTCAAATATATCGGTCAGATAAAAAAAATAATGGACTTTCCATATCCCGTCGGCAGAGTAATGAATGTATCATTCAATTGAACAATAGCTTTAATAGATTCTTCCTGTTTTTCTTTAAACCTGAAGTCATATTTATCTTCTATCATTCGAAGGCATCGGTCGACGTCCATGAATTTTGTAAACAAGTGGTATTTTCAACGGAAGTGATCATGCGCATACTCGCCATGGGATAGACTCTGATTGTTCTGACGCGACCAATGATCAATCTGCCTTCAAGCCCTCGAGAAAAGTAGTGGATAGAGGGCGCTGAATTATTCGAGTTACTGAAACTACTGGGCCTAGTACTTATAAACTTTGACTCAATGTTCCCTATGGTAACTAGATTATAAAGTATCCGAACTAATAGTCTTTTTTTTAAATGGCCGCCATGGCTTAAAATAGACTATATGGGTCTAATGCAGTTTTTCGCTTTTGTCTCTTAAACTATAGAAGTTAGATCAAAATAGACATGAGGTATTTGTGATGAATAAGTCAAAATTTATCTGCTATGAACTTTTCAGACCAATAAGACCACCTATTGCAGAGTTACTGTTCAAAATAATTTATTTTTATGAAAAGTAACGGTTATATGACCGAAAATGTCAATTGAACTATCAAGGAGTAATTGCCCTTTAAAGACAATTTTATACAATTTGTACATCATTTTTGCTAACATTTAAAATATTCTCTACTGGCTTAAATTCTTCTAGAAGTTGACTGAATGTCTCTATTGGTAATTGGTTTATAAAAATTCCGAACTCCGAGGAAAATTCACAACGGAAAGTCCGTAATCAAATATCAAAATTCAAAAGCTGAAACACATCAATCAAATGAATAACAACTACCATATTCCTGACTTAGAACATACATTTTCTCATGTAGAAAATGGTAAACGTTGTTTTATAGCTAGATAAACCTCTCACTTGTTTAACAGTCGCATTAAATTTATTTGACAACGATGTGTGGAACAAAACAAACAGACATAATAGATTAAAAAGTCAAATATTTGGGTACAGCAGTGTTATCATTTTAATCACTATAAAACAAACAAATGTATACACAAACATTTACCGAGACAAAATAACACATTGATGTGATGTATAAGTACAGAGCCAAATATAACAAAGCACATTAGAAAAAATAAAAGACAATAATATAAAAATTTACCGTAGCAAAATAATAACTTATCAAGGTGGTCTATATAAAAAATAGTGAGACAAGATAAAACACAAAACAAGCAAACATTAAGGTAGATCATAAGTAAATGTTTTTTGAGACAGAATTTTCTTATAATTTGGCAAAATGAAGATTTTACTATGCTTTTTTCAAAAATATAATAAAAAGTATGGGTAACCGTGCTATTTTTCAAGCTATGCATGAGTCCTTGAAAATTGCCTAAATTTGGTTAGTTTGTTCATGAAAAACACATAAGAGTGCATAAAAAAAATCTATGTGATAGAATTTTGAAATAAATTGTGAGAATATAGGTTTTATAATATGTTTTAGGAAAATAAAAAGAAGACATGGTGTCACCGAACTTGTTTTCTTGCCACAAGTAAAAATAAAAAATTTCCCTATTAGCCCAGTATAAATTTTGTACTAAAAGAGTTATCTCCCCTTAAATGGCTCATTTGAAGAAAAAAAACGATTTTTAAAACCAAAAAGTTTGATAATTGTTAAAATATTTTGAATAATACAATAAATTAACAATTTTACTTTATTTAAATAAACAGTCTAACCATTAAATTGCAAATCTGTTTCCCAATTTGCTGATTTGGGCAAATAATTAGACCGATTTTGTACTGTGATTGTACAATCCAAGATGGCGGTATACCATGAATCTACCTTAAATAACAAAAATGACATGTCTAAAGTCATTATTTCCTAGTTAAAATGAACATTATAATTTACTTAAACATTTAATTCGTTTGATAGTTGTACGTGTTGTTGCAAATCGATGTTATACTCTTACAGGTTTGAGGTAAAGTCAATCCTTTCCTCTGCTTATTAGACGGAAATACCAAACATCGTCATTAACGCTCATTTTAAGTTTTCAATCAAATAACGTGAAGTTTGTTAAATTGTCGCTACAATAAAGGGATATTTTAACGGATGAATGTAATAATGGAAAACTTTTCATATCACTTTTAAAACAAGCCAGATACAACACATTCGTGTTTTATAATTTTGAGAATCTAACTGATTTACACTGTATTAGAAATCATACTGTGACTTACATGTATGGATATTCGATTTTCATGTTACATGCACACTTAGTGCTCTCTTCGTGCCAGTTCTTAATTAATAAAATGTATCTATTCTTAACTCTCTCATTTGATCAAATGATTTTTTTTGCATAGAAGAACAGCCACGTAATTTATTATGGGGAGGGGTTGAAATTTTAACCAGATTCTCTGTTTGCAAAAATTATATTATCATACAAATGAAAATTATTCTGAATAAACTTCTAACCTTTAATCCCTAGGGGAATATCATACATAATTATGACTATTTAAATTTACAAACTAGGTGCGTCTAATAAATACTTTAGCGAGATATCATGTTACATGCAACTGATATCTAACATATTTTGTTCAAATGCTAATGTCTTTTTAATAAAACGATTTAATATAATTTTTTTTTGATTTAATGTGATGTGAATATTGGTAACCTGCAGCTGCCTCTAATAAATCAAAAATGACGTTGTCAATAATGATTTGATCTTTAAACTATCTTTGGCTTTGTAATACTACGCTTATTTATTTAATTTGCACTAAGGCCATGAGAACACGATGTTTACAGACTATAAAGGACATGGATAGACGAAGATATGAGTATGTAACTCTAAACATAAAGTTTTGTATCAATAGATATTATAATTTGAAGTAAATGACGCTTAAATCAGCTGATTAAAAAGTCATTTAATTCAAAATTATAATATCGTAAGATATCAGAGGCAAATCCGGTGGTATTGTGAAAATATGTCGAATTGTATCCAAGTAATTGAGACAAATAGTAAGATTTCAACACTACCATACCAAAATAATACACTGCTTATTCATCACCTGATGCTTTCGGTAAAATTGAAAGCGAGTACCTAGAACTCTCATCCAAATATGAAAATATAATTTTTTTAACGCACGCACGGCCAGTAAGAAAATTTATATATCTATTGACGAAAATTATAAGAATAATGAGTTATAAGGTGTATCTATTAATGATGTATGCTCGGGGGGCCACTTCAAACTTTTTTGGTAGGGGTGAGCAGCTGAGACCTCAAGTACCCCACCCTTTTCATATATTTTGTTAATCAAAAATATATACCTTGTCATATATTAATTAACAAAAAACAGACCTATAAATATATTCCAATATTTCCCCCGCTCATCATCACGTTCTTGTTAAGAAGCAAAATTGTCGCAAAAATATTACCTTCTTTTCCAATAAATTCCTCATATATTAAACACTGTTTTCTTGTTGCCCATTTTACATCTTTCATTATGAAGATATTTCAATTCCAAAATACAATACATATGAAAGACGTTTGGTCAGATCATAGATGATATTACATCTATGGTCAGATAAATGTAATATCACCCCAGAGTGTAACACCTTCACTGATTTATACATGTTTAAATATTAATTAAAAACTGATAAAAAGTATCATTGCCGTTCCCTCGGAAAGGACGCTGTCACAATGGAATTTCTTTAAATAATTGTTATCAGGTTTTATGTATACAAACCCTTGAATGTTAATTAGGTGCAAATGTCAAAATAGTTGGATTTATTGCATGTATCACTGGCATCAGTGGAAATACCACATCAGAATAAATAGAGTTTAATTGGTTTGACAAATAACTGATGCATTTACGACTGTGGTTTAACCGCATCAAGAATAAATACGGACATCTGATTAGTTTCAGATACTTATGATATAATCAAGCAAGTGATAATGATAATATCAACCTATTGAAATATTTAATCTGAATTTCTCACCCTTTTCATATATCATAGAGCATGAAAAAGTGACCTAGCTATTCTAGCGGCTCATCCCTAACACCCCCCCCCCCCCCCCCCCCCCCCCCCGAGGATGTATGTAACCTGTAACTTTTTAATATACCAATAGATCGTTTTAGTATGTACAAAAGGAAAAACCGTTATGGAATCAATTACCTGAGGATTGTAAATATAACAGTTTACTTATTATTAGAACATTCTCATCCATTCTAGTCCAATGAAAAGTCACTTAAAAAAGTGAACTCTTTAAATAACTGCACTAACGAAGTGTAAAATCCCCTGAGACATTTTCCATGGGGAAAACCCTACTGGTTAAAGTTGAAAGAGAAAAGATTAAAACAAAAACATTTTGAATTTTGCAAATATTCATTCATTTTCTAATGGTACAAATATACAATAAACCAAAAAAAGGATGTAGGTAAAATAATACTTATTTAATTTATATACCTGACATTTGAGTGAATTAATATTTTTTCTTCAAAAAACAATGCCAGACTGCTGATATATAGAGCAAAGGAATGTTTTTCGGTGAAACACAATACATGTAAAGTTATCAATAAAAAGTAAACATTTAATGTTGAATGGTCTGAATTCCAATATATATACAGTTAGTTTTATAATAATAAAAAAAGATCAAATTTCAAAAAGGAATTTATATAACATTGTTTGATTTTTATAATAAAAAATCTCAAGATATATAAGTATTAAGTTTTACCTGAAGAAGAAGAAAAACATTTTATCATTTTGGTCCTAACAAAGTATGTCAGTGCAATTTATTCCATCCATTGAATTGATCATTCCCTATGTTTTACATTTAATTCATTCTCAAAAGTGAACTCTTATTTAGGTTTGAATATTACAAAGGGAAAGGATAATTTTGTAAGGTCACTCGAAAGTGTGAATATTTCTAAATTGGTCAGACAATACTTGGTCATGTTTAATGAAGATTTAAGCCCTCGGCTTCGGTTTGGGATAAAATCTTCATAAAACATCAGCAATTATTGTCCAACCAATAATGAATGGAAGACTAGGTAATGATAGAGTTGGAAATTTTAACTGTAGAAACGCAAGTGTAGTAGATTACTGTTTATGTAATGTTAATTTTATTGAAAACATTATTCGTTTGAACGTTTTAGAATTTTTACATTTGTATTCAGATGTGCATTGCCCTTTGTATATATGTTTGAATTCTAATCAATCTTTAAATGAAGACATTGAACAAAACAATTTTATTAGTCAATCATGTAAAAAAATTAATAAATGGGATCATGAAAAGAAACCTGAAATTTGAGAGAATTTAAAGAGGTAGATCCAATTTCACCTGAATTTTGTTCACAGAAGGGCCAATTTCAAAAGTGTTAAAAATAAAATTTACTATAAAAACAATAATAAAAATGCTTTTTGATCATGTCTCGATTTTCACATAATATGATATGTGTGATAAATAGTTGATTTAACCCCCCAAAAAGGATGAAAGTTCAATATCCGGAATTAAGGGGGCTCGCGGGTCTAAATCAATTTTTTTTATTTAATATAAGATTTCGCCAATTTTTTCTATAAATGAACTTTATCTTATACCTAATAGAAAAATAAAATAAAAAAGGGGGGTCACCGATCATTTACGCTCACAATCTGACTTCGAAAGAAGCATACATTTTTGTAAAGGTACTTTTTTTCTGTTGAATTAATAGGAGAAAAAGAGGTAATATCGAAATAAAAAACGAATTTAATTACAGAAATCGCTTAAATTTTACAATTATTTAGTTAATGTATAGCTTATTTGAAAACAATAATAAAAAATATAGGTCACCGATGAGTAAAAAAAGATATTTCAATTTTAATGACAAAAAATAGCATTTTTGCACCAAAGGGAGATAATTTGGAGCTTTTTTCATGATATAAACATTTTCAAAGTCACCTGGAGCCAGCACGAATTGATTTTTTGGAATAAATTTTGTACCACATGATAAAGTAACAACTACTAAAGGTAATAAATAAAATTTGTAATGAAAAATACAAGTTTATTTTTTTTCTGAAAATCTTATACCCGCGAGCCTCCTTAAGGGTGTTTTTTAGGTGGGGGAAAAACAGAGAATTCCCCTAGAAGAATGTTTTAAACCAAAACAAAGTTATGTTTTTAAACCAAAACAAAGTTATGTTTTTGTTATTGTTGTAATTTTTACAACTTTTTCCTTAAAAAATAAAATTGGTTTTGTGTGTCCTTAAAACCTAAAAAAACAACCTTTTTATGAAAAAAAGTAGATCATCGATAAATTGTAGCTATATTGCTGGTTAATAATTGAATTATGTTCAAGCATCGCTGTGGCTCCATCAGCAGAGCATAGAACTGTAAATGAAATATTGTTTTGAAAATAGAGTTCAAATCTCATACCGATTTTTTTGCATTTTTTGTGTTGAAATATTAAAGTCGTTATGGATCATTTTGACTTCATGTCATGTTTTAAAGGAAAAAAATAATGTGTCGCTTAGTGTGTGCATTCCTATAACTATCCATACTCTCGACTTACTTTCTATTCCTGTGTTTACATATATGCAATAAACAATTGCTATCAAACTGAAGTAGGTGTCTGTACATAACCAATAATACGAGAATTGATTATATAGCAATGAAGTCAAAATATCGCGTTTGTAATATACACATAATTAAAAAGGCCATTGTAGAAAATTTTCAAAACAACACAAACATTTTTTTCGAAATCTTGAACAAGAACGTTTGTATACATGGTATTATATGTAATAAATAGAGACAGCAATTCTGTCGCCAATTCACCAACTGTGTATATACAAGTACTGGTATTGTTACCACCGTCCCTGCACTGTACCTAAGTCATCAAAAAATAAAATAACACCACAGAACAAATCAATAACACTACAAATCGTGACTGTAGATAAAAAATCAAGAAGCTGTTGCATCTGTATCACAACAAAGGGTCCATTTGTTAAAAGGCCATAAAAGGCCATATTATATGTGTTTGTAAAACAAGGTGTTCTATGAACAACTGATGTAAGATGTTGTCCGGTTAAAAATATCTTATCTTATCTTATAGACGATGAAACCTTAAAGACTAGAACAAATATAGATATATCCAGAATGAGAAAAACAACATCCCATTTAAATTTGTCCGATACAAGTTACGTGGTATGGTACTTTTATGCGCATAAGGGGCGTTAACAATTAAACAAAATCAATATGGAAAATCAATAGTCTTGGTCTTGTTTTTATAGGAATACCTGTTCCAGTTATGAAAATAGATAATGTGACGTATTTTCATAAACTATAATTAGGGCTATTTAAAACATGATTTACCTATCTAATCGAATGAAAAGAACTCCTGGAAAAATGACCCTAGCTCTTTTTAAAAACTAGACAGTTTATAACATGATTTAGTAAATGTAAATTTGGAAAGTATTAATGATGACATGATAAACTCTTTTGTGAATGAGATCGGATTATTCCTAATCGAATCTTCAATGGAAACTCTAGGAACAAGACCAGACAAACCGAAAAAAAACGAGCATCCAATGACGAGGGGGATAAACCTTGGTTTAACCTTGAGTGTAAATTTGAGAGACAGAATTATAGACAATTTAAGCGCAAACTGTACTAATAAAGTTAAGAATCTGAGAAAAGATATAAAAAGGTCATGGTCAAGGCTATAAATAAAATAAAAAAGATACGACTCGAAAATTAAAAAATCTTAGATCTAAAAACACCAAATAGTATTGGAAAATTTTCAACCAACGTGAACATTCAAAACAATCGAATATTAGTTTTGAGGATTTACACAACTTTTTGAAAGAGCTAACTCATTTAGGTAACTCAGATCCAAATGACTTGCTAACCAATGATACAAATTTGATGAGTGAAATGAATGAAAAATTGAATTATCCGATTACGAAATAGAGCTATTGAAATGTATTAAAAATTTAACAAAATTACAAAGCTTGTGGTGATGATATGATTATTAACAAATATATTAAGACTTCTGGCGACATTTTTATTGCATGATGTTTATGCTGCATTGTTTTATAACTTAATTTTTAGAACTGGAATAGTACCAGTAATTTGGGTGATTGGAACGATCAACCTATTTAATAAGTTTGATCCTAAAAACTATAGACCCATTAATATTGTAAGTAGTATGGTTAAATTATGTACAGCTATTTTAAGTAATAGACTTGCAAGGTTCTCTGATGATGTTAAAATACTTAAAGAAAATCAGTGTGGATTTCGAAATGGTTACTCAACTTGTGATTGTATCTTTACACTGCACTATTATTTTGAAATTATGAAATTGAAAAAGAAAACTAGAGGCTCTCAAGAGCCTGTATCGCTCACCTGATTCTACTTGGGTTTTTGAAATCATATGAAAAAATATAAAATTTGGCTAAAAGTGACAACACAACCTCATTGATAAGGAAAGGAACATGTTTAATTTCATTCAAAAGTCCCCCATTGGCGGCCATCTTGGATGGCGGATCGGCTACAAAGTAACAACACTTGGTCAGCACCTCATAAGGAACATTCATGCCATGTTTGGTTTTATTCCATTCAGTGGTTCTCTAAAAGAAGTCATTTGTATGCATTTCCCATAGGGTCCTATGTTAAACTAAGTCCCCTGCTGGCGGCCATCTTGGATGGTGGATCTGCTACAAAGTAACAACACTTGGTCAGCACCTCATAAGGAACATTCATGCAATGTTTAGTTTTATTCCATTCAGTGGTTCTCTAAAAGAAGTCATTTGTATGCATTTCCAATAGGGTCCTATGTTAAACTAAGTCCCTGCTGGCGGCCATCTTGGATAATGGATCGGCTACAAAGTAACAACACTTGCTCAGCACCACATTAGGAACATTCATGCCATGTTTGATTTCATTCCATTCAGTGGTTCTCTAAAAAAAGTCATTTGTATGCATTTCCCATAGGGTCCTATGTTAAACTAAGTCCCATGCTGGCGGCCATCTCGGATGATGGATGGGCTACAAAGAAACAACACATGGTCAGCACGGCATAAGGAACATTCATGCAATGTTTGGTTTCATTCCATTCAGTTGTTCTCTAAAAGAAGTCATTTGTATGCATTTCCCATAGGGTCCTATGTTAAACTAAGTCCCCCGCTGGCGTCCATCTTGGATAATGGATCGGCTACAAAGTAACAACACTTGGTCAGCACCACATTAGGAACATTCATGCCATGTTTGATTTCATTCCATTCAGTGGTTCTCTAAAAGAAGTCATTTGTATGCATTTCCCATAGGGTCCTATGTTAAACTAAGTCCCCCGCTGGCGGCCATCTTGGATGATGGATTGGCTACAAAGTAACAACACTTGGTCAGCACTCCATAAGGAACATTCATGCTATGTTTGGTTTCATTCCATTTAGTGGTTCTCTAGAAGAAGTCATTTGTATGCATTTCCCATAGGGTCCTATGTTAAACTAAGTCCCCCGCTGGCGGCCATCTTGGATGATGGATCGGCTACAAAGTAACAACACTTGGTCAGCACTCCATAAGGAACATTCATGCTATGTTTGGTTTCATTCCATTTAGTGGTTCTCTAGAAGAAGTCATTTGTATGCATTTCCCATAGGGTCCTATGTTAAACTAAGTCCCCCGCTGGCGGCCATCTTGGATGATGGATCGGCTACAAAGTATCAACACTTGGTCAGCACCCCATAAGGAACATTCATGCTATGTTTGGTTTTATTCCATTCAGTGGTTCTCTAAAAGAAGTCATTTGTATGCATTTCCCATAGGGTCCTATGTTAAACTAAGTTCCCGGCTGGCGGCCATCTTGGATGATGGATCGGCTACAAAGTAACAACACTTGGTCAGCACCTCATAAGGAACATTCATGCCATGTTTGGTTTCATTCCATTCAGTGGTTCTCTAAAAGAAGTCATTTGTATGCATTTCCCATAGGGTCCTATGTTAAACAAGTCCCCCGCTGGCGGCCATCTTGGATGATGGATCGGCTACAAAGTAACAACACTTGGTCAGCACCTCATAAGGAACATTCATGCCATGTTTGGTTCCATTCCATTCAGTGGTTCTCTAGAAGAAGTTCAAAATGTAAATTGTTAACGACGACGACGAAGGACGACGACGGACGACGGACGCCAAGTGGTGAGAAAAGCTCACTTGGCCCTTCGGGCCAGGTGAGCTAAAAATGTGCTGTGCTTTTGTCGATTTTGAGAAAGCATTTGATACAGTGACTAGAGATGCTTTATGTTATAAGATGCTTGAAAATAATATTAATGGTTATATGTATAAAATTATTCTTAGCATGTATGATGATATAAAATCATGCTTGTCAAACAATGGTGAGAAATCTGATTAATTTCCAAGCAACATTGGTTTACGCCAAGGAGATTCTTTTTCCCCTTTCTTTTTTCCGCTTGTTTTTGAACGATTTGGAAGATGCCTTAGAAAATACGATCTAAGCGTGTATGTTAAACTGTTTGCAATTCTCTAAGCAGACGATACTGTATTAATGGCTGAATCAGCCACAGAACTTCAATTACTATTAGAAAAATATTGTAATGTTTGGAAAATGAAAGTCAATGCAGACAAGACTAAAATCATGATTTTTTTGTAGTGGTAGACAACCTGCGAACCTTAAATTTAATTTTGGTAACTCTGACTTTGAGGTTTATTATCTTGGAATTTATTTTTCTAAAAATGGTTAATTTAAAGCAAACAAGAAGCATCTCGCAGAAAAAGCTACGAAAGCTATATATGAAGTTATAAAAAAAGGAAGAGTGCATGGCTTATCAAAAGATGTCATTTAGATTATTTTATAAAGTGGTTAAATTTGTTTTACTTTACGGCTGTGAAATTTTGGGATTTGGAAATAATGATATATAAAACCTCGGTCACACATTACCGGATAGCACGAACGGACGCCTAACGGATGAAAATAAAAGTTGTCCTTTGACAAAATTGTTATCCGTTGGGAGTCCGTTGATGTACAGACCGAATAAAACGGACGTGTAACGGATGCATAACGGACACACACCGGATATGCAACGTACGAGAAACGGACACGTACCGGACAGAACGGATGTCGAACGTACATCCAACGGACGAGTACCGCATAAAACGGACACCTAACGGAAGCGTACCGGATAAAACGGATGAGCAAGATATGCGGAAAAATCAAAGGCGACAATAATAAAACATGTAAATCGCATAGATATTCAAAATGTTTCTGTGTTACTGGTTTTGGTTTGTTCTTCAAAATTCCGCCAAAGGGCAATGTCTGCCCTGAATATGAACTGCTTGATTGTGAAGACGTGCCTATACCCTAAGATCGATTATGAATAATAAGAATTCATGAACCTTAAGAAATCTGACATACCAATAATTGGCATTTATCCGTTTCAGATCCGTTCATCATCCGTTTTACCCGTTATACGTACGGTAGAAGTCTGTTTCTCATCCGTTCAACATCCGTTTTATCCGTTAAACGTCCGGTAGCAGCCCGTTGGTGAATTTATCTTCCAGACCTCCAACGGATGTATAACGGCATGTAACGGATACAAAACGGAAACGAAACGGACGAGTACCGTACAAAACGGACGCCTAACGTACGTTCAACGGACATTTTATCCGTTGGACGTCCGTTCAAAGTTTTGAACATGCTCAAAATTTTCCCACGGACAGAACGGACGTCGACGGATAAAACGTACGCTTAACGGACATGCAACAGATATGGACGGACGTCTAACGGATAAGAACGGACGTCTAACGGACATAAACGGATTGAAAAAAAGTTATCCGTTAGGCGTCCGTTCGACCTATCCGGTAAGGTATGACCGAGGCTTTAGAAAGAGTTCATTTGAAGTTTGGTAAACTTCTTCTCCATCTAAAATCTTTCAAACAGAATTGTGTTATATATGGAGAACTAGGGCGTTATCCTATTAGTTTAGATATCAAAGTTCGCATGATTTCATACTGGACAAAGATAATTTGTAGCAAACCCAGTAAATTATCAGCACTGGCATACAAAAAAAAATCACAAAAATACTGAACTCCGAGGAAAATTCAAAACGGAAAGTCCCTAATCAAATGGCAAAATCAAAGGATAAAACACATCAAACGAATGGACAACAACTGTCATATTTCTGATTTGGTACAGGAATTTTCAAATGTAGAAAATGGTAGATTGAACCTTGTTTTTCATTGTTTAATAGCTCTAAACCTCTCACTTTTATCACAGTCGCTTCAAAGTCCGTCATTTATTATGACATAATCAGCACTACCTAAGAATGGAGAACAATGTTATTAATATGTCATGTATGGCACACATGAAAATTATAAGATAATTTCTAAGCTTCTCCCTAGCTCCCTAATAATTAGAAAACCTTAATTATCACTATGGATAAGCCCTCCAATTATGTGTAATATTGACAATTTATGTAAATGTATTTGCTAAATCAAATTACAAAAGCTACAAATGCTACAATATGTTGCTTTTGCTATAATTTACTTTTGACCCTTTTAATACGTGAGAGAATAGCAAATGCTACATTTAAAACAAAAATAGCATTTGCAGTTTTAATTTTCACATTTGCAGTTACAATTGTCGCAATTGCAATTACAATTAGTCGCATTTGCAGTATTATTTGTAGGTTTTGCTATATCTATTACAGCATTTGCGGTATTTAATCTAGCATTTACAACAAAATATACTATTGACCCTAATGATGCGCCATAGTTGATGAACTTGTTGGAAGTATACACGGATTTCACTATACCCCCACAAATCTTGGGGGTTGCAACCAATAATGAAGGAATCTACATATACATACATACAAATATGCTGGTAGTGTAGCCTCGCTAATAAGCAACAAGAAGCGTCAAGAAGCAACAAAGGACAACAAAAACATATTTATAGCGACAAGAAGAATGAGTTTTGCGTTGCGGAGTTTGACGCAGTATTTGGCCACATGTGTTGATGGTGAGCATTATGATAGTCTATATTTGGCTTATTGCCTGCAGATGTCGGTATTTGCATTGACTTTGGCGGTGGGATATTTATTATGCGTATCTTTCTGTTTCGGCAAATTCTGGTCTGCTGATATTTGTAGCTCAGTGGTTTCCCAGTAAGATGTTGAATCGATGTTGTACTGTTGTTTGTGTTATTGGATATATTTCCTTTTTGTGTATGGTTTACAGTGTATGGCAACAAGCCACAGTATAAACATCCATTTTTCGTGGAAACAACTATTCAGACTGGAACCAACTACCAGATAAATTTGTGCATGCAGGTTCTGTAGAGACATTTAAGAGGGTTGTAATGGGGTACCGCGCATACCGGTAAAAATTCTTGTCAAATAACGGTAACGGTAATTTTTGGCGCATGACGATAAAATGTACACGTTCTTTTTAAGACGATAAAAAATCTACTGATTTTGACGCATCACGTTATTTTTTTTCCAAAAATGACGCTAACGATAATTATTTGAGACCTCTGACGAATCACGATAAGAATATTTCGACGAATCACTGTAAAATTTTCACCAATTTGCCGCTAACGGTAGGCGAAAATGACCGTTTGACGCCTGACCGTCAGACGGTAAAGGTCATTACTACCCTCATTTAAGACCGCCCTACAAGAACATCGCTCATAACAACGGCGCTCTTCTCCACCGTGTATAAAAGCCTTAACAGGATTTTTCTACACGTACTAATACAGATACAGATACAGATACAGATATACAGGTTTTTTTTCAGTTTGCCTACTACTGTCAGTGATTCTGTAGCTGCAGTTCTTATTTTTATTGGTAATCGTCGAGCTCTCGAAGAAAAAATGTATTTGTGAGAATGTTATGACAAGGAATCATTAATATTACATCTGAATACTTCAAAAGTTTTTTCAATGAGCAAATCACCAAAACGTTACATTAAGAGGACAACCGATTTACTCCTCGTCATGTAATTTTACGGTAGTTTTCTTGTTTTGTTTTGCTTTATTAAATACGGTCTTAAACGGAATCGATCTGAGGCCCAATTTGTATTTGATTATCACTTTTGTTTAAGGCCGTAGTTGTTTTGTTCATTTTTAAATTTAGAAAAATACAAAATGAAATCATACATGTTTCTGAGAGGAAACGTATTTGAAATCTACATTTCTGATGGCTACCTATGAACTTGAGAACGAATATAACTGTGTGACAGATGAGTTGTAAAAATAATAGTGATTTTTATATACAATTTACGGTTGTATATGCCAAAGCAATTGCATAGATAATCAAACCACAATTTAATGTCAACAATTAACGTTGCAGTTTAGTTTTTTTCGGTAATAGTCGAGACCTTGAAGAAAAGTTGTATTTTGTGAGAAAGTAATTGGATGGAATCATTTATATCACATCTAAATACTTCAAAAGATTTTTAAGTAAACAAATCACCAAAACGTTACATTAAAATGACAACCTTTTATCTCCTCGTTGAGTAATTGTATGATAGCTTTCTTGTTTTGTAATGCTTTATTGAATAATGCCTTCAAGGGGATTGGTCTGTTGCACATTCTGTGTTCAGCGTTTGTATATGAGTAACACGTTTGTTTACGGTCGTTGTTGTTTTGTTTGTTTTTAGATTTAAAAAGGTACACATTGAAATCAAAAGATGTTTCTTCGAGGAAATCAGGTTTCCGATGTCCATCTATGAGACTCGCCGATATAATATATGATATACGATTAATAAAATTATTGAATTTTATATACATGATATACAATGTTAGGTTTTAATTTTATATGCGAATGCTCTTTCAGTCAAAGATATGGAAACTAAAAATTTAATGACAACTATAATATATAGTTGGAGTTCTTTTCGGTTATCATCGAGCCCTTGAAGAAAAGTTGTATTTGGTGAGAAAGTAATTGCATGAAATCATTTCTATCACATCTGAATACTTCAAAAGATTTTTAAGTAAACAAGACAATAACAATCAAAACCAAGGAGTAAACAAAGACTCAAAAAACCAAAGGACATTTATATCAACAGTTATAAATAATAAATAAGTAACAACACGAACTCCACTAAAAACCGGGAGTGAAATCAGGTATCTCCTCGTTGAGTAATTGTATGATAGCTTTCTTGTTTTGTAATGCTTTATTGAATAATGCCTTCAAGGGGATTGGTCTGTTGCACATTCTGTGTTCAGCGTTTGTATATGAGTAACACGTTTGTTTACGGTCGTTGTTGTTTTGTTTGTTTTTAGATTTAAAAAGGTACACATTGAAATCAAAAGATGTTTCTTCGAGGAAATCAGGTTTCCGATGTCCATCTATGAGACTCGCCGATATAATATATGATATACGATTAATAAAATTATTGAATTTTATATACATGATATACAATGTTAGGTTTTAATTTTATATGCGAATGCTCTTTCAGTCAAAGATATGGAAACTAAAAATTTAATGACAACTATAATATATAGTTGGAGTTCTTTTCGGTTATCATCGAGCCCTTGAAGAAAAGTTGTATTTGGTGAGAAAGTAATTGCATGAAATCATTTCTATCACATCTGAATACTTCAAAAGATTTTTAAGTAAACAAGACAATAACAATCAAAACCAAGGAGTAAACAAAGACTCAAAAAACCAAAGGACATTTATATCAACAGTTATAAATAATAAATAAGTAACAACACGAACTCCACTAAAAACCGGGAGTGAAATCAGGTGCTCCGGAAGGGTAAGCATTTCATGCACCGTATACGGCACCCGTCGTGTTATTTCTGTGTTCAGTTCGGTAATGATGGACGGTTCTTATGACTGAGGAAGAATATCAGATATGATTTCTGACACATTTGTGTCATAATGGCCAATCAGCTCATGATGGCGGCCGTAAAATTTCTTGAGTGATGATCTTAATTTGATTGATTCATACCCCTGTCTTAGCAACTTTTTAGAAAGCAGTATTCCTCGTTCAACAAAATCAACGTACTTTGAGCTAGCTCTAGAGTAACGTATCAATTGAGACACATATACTCCATATGCTGGTACCGCTGGGATGTTGCTACACAGAAATGGAAAGTTGACTATAGGAAAATTAAAATCATCGCGTTTGTCATAAATTTTGGTATTCAACCTACTATCAGTAGTCATTTCGAGAAAAAGGTCTAAATATGAAGCAGATTTATCTGTGTCGGTAGTATCTTTAATTTCAAGTTCACTGGGATATATTAAATGTAAGTGATCACTGAATCTATTATTATTAAGAGACAGTACATCATCAATATACCGAAAGGTGAAATTAAAAGACTGGGCTAATTTCTTTTCTCCTTTCTGTACAAGCCCTTTGATAAATTCTGCTTCAGTCATAGGAATACAAAAAACAAATCTGCAAGTAGAGGAGCACAATTGGTACCCATTGGGATTCCAATAGTCTGTTGGAAGACCAAGCCTCCAAATTCAACAAATATGTTGTCAATTAAAAAGTCCAGCATGGCAGTGATATCCTCTTCGGTGCATTTTTTTTCCTTGACTCTGTATGATTTTTCACAAAGGAAGAGTGCCCTTTTTGTTAAAGAAACATAAGCTGACGAGTTCTTTCAGTCGAGCTTTAAGTTTAGTATGTGGAATAATGGTATAAAGAGTTGAAAAATCAAAGGTTTTAATGTTGGGTCAATGTTTTAATGATTGATATTGTAAATTCACCAGTAACTCTTTTGAATTTTTCAGTATCCACATCTGATTAACACCACTTCTTGAATATGCCGTTTCGGAATATTTCTGAAGTCCTTCTTTGACTGCAGTGAGTATCATATGGCAGTAAGAACTTTAGAAAGGGGTTTAGTGGAACACTTGGAAGAACCTGCAATATACCTTTCCTTATAAGGATTCTTATGAAGCTTAGGAATCCCGCAATATAAGGATGGAAGATCCTGGTCTTCATCCTTTGGATTAACACCAACCGATTTGTGGTTTTCCAGGATCTCCTGCTTCGTAAGCGTACTTAGTGTATATGTAGGACTTCCAAGTGTGTTATTTATGAGGGGGAGGACAGGGGGATATCCTTCTCCCTTCTCCCTTCTCCCATCCCTCTTCTCCTTTCTCCTACCCCCGCTCTCCTTTCTCCCATTAGAATAAAACATCTCCTTTTGAGATATTTTTCTTGAAATATTAGATCATTTTTTAAAAGGAGAGATATTTTATTTTTTCTCCTTTCTCCAACCTTTTCTCCTTTCTTCCAGCCTTCTAGCTCTCCTTTCTCCTACCCCCTTTCTCCCACCCCCTTTCTCCTTTCTCCTACCCCCTTTCTCCCTGTCTCCCTTACCCCTCAGTGTTCTCCCCCTCATTTATCCCGAGTTCCTTAATCAAGCAAATCATCAAAACGTTACATTAAAATGACAACCCTTTTTCTCCTCACTGAGTAATAGTATGAAAGCTTTCTTGTTTTGTTATGCTTTATTGAATAATGCCTACAGCGGGATTTGTCTGTGACCCAGTTTGTTTTCAGCGTTTGTTTTTGATTATCACTTTTGTTTACGGCCGTAGATGATTTGTTCTATTTCAAATTTCAAAAGGTACACAATGAAATCAAAGTCTTTGAGGAAATCACGTTTCAGATGTCCAGCTATGATACTCGATATATAAATGTATAATAAAATTAGTGATTCTTATATACAATGTTAGGTTGTTATATGCGAAAGCACTTTATACATATCAAAACTAAAAATTTTAATGACAACAAATGACGTAACTATAGTAACAGTTGGAGTTATTTTTTTCGGTAATCATCGAGCCCTTGAAGAAAAGTTGTATTTTTTTAGAAAGTAATTGGATGGAATCATATCTATCACATCTGAATACTTCAAAAGATTTTTAAGTAAACATATCACCAAAACGTTACATTAAAATGACAACCATTTTTCTCCACATCGAGTAATTTTACGGTAGTTTTCTTGTTTTGTTTTGCTTTATTAAATATGTCCTTAAACGGAATCGATCTGAGGTCCAATTTGTATAAGCGTTTTAAGGCCGTAGTTGTTTTGTTCATTTTTAAATTTAGAAAGGTACAAAATGAAATCATACATGTTTCTGAGAGGAAACGTATTTGAAATCTACTTTTCTGATGGCTACCTATGACCTTGAGAACGAATATAACTGTGTGACAGATGATTTGTAAAAATATTGATGTTTATATACAATTTACCGTTGTATATGCCTAAGCAATTGCATAGATAATCAAAACCACAATTTAATGTCAACAATTAACGTTGCAGTTTAGTTTTTTTCGGTAATAGTCGAGACCTTGAAGAAAAAATTGTTTGAGAAAGTAATTGGATGGAATCATATCTATCACATCTGAATACTTCAAAAGATTTTTAAGGAAACAAATCGCCAAAATGTTACATTAAAATGACAACCTTTTATCTCCTCGTTGAGTAATTGTATGATAGCTTTCTTGTTTTGTAATCTTTTATTGAATGATGCCTTCAAGGGGATGGTCTGTTGCCCAGTTTGTTTTCAGCGTGTGTATATGATTAAAACGTTTGTTTGCGGTCGTTGTTGTTTTGTTTGTTTTTAGATTTAAAAAGGTACACATTGAAATCAAAGATGTTTCTTCGAGGAAATCAGGTTTCCGATGTCCATCTACGAGACTCGATATAATATATCATATACGATTAAGAAAATTAGTGAATTTTATATACATGATATACAATGTTAGGTTGCAATTTTATATGCGAATGCTCTTTCAGTCAAAGATATGGAAACTAAAAATGTAATGACAACAATAATATTTAGTTGGAGTTCTTTTCGGTTATCATCGAGCCCTTGAAGAAAAGTTGTATTTAATGAGAAAGTAATTGCATGAAATCATTTCTATCACATCTGAATACCTCAAAAGATTTTTAAGTAAACAAATCATCAAAACGTTACATTAAAATGACAACCCTTTTTCTCCTCACTGAGTAATAGTATGAAAGCTTTCTTGTTTTGTAATGCTTTATTGAATAATGCCTTCAGCAGGATTTGTTAGTGACCCAGTTTGTTTTCAGCGTTTGTTTTGATTATCACTTTAGTTTACGGCCGTAGTTGATTTGTTCTATTTCAGATTTCAAAAGGTACACAATGAAATCAAAGATGTTTCTTTGAGGAAATCACGTTTCAGATGTCCAGCTATGATACTCATTATGAGAAAGCACTTTATACATATCAAAACTAAAACAATTAATGACATTAAAATGACAACCCTTTTCTCCTCATCGAGTAATTTTATGATAGCTTTTTTGTTTTGTTATGCTTTATTAAATAATGCCTTCGACGGGATTGGTGTGTGGTCCAGTTTGTTTTTAGCGTTTGTATTTGATTATTACTTTTGTTTATGGTCGTAGTCTGCCAGTTTTGTTCATTTTTCATATTCAAATTGGTACACAATGAAGTCATCGATGTTTCTACGTTCTCGATGTCCAGCTATGAGACTCGATGATGTATGACGGTTTATTTCTTCCTCTGTGATATTTTATCCTGAGGATAATTTGTCCCGGTAATTTCTTCCCAGGCATGGTATTTAACAGGTTGATTTTTTCCAGAAGAGTGAAAATCTATCTGTGTTATGCGGATATTATGTACCGGTATATATTTGCCGTACTCTATTTCACAGAACCGTGTGAAATAGAGTCCCATTAACTACTATGTAAGTTACTCACAATCAATATATACCCGACTATAATTATAAAATGTTTCAAAAAGGTAGACTAAATTTGCATAATTTATCAAAGGGAGGTAATTATGAGTAATTTATATTTCAAAGACATTAATATAATATATTTCTGAATCTATTTTATAGCGAAATTTTTCTTTGAATCTTATTTTTTATATATTCATTTATATAAAAAGATGACTTACAACTTGATTTTATAAGACAGATAACATTTCACATGTAAAAACTATCCAGCTGTTAAACATGCTTTTGTTCCAATAGCAGTTATGCTATGATTTATCTGATTTCCATATAATCAACAACTACATCTCTGTCCCCAGACAAAACTATTTATATAGTTAAAAATATCATCATAATCAAATTCTTCAATTACTGTTAATATGCAACTATCTTTCTACCTTACTTTTAAATTTATATTTGTACTGAGATCTGAAAACAACTCACTTTTACATGAATTTCACTAACCTTATTTAATCATGTATATATAATTGATATTATTTTCACAATTACGATCTTTGAAATTTATTTTCTTCCCTATGTTTCATGATAATTTTCTTTTTAAAAGGATGATATTGACTTGAATATTTCAGGGAATTTTTTCAAGAATAATTTGTGAAATTATTTCCCATTATAATATTTTTTTTTTTAATAATTTCACTTTATTTCAAATACACTATTATTATTTCATTGTATTTTTAAAGGATAATTTTTTTTCTAATAACTATTCAATAAGTTAACTACCCAGATAGAATTTCACGGCAAAGGATAAAATGTCCCAGGGAAATAGTTTCCTCCGGATAAAAAAATAACAACAACTACTGTGACAAATTTCACCCGGATATAATTTTGCTTTACATATGCATATACGATTTGTAAAAAGAGTGATTCTTATACATTCAATGTTAGGTTGTTATACATGTTATACTACGGCAACCCATTTAGGACCTCCCAAAATATACTTTTTTTTTTTTAATTCGTGATAACGAATTAAAATCGTAATAACTAAATGTAAAATTGGTTACAACGGATTATATTTGTGATAACGAATTTGCGGAATTAGTTTTTTTTTTATCTCATCTTAACCACAGGGTTAAGTGAGCTTTTATCCTCACCCGTCGCTGTTCATAACTTTTAGGAAAAACTTCTTCACTGAAACCTTTTGGCCAAGTAAAACAAAATTGACCACAAGCAATTTAATTTTAATGAATTTGAAAAATTCGCAAAACAGATTGGACACTTAGCCGGTAAAGGGACTTTTTTTTTAATTTTATGTTTTTTGTAAATTGGCGGTACATCTCAAAAACGGTAAAAGTGACACCAACCAATTTCAAACTTGATCTAAGTTTTGTGTTAATAAACATTGAGTAGTAGTTCAATACCATAGCTTTTAAGCCCTGTGGCTCGATCAGGTGAGCAGGGACATATATAGTTAGATATACTGTTCCCAGAGGTGATCTAAAAATCTGTGATATTAATGAATTTTAATCCGAAATCACAAGTTACAATAAAAACTGTTATCACGAATTCCACAAATTCGTTATCACGAATATAACCTGTAATAACCAATTATACAGTTCGATATAACGATTTTAATTCGTTATCACAAATTATAAAAAATTGTGATAACAAATTTAATTTGTTATAACGAATTATATAATACGAGATAACGATTTTAAAAATTCGTGATTTCGAATTCAAATTATATTTTTGGGAGGTTCTAATTAAATGGGCTTCCCCGGAATTCGAATTCACGAATTTAAATCGTTATCACGTATTATATAATTCGTTATAACAGATTAAATTTGTGATAACGAATTGGAACTCGTTATCTCAATTTTCATTGTAATTTGTGATTTCGGATTAAAATTCGTTATCACAGATTTTAAGCTCACCCGACACACAGGGTTAGGGGAGCTTTTCGCAGGCCTCATTTTGCGCCCGTCTATGTTCAATATTTTTTAATTTTGTTATGTGTTAATAAACATTGTGCAGTAGTTTAATAACATTTGGTTGAGGCAAACTAAAGTTAAAGAACGGAAACGAAGATTAAGCACTAAAAAGTAAAATCACAAAAATACTGAACTCCGAGGAAAATTCAAAACGGAAAGTCCCTAACTAAATGACAGAATCCACTGATATAAGACATCAAAGTTGAAACGAATGGACAACAACCGTCATATTCCTGACTCGGTACTTTGTTCATTTTTAAAGGGACACAACTCAAGAACGGTAAACTGAAGTGACGTCATGCATTTAATTTTAAATTTTATATGTGTTTTGTTGTTATAAGCATAGTTTTTGAGTTCAATTGATAATATTTGGTGGAGACGAACTAACGTAAGAGAGCCGAACTCATTTTTTGGAATGTACGCGACGGACTGCCAAGGGCTAGACTTAATGCTCCCATCGCCTTTCGGCAGGGGCAGATACCATGTGATTAACAATGATGATTTGTAACCGATACATTTGTATTTATTATTTTCTATTTAAAGTCTTTTTAGATCGACGTTTTCCTTCGTGCGCCCATGAATATATTTTACACATTGGAAACAGAAGTAGTTACGACAACATGGTTTATCGAAGTGTAAAATGTAGGAATCTAACAGACCAATCACTTGTTGACATGCTTATAACTTAAGAATTATTTGATAATGACTAAAACATAAATTTTCTTTCCTAGGTTTACACTTCGATAAACCATACTTGCATTTCCGCGATATGAAATGTATAAATTCATGCACGATACACACTAACGATATTCACCGCTTTAAAAACACTTGAAATAAAAATTAAGGAATAAAAATATAAATGAAGGCCTCCACATTATCGGCCAAGAAATATGAGGATTGGACAATGTTTTCTAGAGTGTTTTGATGTGTAAATCACAGATTACAAAAAAAATGTAAAACGAATTTAATTCGTAATTACGAATTACAAAATCTATTATAACGATTTCCACCAATTCGTTATCACATATTTAATCTGTTATAACAAATTATACAATTAGTGAAAACGGTTTAAACTCGTGATTTCGAATTCAAATTATATTTTTGGGAGGTCCTAAATGGGCTTCCGTAGAATCATGTCTATTAATCTGAAAATTTTTAAAAGCAAAATTAAACAGAAACGTACTCTATTTTACCGGCTCTGATTAAAATATTCTAAATGCAAGTCATCAAAATACCATAACTTTCATAGATATGAAAAATCTAAATTTAATTTTATTAGTTTTTCATTTGTTTTTCCCGCCTCTCTGTTTCATCTCTTAGTTGATATTGACACAGATTGCCAGGGGTGGATCCAGGATTTTAGAAAGGGGTGAAGTTTTTTAAAGAAAAAAAAGAAAAAATTTGGGACCTTTTTGGGGCTAAAAAACATAAAATAAGTGTAACATGCACCTTTTAGACGGTTCCTAATTTGAGCATGTGCATTTTATAGTTGCTGTAAAGTATAAGGGTTGGACATTTTTTATGCTGTGGATGGATCCAAAGCTATGTACTGCTATGTTACATGTGGGACTTGTCAGTAAAAAATAGACATGAAAAATTCTCGTTTGTTGTAAGTTAAGTTAGAATTTCTTGTTGTAAACCAGATATACGCCAGGCTATTCAATGAAATTTACAATACGACCGACACGATTTAAGAAAGACAACCAAGCATTTTTTATCCAAATGGTTGGTTGATATGTTTCACCCAACAAAATTAAGGGAAGTGAGGGGTTCCAAATTAACCAAAGGCTACGAATGAGTCTGAAATGACAACGAATTTCTGAATGACGGTCGACAAATGGAGACATAAAGGCCACATCAAGCAGCCGGTTGCAGTTTGGTCTTGAAAAAAATATTTTTATCAGTTCGGCGAAACAGACATTCCAGTCACACATGCAAACCCCAGCCCCAAAAAAATACGCCCGTTTTTTTATTCATCATGTTTATTTATTTAATGCTAAATAATTCCGTTGGAAATTTTCGTTTCTAATAGCAAAAAAAATGTACAAGATTATTGTTTTCAATCCAGATACGGCCAGAATTTTTGTTTTTAAAAGGCAAAAACCAGTCAGGTTTTTTTCCATGCCAAGAAATTGCTTCCGTTGAAATTCTGCAAATATCCCATAGAGCAAATTACATGGATGATTAATATTGACCATTTGGTATATGGCCGTGTTCTAAGCGACACGTATACACGTACATGAAGGTCATAAATTAATTTCTTGAATGAAATCAAATCTTTAGCTACTAATGACTGCCGTAGGAGGTCGACCGGAATTTTTAGCGAGGATTTCTTGGCTGAGGAGGGGGGGGGGGGGGGGGGGGGAGACCGTTTACAATTTCTTTTTTTTAAGCAATTGATTCATATTATAAAACGGCGTTTTTAACTATTTGTATGTACCGTTTTTATTTTTAAAAATTTTCCCCCTGTACCTCCTTTTGCCTTCAAATATCTCAGACTGTCTTCTCAAACATGGTTCATACCTTAGGCTTTAAATCTATCTAGAGCCTATCCTGACTGGGGATCATCATTCAGGTCCATTCAGCTATGTTAGTCTAGTTGAAATAGGCTGGGGCGTTTGGGGTTACACATGTTTTCGTAGGTATATAATATTGCTGTGGAACTTTTTTTTCATGAAAGTGTTATAGAGTATAACTTTCTGTCTCGTGGAATTGTGAAATAGAAGTCAATACGTTCTTGCCCAATCCTGTTTCGCTTTGAAGGTGTCATGATTGTCATCCTTAGCCTAAGCAATGTGTTACTGTAATTTGAATTTTAAAATGACTGAGTGACGTCTTTACGGCGAACTGGTCAACTTCACCATAGCGAATCACATGACTTTGACATAATCAGTAAATACCAGCAAAAAATATCATATAAGCAAAGAATTGTCGCATAAAAAATAAATACACGGGAAATGACAAAGTTCTCGAACATGTCGAAGTCTTGTCTGAGTAATCCCATTAATCAGTTTACCGTGGCAAAAAAAAAAGTTAAAACAAAGGGGACGTACGACCCTCTATGCCCCCTCTGTATCCGCCACTGATTCCTACACCATTCAGAAATGATTGCATATTACAACATCAATAAAACAGCTCGTGAACTAGTTTAGACCGGGATAACCACAGGGTCGTAACTAGCCTCTTCTATTAATGAGGCAAAATTTATTGGCGAGGGGTCTGGGGCCGCTTAAGGCACCAGAAGCTCTGAGAAAAATAACGCAAAATCGTGCATTCTGAGGGATTCCCGGACTCTTTCTGACATTGAAACGCAATTAAAGTTTAGCTATTTTCGACAATATTCTGGTCTCAAAGCAAAAACATAGATTCATTGAAATTTAAGACTTTTGGGTTTTATTGCCAACGTTAAAAGACCGTTATGAAGAATGAAGCAAAAATCGTAATTCTCATAATCATTAATTATACTGGATCTCTCTGTCTGTCTGTTCTTGTCTTGTATTGTGCTTAGACTTTGTGATTTTTTTATGACTAGATTTAAATATAGTGACAGCGCAGTATTATACTTTAAGTACTAGTACTACTGAAGTCGACACTAGGAACCATCTTGATCCTGTTTAATGGTATTTATGATTTTTTTTATTGTTGAAGACCCTCCAGCAACTTTGACTTTTGATCATTAGTATTTTTTCTATGCATTGACTTTGTGTGTGATTAGGTTTCGTGCACATTTACTCCATATTCCTTTAGTTTCTGTTAAAGGGTCTGAACATGACTTAATGCAAGTTTAACCCTTCAATGTAAAGGGTCATATAGCAATACATTATTATTTTTTTCAAATTATTTGATACCGGGAAATTGGTGACCTTACTTTAATTTAAACTAGTTCAGCTATCTAGTTTTATCTACCAAAAAAGAAAAAAGAAAAAGCAGTCATTTTTGTATTCTTTGATATCAAGTTCAATTCCCCATGCAGAAACGACCATTTTTTTCTGTGTCTTGTAGCATCGTATATTCTTAAATTGTTTTCTCGAACAATATCTGGACATCGGTTGGCATGTAACATTGCAAAACCACACGTTTATAAACGAAAATGAACAGACAGACTATAGTCATAAAGTAGGACAATAAATGAACAAAAGACAAACCCGGGACACAGAAATACTTACAATAGACCATCAACTCTGAAAACTGAAAGTAAAACAGAATATGGATCACGAAAAACATACAGGAGCGACACCAGAGAATGAAGAGAACCGTTGCGTCTTGCTAGACATTTTCCATGAAAACAATCTGATATTAAGACAATCTTTTGTATCAGTTTTTTTTTTCTTTTTTTTTGAAATTTCTAACATGAGGCATTTGCCTCATTTGCCGCAATGTAGTTACGGCCCTGAACCATTGACAATAAAAAGCACTAAAAATTATGTCCGTTCGTACGACTGATCGATTCTTATGTTATGTTTGGTTCTTGGTTATTACATTAGGAATTTGAACCAACTGTTTAGATTGGTCGAAGTTATGGGTGTGTGATCGTCTTATCGGATTTGTCCAATGAAATTCGTCAATACATTTTTATTGAGGTCATACCATAAACATTTCTGGAAACGTGATGAATATCAACGAACTATTAATGACGCATCATCAAAACATAAACAAACCATGTTTATGTTGACAAGACGTTGATTATTTTTTCGAATTCAGACAGTTAGAAAGCCAAATATATAGCATCATGACACAAATACAGCTTGGGTAATGTATAATATGTCAATAGAAATTAAATATTACTACAATTTTCACTTTTTTGTGCCATGTTTATCAACTTATGACCGGGTTAATCTGACATATTTTTTAGGTTAGTCGGTCAATACTAAATGTTTTAAAGACAGATTGAAAACATTCAGTCATAATTTTGATATTTGTAATGTAATTGTATCATTGCATAAATATGTCATAATTGTTTGGACTTCATAATAGTATAGATATTCTGGTTAATAGCATTGTGTCTGTGATTAGCATAATGACATATTTATATACAGCTGTAGTATCTAATTAATGTAGAGGATACTAGTACATCTGTACTACACTTCAAACACACAAGAAATTGTCTGAATTCTGACAGGAGGAAATATAAGTAGGAAAATCATCCCAAAAAGTTTTCAACAACTGTTTTTTACAACCAATTATGACTGTCATCAAAGTAAGAGAGTTAGCCTATAAAACCAGGTTTAATCCACCATTTTTTACATTTGAAAATGAATAAGTTTTGTATTGAACTGACCATGCTGACTGATAGAGGTACTGTTCATTTGTATTGAACTGACCATGCTGACTGATAGAGGTACTGTTCATTTGTATTGAACTGACCATGCTGACTGATAGAGGTACTGTTCATTTGTATATGAATGAGAAATGTAAGAAGACTATTTATTTAAATCAAACTCTTTGTAAAATTTCCTTTTATGATTTGCACTATTGAGTTAATTTTGTTTCTTTAAGTAGTTTAATTGTATCTGATAAATGATTTATTTGGCTTCTTCAATACAATGCAGCTATATAGGATTCCAAATGCATTAAAGGAAAAATATATTGGTGTTTACTTCAAGTTGAGAATGGAAATTAGGAATGTGTCAAAGAGACAACAACCCAAGAGTAGAAAAGATGCGTATGTAATATTCTAAGAAGCCAACTATTTATAAATGTAACACACTAACATTTCAAACTTTTGTATAATTCTATACCAGGCACCTATTTACATGGTTGAGATTCTATATTTTTTGTTTTGTTTTGTAGCATGGCTGCTGTTTATAGGAATAGCCTTATAAGGACCAGATTGTTTGATGGTCAAGGATGTTCATCTCAAAAGTGGCTTCACACTACAGACAATAAAGAATCATCTAATCTCCAGACCATTAAGAGGAATTACTCTGGTAGTGATGGGGATGGAGGTACCAATAGTAAGGGAGACAACTCACATACTGTAACTAAAATTAAAAACAATGTCAGCTGGATGATGAATAGCATCAAAGTTCCACAGATAACCATTCCTGATTGGAGGAAATTTGCACCGGAAGAAATGAATTTAACAGAAAGTGTCAGAAAAAATAAAGATAAAATTGTAGATAGTTTAGTTCTTAAAAAACAACAGTTTAAAAAGTTTCAAATGACAAAGAAACAGAAGTCAGACGAAACAAATTCAAGCACACCTTCTGAGCCAAAAGCTGATGCTTTTTCTTCACATATTCAAGAATACAATGACAGCATTGTTTCATTCTATGACACTTCAAATTTGAATGGTGAGAGTCAGACTGTCATAAAAGTAAAGGTCAATGAAGAAGATATTCCTCCAGTAACAAAAGCTGACAGTAAAGTTGACGAAGCATGGTTATCAAGAATTGTAGGTCTAGGTTTCTTTTCAAGCGCACCCACTAGTGAGGCGCAAGACAGTAAACCAGTGGTGAGAAAGGATTTTGTGTCCAAAGCTTCGATAGATAGCAGAACAAAAGGATTGGTACATAATCTAAAACAGGCCTCATCACAAGTATCAAAGCTGAAGAGGACTGAGGACTTGTGTACACATCTCATTCAGTTTCCTGATTCCAGAACCACTGCCATGAAGGTTAGTGAAATAATTTAAAATTTCATGGTGTTTCAGACAAAAACCATAAAACAATTTGTGATCCATTAATATAAATGTGAGGCTGAAGATACCAAATGGTAACATGCATTAAAATTCATGTTATTATGATAAAATAAAGCACATACACATGTACTGGAATATACCATTATATTCTGTATAAAGAACACTTTTTTGACATGATTTGATTATATTTTTGCATTATTTTTTTTGTCACTTATTCTTTCATATTAATCTTTAAAAGTTCCTTTAAGGACATTTAAGATATTAGAAATGATAAGTAATGTCAGTAGATAACAGACAAAGAGATTTCAATATAGATATAGTTCTTATGAACGCTGTCTTTATAATACTATATATATTTATTTATAAATATAATTGCAGGAGAAATGTTTACCTACCTTATTAAGACTGCACAAGACAAAACACAGACAACTGAAAGCTGAGGTGTCACAAGCCCTATCTCTGGTTGGGTATGTTCACCCTCCTAAAGGAAAAGGTGTAAGAGTTCTTTCTATTGATGGTGGTGGTACAAGGTAAGTGTTGAAGGCAGATGTCTCAAAGGTTTTGTTTTCTGATTAAAACACTCACATCTTATAAAAAAAGAGGATGTAGTATGATTGTGAATGAGACAACTCCCCAAAAGAGACCAAATGACACAGAAATTAACAACTAGAGATCATTGTATGGCCTTCAACAATGAGCAAAGCCCATACCACATGGTCAGCTATCAAAGACCCAAAGATGACAAATGTTAAACAATTCAAATAAGAAAACTAATGGCCTAATTTACATGTATGTACAAAATAATAAAGAAAAACAAATTATGTAACACATCAACACTGACAACCCCTGAATTTCAGGCCCTTTCCTTGGGACAGGAAATTTGATATCAAGCTCCATGTGAGCATGCTATACATTTGTACCATGTGGTGGGTTTTCACACCCATCTGTCATCAATAAAACTCAATTGAAATAGTGGGTGTATATTTTTAGCAATATGCAAACCTCCAATAACAGCACAATCATGACTAAATTTTGATATATTTTTTTCCATTTCCATCCTCATTTTTTTGTCTTAACCAAGTGTTATGAAACTTAAGGGGGTTCGCGGGTCTAAATCATTTATATAGGATTTTTCTATATTTTTCTATAAATTAACTTTATCTTATAGTTAATAGAAAAATAAAATTAAAAAATGGGGTCACCGTTCATTTGCGCTCACAATCTGCCTTCGAAAGAAGCATACATCTTTGAAAAAGTGATTTTTTTCTGTTGAACTAATAAGAGAAATAAAGTTAATATCGAAATAAAAAAAGAAATTTATTACAGAAATCGCTCAAATTTTACAATAATTTAGTTTAAGTACAGCATATATCGAAATTTTATTAAAAAATATAGGTCACCGATGAGTTAAAAGAGATATTTCAATTTTAAAGCAAAAAAATGGCATATTTCCACCAAAGGGAGATAATTTGGAACTTTTTCAATGATGTTTACATTTTAAAAGTCATCTTGGGCCAACACGAATTAATTGTTTTGAATGTCTTTTGTACCATATGATTAAGTAACAACTACAAAAGGTAATAAATAAAATTTGTATTGAAAAACAAATGTTTATTTTTTTTCTGAAATTTTTATACCCTCGAGCCTCCTTAAAGACAATGTTTACAACCATAAAACACAGACTAAGTTTAAATTGAGGTGATGTCACATTGGCAGTTCTCTATGTATGTCCCTTCATATTGTTATATGCAAGCTTTATGGGCATCATGTGTGTTCATTCTTCATTTATTTTAGATGAATATATATACGTATAGAAGTTTTATAAATTTCAGAATATTAAATGATATTTTTCAGAGGGGTCATAGCATTACAAACATTAAAGATGATTCAAGAACAGTGTAAGACAGATATTACCAAGTGTTTTGACTATGTGTGTGGAACTAGTCAGGGAGCCATTCTGGCCTGTCTTATATTTTTGTTAAAAGTTCCTCTAGTAGAGGCGGAAGAACGTTACATGGAATTTAGTCAAATGTTCAACAGAAATGCAGTATATGGCACTGGTAAACTGGTTTGGGAACAAGCTTTTTATGACACTGATTTGTGGGAAAAGATCCTCAAGTAAGTACCAATTTCTCTTCATAAAAACAGGGATGATTCCAGTATATAGTTTAGAGCCGCTTAGCATCCCTTAAATCGGGCAGCGGACCCAAAAAATTGTACATGAAAATGAATTCCCAATTCAGGAAAATAAAATAATAATCGATATATCTGGAAAAGTTTCTATCACCATATAAGGCAACTATAATTTTTCATAGTTTGTTGTCAAAACATTTTAAAATCTGGATAAGAATGCTGTTTACGATCGGATTTTATTAACAACGATTTAACTATGACAACATGTTGCAAATGATTTTAGCAGCCAAATTCAATTGTTTAATATGTTATCATGGTTATGGGAGTATTCGATCTTGTAAAAGAAGATCACCCATCAGGTTGATAAAAATGGGTGTCAAAGCAGACCTCGGCAGAGAGCAAATTCAAATTTTGATATAACATTGATGGATTCAGTTTAATGGGCGCCAATCTCGTAAAAGCAGATCGCCCAGCAGAGCAGGTTATATAATATGATGAAAACTTGTTTCGTAAAAGAAATTATTTCGTCAAAAGACAAAAGTTTGAGCGTTTTTTTGAAAATAATGTTGATGATAGACCATTCATGAAATACGATGTCATCATTATGGAACTATTTCAAAAGTTTTGAACATGATCCAAATAATTTTATAAAGAACACTGGTTCAATGCTTTAAATATCTTATCAATTAAGTATATGAAATTTTGTAATTGCTTTTCTGAATTCGACAATTGACCAGTTCAATTTGAAATCCATTTGAATCAAGGTAAATTTATAAAGATGACCTGTTGTTGAAAACATACTGGATGAATGATTTTTTCAGTGGTTTATGTTAGCTGAAATATTTGTTCTTGTAATAAGCCTGGGTAACTATTGCTAAGATGATATACTAGTGCATCATGTTCAATGATAATCATGTAATAACAGTAGCCCATCCAGAATTATTCAAAATGTTACAACTTACATGAACAACAGTGTACAGGTTAAACTTAATAATATACATTTTCTGTTTTTACAGGAAAATAATGTTGTTTCGTCTTAGATTTTATGCTTAAAAAAATCCTAATAAGAATACAAATTCCAAATTTGATGTTCAAGGTACCCATTTGAAAACACCTGGAATCATCCCTGAAAAAGTTATTTTTGAGTGGATATATTTTTTACAATTTGATTTCTATATCATCTGATTAAAGCTGTTGTTTCAGTGTTATATGTTTTGGTACTGTTAAACTGGATAAGATCTATCTGCATACATTGATTGGCTAGCTAACATAGAGTCGAGTTACTTAATCTGTGCACTTATTAATACTGCTTCCATTTGATTCAAGTTATGATGAACAAACATGTTTTTTTGCAATATAACTGTTTGTTAAGTTGTGTTCCAAATATCTGCAGTTTGATCATTAGAACAAACCAGCTACCCTTATCCTCTGGCATTTGTGCCCCAACAAAACAACCCTTGTCGTCAAATTAATTGAAAAATTTAAGGTTTATTGTTTTATTTAGAAGCAAAAAATGAAATAAGTTAGATAGGAAGAGAATTGAGTTAGAAAACTATTTCCTTGATAGAAATAAAACAAGAACCTTTCAATGATTCTGGACATAGAAATATATGATTTATGCCTCTACATACGATTGTACTTTATCTATTGTAGGATGAATTTCTCTGAAGATAAGACGATGGCTGACTGTGCTAAGGATGATACCTGTCCAAAGGTAGATAACTGTTATACTACAATCTCTTTACTCTACCATCTATTTATCTGTCCATTGTCTTCTGTAACTTGTGTAACAAATTGAAATACAATGAAACTCTGCTTAATTTTACATTTAATTTGGAGACCCATATCATATATGCATGATATTGAGTTTAACTGTCATAATCAATTTTAAGATTAGCTTGGCAGACATTTCCTGTCTAAAATTTTGAATATTTATTATACACAATAGTGTTGCTGGATTTAAATTATTCCATTTGGTCTGTTTGAAAAATTATATGGGGACGTAGAAAACATTGAAACTTATACAACAAATTAAAACAACTACATGTATCCCATAACTCTCAACTTGTAAAAAGGATCAAACATGATTCGACAGAAAATTAATGTTTTCATGAAACCTGTTTGGAAATCACTCTGTAATACTGGGACCATGATTATTCATCTTCAAACAAAGGGTTCACTCAAAACTATCACAAAGCGATGAAATTTTTCTTACATGCTTTGAAACATCATAAACCTTTTCCTTGGTATTCATACATAGTTTCTATTTTATTTACTCAGCTATGCACATATGTTCCTTTGTAATAAACATTTTTTGTCAAAATTAATAATATCAATATTTTATGTTACAGGTATCAGCCATCTCCTGTCTATTGAATGTTCCTAAGATGAAGAGTTTCATGTTCCGTACTTACAACCTTCCGCCAGGAGTGTATTCCCATTATCCTGGTAATTGTAAACACAAAGTATGGGAAGCCATTAGAGCCTCTTCTGCTGCTCCTGTTTACTTAAAAGAGTTTGTACTTGGAGACTTTATACATCAGGTAACTTATTCTCACCATTCCAACAGAAAATTTCAAAACGTTCTTGAAGTGTAATATTTTGGCAATAAGATCAGTCACATGGTCATAGTACAAACTATTTGGATGAATTCATTAAAAAAGTGTTCAGATGTGCAGTTATTGAACTAGAAGTCTTGTCAAATCAAAATTATAAATGTAAAAATGTCAGTGAGCTTAAAAAAAACCCACAACTTATTTAAAAAAAAAATAAAAATTGTCCAATTATAGCATTGTTATCTCAAAAACTATAACAGATTTACAGATACTGCACAAAAAGATGTCCAGCATGAATACAGGATCTCCAACGAAGTCACATTACCTTAAATTTCAACTGACTGACTTTGTTGCAAAGTTCTTAATCTTTAAATACGAAAACCAATTAATATCAAACTTGACAAGAATGATTCTTGGTGTTTCAGAATTTAGTTCATGAATAACATTACACTCTATCTGATAATCAACCAATGCAGCTACCATGACTAAAACACAAAAAATTGTAAGAAATAATTATTTAAAAAGAAAAGATTTATGTTCTGCTTAGTTTTCATCATAGTAAAATTTTATTATTTTACAGCAAATGGAGTCTTTACATTTTTCATGTTTACAAATAAAAAAAATGGAATAACATTGAATTGTTAATTTAAAATATATTCTTACTGATCTTTGCAGGATGGTGGATTAATGGCCAACAATCCAGCTGCTATTGCGGTGTCTGAATGTAAGCTGTTATGGCCTGATGAGCCAATTCAGTGTGTTATTTCCCTTGGAAATGGACGTTTTGAACCCAATTTAGAAATCACACCAAGTAAAAATGCTGTGAAAGAAAAAGTTGCCAAAATTATAGATGCAGCTACAAATACAGAAGGTAATTTAATGTTCATGTTGTGATGTTATTGTCTTATATTTTAGAATTACATTTATATATTGTGTACAGCATTAATTCCCATGTTGTAATAGTTTGTTGCAGAATAGCTTCATTTGATTATTTGTGGAATGTTAATTCACAGTTCTCCTTATATGAAAATTCTCCAACAGAGTTATTAGGAAGCAAGACTAATGATGTCCAATGATAGTATGGAAATGTAACCTAACTGAAATCTGTGTATTGTTTCACAGAGGCCATGTACACTTTCCACATATTTTACATCTGTTATTCCTCAGTCTTGTGAATTATGTACGTCTGAGGATTATGATGAAATTTAAATGGATTTGTTCAAAAGCTTAAGATACTTTGCTAACATTATATCAAGAGAATTTACAAATGTTTGAAAGTATCATTATAAAATACAAGTAAAATTTGAATTTGTCATATTTTTCACATATCATGCATGTGTTGGGCTTGTATTACACTTTCTAATTTTTATCCAAAAAATTGTTATCTGTGTCTTCTGCACATTTTTTTTGGCATTTAGTCCGTCAAGACTCCAAGAAAGTTTTTTTCACAATTTTTACTTACATGACTTACAACATGTACAACATTAATTTCAAAATGTCTTATCCTTTCAGTTGTCCACACAATACTCCAAGACTTATTGCCAACTTCAACATACTACCGTTTTAATCCTTACATGTCAGAAGACATCCGATTGGATGAGAAAAGGACAGAGAAACTTATACAAATGCAACAAGACACTGAAATGTATTTACGTAAAAATGAATTTAAACTGAAATGTGCTACTGAACAATTACTGAAACAAAGACAGCCACACCAACAAGCATTAGATTACATTAAACTGAAAGCCGATTCTTCTTTTTTTGCTGATTCTAAAATATTATGAGAAACAAAAAAATTATAGCATTATCTGTGATAAACTAGTCAGATACTTTTGATGGGATCTTAATTTATAATAAACTCAGTCTATAAGTAAGAAGTCTTTCTATTTCAGTTTAGTTGTAAAGGATGTATATCATGTATATTACGCTATCTTTTCTAAAATAAATTTTTATTTTACATCAGTTGTATGATATCAGATAGAAAAGGAACAAATAAGTTTTTAATAGAATGCATTTTATTAATATTTTTTCAAACTTTTTTCTTCTTCAGTGTTTAAACTTATGACAAGAATTTTAGATGGTAAATATGCCTCCGGGTGCGTGAATTTCTCGCTACATTGAAGACCTGTTGGTGACCTTCTGCTGTTGTTTTTTTTCTATGGTCGGGTTGTTGTCTCTTTGGCACATTCCCCATTTCCATTCTCAATTTTATCATCATAAAATTAATGATTCAAAGAAAATGTTGTTTTATTCCAGTTTTATGGGATTTAATAGAGATATAGGCCATTGTACTATCTGTTATTATATATATTGTATAATATTTTATTCCAGTTTTATGGGATCAAAAGCTGACTTTTTATGTTATGATTCAGTTAAGAATTAAGTATGAATTGTGATATCTAGATGTAGTCATACAAAGTGAAAATTTATGAATCTTATCTCTTTTTAATGAATTAAGTTTATATGAAATCTGTATTTCTTAATTCCAACACTTTTTCAGGTTGACTGACACAATTTCAGTGTACCTTGGCCTGTCTTGTGAATTTTTTAAGTCATTGTGCATAGTCCAAATTCTCATAAAGTGCTTTTTTGTGTAATATTTTGGTATTTTTATTGATTTTATATTATTATATACGTTAAAATTTTTGTCTTGTTGATATTAATTTATAGTATGTATTTTTTTCTTACTAAGGCATTACTATTTCGCGGGAGGAAATCACGTTTCACTAAAAATTTTCTAAAACTGCAACAATTTTGGTTTTAGTTATCTTATGTCTAGTTTTATGGAAAATTTAGCATAAAGAAATCCTATGAACTTTTATAAGAATATAAAGGCATGCAATTAGAACATGATAATGATTATTTATGACTTTTGGTCCAAAAATATGACAGATAAAGAGTTTTATTTACACAGTATTTTCAACATGTACAGATGTATAGGTTGCTATTGCAGAATTTCACCTTGTTATAAAAATATCATAATTCATTTTCATTCCTATTGCTGCTTGTAATTCATGCTGAATGGTTAAGGATGTTGCATTAAATTTTACTTTTTTTTTTAATTTGGGTGTGGATTATTCATGAGAGCTTGCCTTTTGTGCAGTAAAGATTTTTGCTTCAATGTTAGCAACTAGGGATATTGCTACATTGTATTTAGAAGAAAAATTATGAATTGATAATCGTTTGTTTTTAAAAAATGTTATTTTTTGTTGTTGTCTGAATACTATGCAGTTTGCAGCATTTTTATTTTTTCAAAACCTTATTTACAAAATTTCATTAATACTATGCAAATTAAACAAGGGTTTTATAGTTTGTTTGCTTTTTACAGTCTTGGACATTAATCATTTTAAATATATGATCGGTTAATAAATTGTTTATTTATCTGGTCTTATTTGTGTAGTGCTAAGTTGAATATTCATTCATTTATGCCCCTGTTGGCCCCTAATTTGTTGGGACCAAAACTCCCAAAATCAATCCAAACCTTCCTTTTGTGGTCATAAACCTTGTGTTAAAATTTCATAGAGTTCTATAACATGTATAAACTAATACTAAACCTATTGTGCAAAAACCAAGAAAAATGCTTATTTGGGACCTGTTTTTTGCCCCTAAAATGTCGGGACTAAAACTCCCAAAATCAATCCCAACCTTCCTTTTGTGGTCATAGACCTTATGTTAAAATTTCATAGATTTCTGTTTACTTATACTAAAGTTATTGTGCGAAAAACCAAGAAAAATGCTTATTTGGGCCCTTTTTGGCCCCTAATTCCTAAACTGTTGGGACCAAAACACCCAAAATCAATCCCAACCTTCCTTTTATGGTCATAAACCTTGTGTTTAAATTTCATAGATTTCTATATACTTTTACTAACGTTAGAGTGCGAAAACCAAATGTCTTCGGATGACGACGACGGACTATGACGCCAACATGATACCAATATACGACCAAAAAATTTTCAATTTTTGCAGTTGTACAAAAACAGATCTGATCAGTTAGAATACATTTTGATAAACTGCATGTTGAATAAATCTGTCTGGTGTAAAGTTTGCCATTTAGAACATTTCACTCAGCATCTGACATTGAACTGTTAGAGAAACACATTTGACAATTGACATTAATATTTATTCACTCTTCATTATTTTTTTTTGATTTTAAGATGTACAGAATACCTTAAATTTTAAAGTTCAAAAGATTTAACTATCTTTAGTGAATAAATATCTTAAACAACAGGGTTGTATGGTAGAACTTAGGTATTTGTATGGATGCCAACATGCACCTTTTATCAGTTGATGCTAGATACATTAGTCATTTATCATGTTGTTACACAGAGACTTGATTTTCATCTGATTAAAAGTCATGTTTTAAAGAAAAATTTGTCTTCTGTTTGTTTTTAAGTGCTGCTTATTTAAGATATTAGAGGGGGAAAATGTAGTTGTGCTACTTTTGTCTTAGCAAAATAAAGTTGCAAATGTTGGACAGCCGACATGAAATTAATTCCTCATATGCTATTTATAACTTATTTTTTTCTGTTTTTTGAAATTAATTGTTACTTATTATACTTATACTTGTTTATTGTTTGTGAATAAATGTGGACATGTGAATTAATCTTTGTTTTTTAATGTCTTGCCTCAACTTTTGTTGCAGTATGCAAGACTTCAGTATTACTTTCCACAGGCAGTGTAAGGCAGTGTAAACTGTTTGTATATAACTTGATATTTCAGCAGGTAGAAGAACTGGATGCTTGATATCTTGTATGCAGATAACTTGTTCCGAAGTTGCTTCTGTCATATGTCCATTGTCCTTGACCTTATTTTCATGGTTAAGCAACTGCTTGAAAAAAAAATCTTATTTTTTTTTCGTCACTTGAATATCTCTCTAATTATGAGTAATAGGGTTACTATATCAGTTGGTTCCATTGTCTACATGTCTGGCAGACAGGGTTCACCTGACCTCAAACTTATTTCATGGATCAATGATCAAGGGTTTAGTTACATGATTAGGTACATGTATGTTTCTCAAATACTACAAGCAGTAGGTCAACTATATGAGGTGTATGGAAAAATTGTAATGGGTACATGTCATTCTGGCAGGTTTCATCTGACTTTGACCTCTTTTTCATATTTAATTGGTCAAAGTTAAGTTTGTATACCCCATTTCTGGGCATCGTGTTTTCTGGTGTGTGGGTCCGTCCATCTGTTCCTCTGTCCAACTTTAACGTTAACATTTTTGGTCGAGGTAGTTTTTGATGAAGTTGAAGTCCAATCAACTTGAAACTAAGTACACATGTTCCCTATGATAATGATCTTTCTAATTTAAATGCCAAATTAGAGATTTTATCCCATTTTCATGGTCCACTGAACATAGAAAATGATACATGGGGCATCCATGTACTATCGACACATTCTTGTTGTGTTTTGATCTGGTTTTCAAGTACTGTAAGCAATAGGTGAACTATATTTGGTGTATGGAATGATTGTAAGGTTGACATGTCTGTGTGGCAGGTATCATATGACTTTTATTAGATATTATATAAGAAAATGTGGTATGAGTGCCAATGAGACAACTCTCCATCCAAGTCGCAATCTGTAAAAGTAAACCATTATAGGTCAAAGTATAGTCTTCAACACAGAGCCTTGGCACACCTAACAGCAAGCTATCAAGAACCTCAAAAAAGACTATTGTAAAACTATTCAATCAGAAAAACCAACGAGAAATCAGAAACACTTATCAACCACATCAACAGACAACAACCACTGAACATCAGGTTGCTAACTTAAGAAAGGTACATTGATAAGTTTTCTTGCTTAATGTTCAGTTTATGTGACAGTTGTAAAAAAGCTTTCTATTTGGGACTTTCAACATAATATCAATGATTAGTAAAGAAGGCAAGACATTTCAGCGTGTGTACTCTTGTTGTCATTTGGTCTGTTGTTCAATTACCGTAGGCAATAGATCAACTATATTTGGTGTTTTAACAAATTATAAGGTATAGATGTATGTCTGACCCAATTTATCTGACCTTGACCTACTTCTCGTAGATCTTTAAAAGTCTTGTGTGATACTTTTAGTAAATTCTTTAACTTTAAGACTTTCTTAATGAAATCTATAGTCAGTGAAGCAGAACGTTTTTTGCATGTCTTTATAAGCAAAGCTTACAGTTCTTTCATTTGTTATATGAAGGGTTTTCTTGTTTTGAAATAAATAGTTTTCCTTTCCAGAGGAAGATTTGATTAGTTTAGGAAAAACTTATCAATGTAAGGTCAAATACTGGTAGTAGTCCAGGACTCCAGGTCAAATGTTTTGAGGCCATTTCACACTCATTGTTTTAAAAGCTTAAAAGCCTTTGCGTATTGGGTAATTTGCTGCCAATTAGACAAAATCATATTAAGATAACATATAAGATTTATTCTATAAAACATATGTGCACACTTATCATAATATCATAAAACAATCATACACAATACTTCAACAACACACAATTGATTCACATTTTGTGCAACATTTACATGGTAGCTCACATCAAGCTATATTCATTCAATAAAAAGTTTCTGTAAAATGAAAAGTACAGTAATACATTGTACTGCATCTGAATTTACAAATTATTTTAAACATGTTCATAATAGTCATTGCAAACACATGTCTTTTTTAAGTGTTACAAAAAAAAATCATGAAACACTGAGAGTATATAATTATGGTTGAAACTCACTAAGGTATAAAAAAAAACACAAGGTAGAGAAGATACAGATTTCAATTATTTATTAAATGCTATAGAAATGAATATCATGAAATTGTACTTAAAGCATGTCACAAAGAATCTCAACAAATAAACAAACAAATAATATAACATGATAACAATATTATTATAAAATTTAATTTAGAATAACACTTGGGATGTTTGTCCAGCAAGGGTTCCCAGATTACATAATTTTAAGCAAGTAATTTAAAGAAAGGAAGTCATAAAAAATTTTTATTAAAATTATATAGCACATTTTTCTGAAGTTTACTTAATAAATTCAAAGTCATTTACACTGTTCAACAAGTCCTTTATAACCTGGTTGAAGGCTGCCCATTCTGTCGAACAGCACTCTTTTGAGATTCAAGCTGGAACACTGGAAACTAAGCAGAGATAACACTATAATGCTTAAGACTCTTAAAACTGCTTGTTTACCAAACATTAAAATTTATAAAAAATAAAAATTATGTCAAATCACAAAAGTAATTTCTGTTTTTAAGTAAAATCTATAAACTGGAGATCATTGACTCTTGGTTTTAAATGTCCATAGAAAAATAAGGCTTTTTAAGCCTACATGAAATCATCAAGTTTTAAATACCTATTAGGACATTGTTATATGTTTCAAATGCCCTTATAGACATCACATTTCGAAGCACTAAAATGATGTATGGTGAGTAGGGACCATGATAATACTGTGGAATCATTATTATTCATTGGATACTGTGGGTTTCCTGGTTACAGATGAATCACAAATTAAAATGCTCAACGAATTACAAATTTTCAATAGGCTTTGTATGCAGATTGGCAAAACCCTAAAATCAAAAATTGCCACCCACAGTAATCATGTAATAGGTTTTAAAAGTCATCAATCTTTATTTTCAAATAACAATGTAAAAAAGTGATATATCAATTAAGTATCTGGACCATAATACAAATATAAGTTTAACATTTATATATTTATTTTTTTTAATTAGTTTGATATTTTAAAAGTTTAAAAAAAAAACATGATATAAAAAATCTTAAAATTGAAAATATTCCCTGAAGAAATTTATCATGTGAAAAAGAAGATTTCTGATGCAGTCAGGTTTGCATACAACATGTACAAAGCCCAACCAGGTCTTTTAAATAATTATGTGGTCAAATTCAATTATGGTCCAGATACCTAAATGACCAGAATAATTCACATCACTAGCCAGTAAAATAATTGCACTTCAAAAATGGCATTTTTGACACAGTAGCTGGCACCATCTTCTTTCGTACTTCCAGTTGAACACCAGTTCCAACTTTAGAAAATGAAGTTTCCACATATCCCATGGATACATTCTTTTTTAATGAAGGTGAAGGACAACCACTTGTTAGCTCTCCAATCTGTGTAGTACCCGATTCATTATATATTTTTGTTCCACCTGAAAAAAAAAGGTTGAGATTAAAAAAAAAACAGTTTGAGATTCTTACATGAGACAAGTATATCTTGTATGATTTTTCTCTAACTACTAATTGTTTTTGCACAAATTAAAAAAAAAAACAAGTTAAAATCTTCATTCATAAATAAATTTTACTTACTACTTTGGTTTGCTGACCTACTAGTAGATTTTGTCTTTTGATAAATTTTGTTGCTTCAAGTTCTTTTTATCTTTTATAGATTTTCCATAACACATAAACTAGGGTACAAATTTTCCTTTAAGGACATTAACTCATATAAGTAGTACACTGACCATTTCAGCAATTTTGACTCTTGTAGATCTTGTCTTGCTGATTGGCTTAGTACATGTAGTTTTAAAGGAGAATATTTTTTATAAAAAAAAGTAAACTGAAGAGGACAATGACTTCAATGATGAAAGACCCAAAGTGATGAGAATAGCTCTCTTCACCATATGGGTGAGGTGGGTGAGCTTAAAATAAACACAATAAAATAAAACAGATATTAAAACATATCATCTTTTAATAAATTCTGTGAATATGCTTCCGACATTATCATTTGTTACACTATGGTACCATACAATCATATAACAAACCTCTAGCAGGTGGACCTTCAGATATAATTCCGATCCTTTTTCTCGTTGGCTTCTGTTTTATCTGTTCTAATATGACTTCTGCTCCAGGGAAATCTGCATCTTGTCTTCTTCTTTTTCCTTAATAAGTGATAAACAATAAAATTCAGATTACACCATAAACCTGTTCTTTATAAGGACATCTTTCTGACATACTGATGAGATAAGCCCTTTTCAACTGATATTTTCAGTCTACACTATGATGATCTAAATTACACCACTGTGAGATTAAAGTGTATATTGAGCACTCAAACAAATGTTTGACTTGATCACATTCTTTTAGTGCCTGTCACAAGCCATAGTGTGTTGAGCACTCACAATAATGTTTGACATTGCCATATTCTTTTTGTCCCAGTCCAATATATAAAAGCCTGTAGTCAAGTGGTTAATTTTGGTTGCTCTCTGTCATTACTGATTTTGTTTACCATAATATAGTTTGCTTAAATCTCTTCATTAGTGGAAATTCTCTTTTGTTTCATATTTTATTTAACTTTTTTTCGCTAACTTTACAGTCTGGATTATATTCATTGTTTAAATTCTTATTATTTATCACCTCATGGTAATTACAGCACTAAGGGATAATTTTTATAACTTGAACACTGCATCATTCTATTCAAATATTAGGGTATATCTAAATTTATCTGCTACACATATATATGTATGTAAAGTTGTTGACAGGGTTAGGGATAGCTTATATCATAAAATCAATATAATATTAAATAGATGAAAAAATAGATTTCAAAATACTTCAAGAAAAACTAACAATATACCTAAATCACCTTCTTAATTAATTCACTACTAACCAATGGTCCACATCAATGTAGCCTCTACAGGACTTGTAGTCTCATCAATATCATTCCCATATAAACATAGACCAGCTTCTAGTCGTAAACTATCTCTTGCTCCAAGACCTATTAATTTGACATTTCCTGCTTTTGAATTCATCAGTCTTATTGCTAGCTCCACACTTTTGTCAGAAGGAACTGATATCTAATGGAAAAATATTCTTAGAATGTATTGCAATTGTACTTGTTTTTTGTTTATTGGTATGTAAGAAAATAAACAATTATAAACATAGAAGTTACCAATTCTGTAAACCAACTTATTTTTGTGAATACTTTATTTTGCTTTAAGTCCAGGCACCTCTCTATCCCTTTTCGCAGCAATTTAATTTTGCAATTTTCAAATTTACTTGAAGTAGTTGAATTAAGATCGATCTAATTTTTTCATATTCACATTGTTTTTCTACTCAAGAATGTCACGAAAATAAATTGCTCAGGAAAATAAGTTGGTATACGGTATACCATTTTATTACTGACCTCAACACCATCTTCACCAGTGTATCCACACCGTGTTACCCTACAATCAGATATACCATATACACTACATTGTTTGTTTGTCATGAATGGTAAAGTGTTCATATCAAAGTCGACAGCTTCTTGCATCACCTTACCAGCAGATGGACCTACAAAAGATAACATTTTTAAAACACATTTAACTGTTTTAATTCATAAAATGATTTCATCACTACCCCATTAAAAAAGTTCCACCAATTATCAACCAGGTGTTCCGCAGCTTTCAAACCCTGAACAGTTGGGGCAAGTATGAACACAACATTTAAGCTTGATACAGCTCTGAATTTGGAGTGTGATTCAATAGTTGACACAGCATAGGTTTCTGACACAGAATGAATGTTGTCTAATGAACTAAATATTTTTTTTACCTTATTATGGTCCAATATCCAAAATCTAAATACATGGCCATGGATTGATTCAGCATATTAAAAAATCTCCAGAATTCAATTTTTGATGAAATCAAATAAAAGTTTAATTTTGGACCCTTTTGACCTCAATGTGGACCAATTTGATAACAGGGCCCAATAATCAAAAATCTAAATACGTGGTTAGATTAAGCATACCAAAGAACCCCATACATTTAATTTTTGTTGAAATCAAACAAAGTTAAATTTTTGGACCCCAATTTGGACCAACCTGAAAACTGGGCCCATAATTAAAAATATCAATACATGTTGAGACTCAGCATATCAATGAACCCCAAGAATTCAATTTTTGTTAAAATCAAACTAAGTTTTATTTTGGACCCTTTGCATTATAATGTAGACCAATTTGAAAACGGGACCCAAAATTAAAAATTAAAATACACGGTTATATTCAGCATATCAAAGAACTTCAATAATCAAATTTTTTATGAAATCTAACAACATTTAATGGACCCTTTGAACTTCATGTGGACCAATTTAAAAACGAGGATCAAATTCCAAAAACTTAAAACATGGTTAGATTTAGCATATTTAAGAACCTCAAGAGTTCAAGAATAAAACCCCATTGAAATTGGTCAAGAAGTAAGCAATTTAAACAAAGTATTAGAAAAGTATTGTTTTTGGCCCCTAATTCCTAAACAATTTAGACCATGGAAACTTATGGTACAATTTCAGAAAGATCCATACACTTACACACAAGTTATTGTCTCGAAATTATAAAGATACTTATTTTGACCCCTTTTGGGCCCCTTGTTCCAAAACTCCCAAAATCAATCCCAACCTTCTTTTAGTGGTTATAAACCTTAGGTTAAAATTTTATTGCTTTCTATTCACTTATACTAAAGTCATTATCCGGAAACCATCTGTCTTTGGACGACGCTGATGAAGACGACACTGACGACGACGACAATGATGACAACATGATACCAGTATAGGATTAAAAAAAAATGGCATACTGTGGATTCATTTATTTTTGTGAGTACCAAATTTTTAATTTACAGATATATTAAATCAGAAAGCATTAAATTCAAAGTTTAAACAATATAAGTTACCAAACTTAGAGGAATGTTCCTCATGTTCTCATCTGAAAATTGTTCTAAAAAGGTTACGATTACTATCACTAATAAATCTACCTTGTAGTGCCAATAAACCATTACATATAATTTCCACATCCACATCTCCACCTGCGTTTCTGAATAATTCAGCTTGAGTCTGAAGAGAAAAATCAGAAATTGAATGATATTCAATAAAACAACTTCCTTTCTGACATCAATGTCATTTTGACACTGGTGAATGGTTGTCCTATTGAAAGTCAAACCACATCTCCTTATATTCATATAATGACAGCTTCACAGTCTTTAAAAGCTATTTTAAAATTAAACTATGTCAAGCAACCTCCTTTTCAAATATTTTTTAAGTTCTGTTAACAAAATCATTGCTGAAATGATTTTTAAAAAATGAGAAAAAAATACAACTATGATTAAAGGGAGATTACTCTAATATATTTTATGATACTATTACATGTATCTAAACATTTTAGAAGATTTGGTTTAGATATTGATTCTACCTACAATGTATGAATTCAGTGTGATATGAAACTTCTTTACTTGAGAAAATAAAGCATAACTTTTTTCATTATTATAGTGAAGATGTGTCATGTGCCCTGTGAGATACAGTGGTAGAATATGTTTCTCTAATGATTTTCTTAAAAATATATTTAGGCAAACATTGAAGTTCTTCTCTAGTGATCTGATCAACAACTGTAATAATAAATGCACCAAAAAATTTCTGAATTTGCATTGTATCTATAATAGACATTTAAGATGTTCTACACAGTATTAAAGGTCATTTTAGACTAAAATGCATTTACTAAAGCTGTTGCCTTAAAACAAATATTGGATTATCTTCAAATATAACATACCAACATATTTTTCAAATCTTTTTCTGCACAGCCAGCATTAGAAACCACATATAAATATCCATCAGTTGTTTTGTTGATGATTAAATCGTCTAATATACCACCATTATCATTAGTAAATACACTCAAAGTTCCCTGATTTTCTTTTAATCCTTCAACGTCAGCTACAGTCATACTTTCGATGAATTTAATGCTGTCTTCGCCTGTGATCTTTGTCTGCAGCATATGTGAGACATCAAACAAACCTGCATCAGATCTAACATGGAGATGTTCTGAAGTTATTCCTGATTTATACTGTACTGGCATTTCCCATCCAGCAAATGGAACGATTTTCCCTTCATTATGAACATGGAAGTCATACAGGCATGTTCTTTTCAGATCCTGTAATGACAGTTAAATAATGTAATAATTAAACAAATATTTTATTCCATGTACATCTATGTACAAAAATGCCTGTTGATAATCATGTATAAAACTTTTTTTTAAATTAAGGATTAAGTTGATTGTTGTTTACTTAATGTCCAGTGACAAATATATTAAGGATGTACTTAGGTGAGGTTTTGGAATTTGTGTCAAATGTTCGGACTCCTTGGTGTTTTTCCATACAATACAATGTAAAATATTTTGCCCCATAACACCCATTTATTTTTTCATATAAGACTAAATAGCTCATGAAAGGTCATTTACCAAAATTTTAGAAGATTCTTAATTTTCTTTCTTTTGTTTTGAGACCCAACAATACCAATGTAAATATAAGGTAAAAGTTCGAGTCAGCCTTTTCCCGCCATATTTCAATTCTCAAATATCTCGAAAAGGAGGTCCATGACCTATCAATATTTTTAGCTTATGTTTATCCTTAATTGATGCTCTACCAGCTTATAGTATCAATTTTAACTTCTTAATTCATTAATTTTCACCTAACCTCACCTAAGTACATCCTTAAGTCGTACATCGTCATACATTAAAAGAATAAATTAATATTTTATTTGCAAAAGCATAAACATGATAAATAACATGCTTTGGCAATACATAAACAAGTATATACAATGTGACAAAACAACAGTGCATGATCTAATTTTCAAAGAATATTTCAGATAGTTACTTCGTTTAATTGTGATAGATTTTAATTGAACCAAATGAAAAAGTTTTAAATTATTTGGCCAAGAACAATAACATTTTAGCAAATATTCTAGTCTCACAGTTCTGTAGGCTGGACATACAAGTATGAAGTGGTTCTCATTTTCAACACAACCCATATTGCAGCATTCACATTGTATATACATGTACATATTCAGGACAAAAACTAATTAATATCAAGTATTTACTGAGAAGGCTATCTGGAATTTGCTATGCTAGGTAAAATATGGCATGTTTGGTTAGAAAAGAAATATTGCATTGCAACAGGCCACAGGCATTTACATTTTAAAACGATTGTATCCACCATATATATTTCATTTATCAATAAAACCAACATAATTTTAAAGGCTTGATAAGTTTACATTTTTTATGTTTTATAAATATGCAATTTCATTTGGGCATGTTGGCCAAATAATCAAAAAGCTCTCATCTCTCCTCTTCCTTTAATAGGTTTCTCATTTATTATTTGGAAGTGCTATCTAAACCTTTACAAGTGTTATTATGAATCATTATCATAGAGGAATGTATATGAGTGAAAATTTCAACTTTTATCATGTGTTTTGGAAAATAATCAGGATAATTATTCACAGTAAAATTGAAGAATTATTTCAAGACTATTCAACATATTATGATTACTACTTTTTAAAATTATGTCAGAATTGTATGAGGTGAAGAAATACAAAATAAAGAATTATAAAAAAAAATATGTCAGAAAGTAATAGATTTGTGTGATCAAATATGAAGATAAACATTTCATTGGTAACTGTATTTTTTTATTTTTTTTTTAATTATTTTACACGTCATTCCTTGGCCCTTTATAGCCGTCTGTAGATAAAGTAGATTTTGTGATGTACTGACACTATCATATTTTTCAATTACTTTTGATGAACCTTTTATGCAGTCTTCACGCCGAGTTGCAGCCCAAGCAGCCGAGGCTGGTAAAATTGCTCTCGGGCCTGTAAAAATCAGACCTACAGAATCTTTAACTAAAACTTTTCCAAAATTGAGCTGCGGGCCTGTAGATTAATCAGTTCAGCGTGAAGACTGTTTATGTAGGTATGAAGTTCATTAAAGCTTATGTTATGTCCTTGTTTGTACACTATGGCGACTCTATATAAAGCTTATGTACTTATTTTTTTTTTATTAACCATGTTAAAATTGTTATGACAGTTAATTGAACACTAAAACAGCTTTTGCAAGAAAATCTAATGACTTGACCTTAAATTGTCAAGAAAATCATTGAACTTGTTAATATCCCTGATAAGGCATATATATTTAAGAAACAATAAATTAAAACTATAATTTTTTTTTTAAGTTTTTCATCAAAATCTGCAACTGACATGACTGATAAAAAGTTAAAATCAAGAGAAACATTAGAATTACCAAGTTTGTTTGCGATTTGCAAAATTTACGAATATGACTTTGATTTGAGATCAGACTATTCTTAAGTCTCAAAACTCTTGAAAACATGATAAGTGAGGGTGAAATCTACAAGTTCACTTTAATCTTGCAGATGATACGATATTATTTAAGGCTTTATTTGTGAATGATATTTTCGCATAAATAGAGTTTAGCAAAAACATATAATCGAAATTATTCCACGAGGAAACAATATAAGAACTAAAAGTCTTTTAAAATAAGTAAAAAATTTATTCAAAAATTAAATCTTTGTTGAATGTTTGCAATTCGAATTCGAAATAAAGGAAGGTTATCTTTTGATATTTGTTTCAGTAGCTGTCATTGGTCAAACAAAGAATTAACTCTTTATAATGTTTTTTTGTTTCTTCGTCGTATAAATTCATTTTGTGTCAATTGAAACCACGCCAGAATTATTATTGCAATTCAGTTTTCGCTTTATACAGCTCAAAATGATCAGTGAATACGACTTTAATTCCAAAGTCTCCGACCAATCAAAACTTCAGACACAGATTGACCCAGATTGCTGAATTCCTGTCGAAATTTTACTCATATTTTTTTCACAGAAAAGACCAGAAGAACCGACAAAATGTTATATTTAGAGGATTATTTAGAAAGTAAAATCCATGTTCTTTAATTTGCCTTCCTTATTTTTACTCCTAGATGAGAATCTAAACCATTTAATTCGTTTTCAGATTTCTTTTGTAGAAGGGAGACAACTCCATTTACCTCAATGTATGGAGCACATGCTTCACATAAATTTCAGTGAAATATTTCAGATTTTAAATTTTGCAATTAAATAGGGAATTGTTCTCCTTCAGTGTACCAAATGTTCAAAGAGGGGGTAAAAACAGTTGAAACTTTCAAGGCGCAAACTTCAATCACCATAAATTTGATGATTTTCAAAAATTGCAGAGTTATTTACAATAACGTAACTGCATGTGTACGCCTCTCTCACATCAGGGTTATCAATGCACATTTTTTGCGATGGAGCAGTTAAGGTGTGATTCACTCCCGTCAGACTTAATGCGTTGTAGAAACATGAATATTCCACTTTATTAAGGGTCCCCTATGGCTAAAATGGCTGTATTTTCACCTCAAAATTTACTCTGAGTACAGACAAACCTTTGCATCTGGAAAAGTTTTAAGGCATAGCATGCCCTAGATAAATAGAATTCAAATGCATTGTATGATTTAGAAAATTCATGACTTAACTGGATTTTGCACTACACTTTTTTCGTCTCTGCAGAAGATGAAAAAATTAACAAACAGTTGAGTTTACCTTGATATGGTCCACTCAGGTACACAGTTTAAGTAACCAATTATTGCCAGCCCATCTAATGTCCATGTCAATCAATACCGCTCACTTCAATAGACGTATTTACACTTGTATGCAAATTTGTCCAACATTACGTAGAATCACACAGGTTCCCGTAAACTTTGACATAACAATTCAAAAAATTTGACGTCACAATAAAAAAGTGATTGTTGTTTGATGTCAAAAGGTTATTCGGAGGCGATCTAAGGTCATTTGGAGACAAAATTCAGCATAATACCAAAAGTGTAAATACCTTTATTAACATGTTACCTGTGGGAAGTTCTCAAACCTGTTTCCCAACTTTAATAGTTTATTTTGGCACCTTCTTGAGGAATGAAAAAAAGTGCATGGCAAAAAAAGTTTTTATTTTTCTAAAACAAAACATATTTGAAATTTATTTATCTAGGGCATGCTATGCCTGCAGATTTGTCTGTACACAGAGTAAATTTTGAGGTGAAAATACAGCCATTTTAGCCAAAGGGTCCACATGAACCTTAAAGACCTTACCTCTACATGGTAAAATTGAAACACTTGAATCATTGACATAATTGTGTGGCATCAGAAATTTTTCTTGCCATGTTGAAATTTGACTGGAACACTTGTGATATATAACTATATTTGAGAATTAGCAATAAGATGCATACTCGTTCATGATGTAGGACATAAAACTTGTCTAATTTATCCCTAACTAATACCATGAATACCTGTAACTCAAATTTTGGACAAAAGATGATTTTTAAGGATTGAGCCACATCTACAAGTTTGCTTTATTATTACCTCTTAAACATCAATATTTGAGGGAATAAAATGTTAAATAAATAGTTCTTTTGGTGTGTGGCTTCCATAATATGTCATGATTGGTTAAAATTTATACACATACATTGTACATCATGTACATAATGATATATAAAAAAGAAATGCAAGTACAGCCTGTACCAGACAAAAAGTCAATTACATGACAAAGTAATGAATTACATTAAAATTACAATATCAAAGTAATGAATTTCTTTTCAAATGCATTTGTGCTCAGAATTTTATCATATAGAATTACTGAATAAAATGTGAATCAACTAATAGGAGGCTTTTACAATTACTGTTTCATGTTTACACATTTGTAGAGGCATTGTTTTAAGATTTGAAATTACTTTTTAACATTTAATTATTAATGTATGTATAATATATATATATATAGATATGTTTCAAAGGCATCCATTACATGCATTACCTGAGTTTACCTCGCACAAGATTTAATATGTATGTACAGTGTAACCAGTGCCTAATCAGACACCTGAGTATTCCAACATCCTGCTTTAACTGACACATTTTCATGGTCCCCAAAAATATACTTATCTTCAATTCTTTGCTAGGATGAAATTTAAAAATAAAAGTGACAGGAGTTTTGAGTAAAAATAAAAAAGAAGGATGAGACACTTTGCAAAATAAAAAAACAGGATGACAATTTATGTAAAAAAATAATTCAGGATAAACTAAAAAAGAAAAGGCAGGACTGAATACAGTGAAAAATAAAAATAATAAAGACCAATTTAAATTTGTTCTATATAATATAAATATATTGTGTTTTATCTGCATATGTGTACACACTTTTATTGTGTTGCACTCTCTTGTTGTTATTGTTCCAATGTTCATAATATTATTCAATTTGTTTAAAACATTTTTTACGCAAACCAGCACATGCTAGGACTTTCTTATTATTAATAAAAAAAACTGTTTTATAGTGATAGAGAATTTGCCTATGGAAATGAGAGAAAGACTTACAGAAATGAGAGAAATGGATTTACAAGTTCAAAGTAAGATATGTATGATGCAAAGTAACTACAGTATAGCATTTACATTACCACAATATAGTTGTTCATGTTCGACATATAAGAAATATTCCTTGGATTATAAAAGTTTTTTGAATATTTTATCATTTGTATGCTTTTGGTTATCATGGTTATTATGAATTTAATTTCACATTATGAATTTAATTTCTAATTCTAAATTTCTTATTCTGAATTTAGTTTTACATTATGAATTTAATTTCTCATGAATTGATCCACCATTGTACGTAGAGGGAGGATGATTTTCTGCAAATAATACACGTTTATAAAAATAAGAAGATGTGGTATGTTTGCAAATGAGACAGCTCTCAACAAGAGACCAAATGACACAGAAATTAAAAGCTATAGATCACCGTTTGGCTTTCAACAATAAGCAAAACCCATACCACATAGTCAGCTGTGAAAGACCCCAAATTGAGATATGTAAAACAATTTAAAAAAGAAAATGTGTAGTTAACGGTCTAATTCAAGTGCAAAAATATGAAGTATGAAATAATGAAGGAAAAACAAATATGTTACAAAGCAACAAACGACAACCACAGTGAATTACAGGCTCCTGATTTGGGACAGGCAAATACAGAATGTGACAGGATTAAACTAGATTGATTGTGCCAAACCCTCTTCTAACCTTGACAGTGGCTTAACAGTACAACATAATGAACAAACTAAAAAGATCTACTTTCTGTTTTAAAGTTGCAAAGAGTTTTAGATGATATTGGTTAATTAATTACAGTGCATGTTATAATTTAGATGTTTTGATAGCTAACTATTTTGAAAATTTCTTTCATATCCTCTAGATCTTCATGAATAACTAACACTGTACAAACTATTTCAGATGCTCTTGATGAGTTGGATGAAAGAGTCAAATCTTTTTTCAAGAAATGTACACAGCCAAATGCAAAACAAGAGTGGAAAGATGAAAATTTTGAAAAAATTAAAAAGGTAAACAATATCATTGATGTAAAATAAATTGTTAGTAAAATAAAAAAAAATAATGGAAGTATATACATGTTACATATATAAGTGCCTATAAATAGCAGCACATGACATACAAATCTATGGGAGTGTGGATTAATCAGTACAGAGATTAATTCAATTACACAAATAAAATTATAGATTGCCTAACAAGGTTTTAACACACTATTTAGTATGTAAATATAAGAATGTTTAAATTATTTACAAAATGATGAAAATAAACGCAATATTTCGCTAAACCAACTAGCTTTATCAAGCGTGCATCTATCCTGGTGAAATCGGATGTAGATGATGATGTTACATATATATATTTACAGAAATGAAAGATGTTCATTGCTTTTTTCATGCATCAGGTAAAAAGAGTCAAACATGTTATGGTTAGTGATTACACAGCTTTGAGCTATTATTACAATGATGACTGGAAAATCATTTTTTTTTATCAGAAAACCTGACACTAAGATGATCATGTTGTTACAACATTCCTAAACATGTATTTTTGAAAATGGAATTCTACTTTCAAAAGAAAATGTAAAAAGACAAGCTATAAGTAAATTGTAGAAAGTAATCTGTAATGATGAAGTGTATGCTACATTCTTTAAAATAAAAATTAAGGGGGATTGGGAAATCAGCCTGTCTGTCCAATTAACTGCCTGTCTGACAGTTTGGGGAAATGATTTAATTGAACAATATTTGTTTTATATTCTGGTATATGTAAATAGGTTATTTAGTAGAGATATCTTCCTAAGTCTTGTTTTACTTATTTAAATAAAAAAGTCATATTTTCTGTTTTTCATGTATTTCTCTTGGCTACATTATTTAAATAGATTGTTAATGTGTCTGTCTTTATAAGTTGTATAAAAAAAAATAGTATTCATAGCAGTATAATTTGATGGTTTTAGTTTATGGAAATATCTAACTTACATCTATATATTTCAGGACTATTACAAATCTTTAGAAGATGCAGATGAAAAAGTCCATTTAGCAACTCATATATATGATTTAGTAAGTCTTGCCAGTCATCTTTTATATATGTATTATAGAAGGAACAATATCGAAAACACATTTGTCTTTAAATGAAAATGTTTAATACTTATGCATTCATGTATCATCAAGAATTGCTAAAGGATTATATTGAGAGAGAAAAAAAAAGGGAAAAAATATGGGTACCAAAAGAAGTAAGACGTTGTAGGTCCACCAAATGCTACACTGAAATGTTTATATTTTTTAACTAAAGTTAAGTCAAATGAATATAAATCAAGGTTGCTTGATAAAAATGAATGTTAGGTAATGTATTGTAAATATTTCAAAATGACATTAAACCAACAACTATTACAGATAAACATAAAAGAGGGTAGAAATGTTTTACTGTCAGGTGTCAAACAATCATTTTTGGCAACTCTTATCCTGGAAGTGGTTAAAATGTTACTGTGATTCTTCAAAATATCCTTATTGTGATTCGTCAGAGTCTCAAATAATTATTGCAACTGTTTTTTTCAGAAAAATTTAATCTAATTTCAAAATTAGTCGATTTTTTTATTGTCTAAAAAGAAAGTACATTTTATTGTCATGCACAAAAATTACTGTTAAAGTCATTGGGTGTGAATTTTTACCATTATTCGTCATAAAGGTACACCCATTACAACCCTTATAGAACCTTCAACAATGGGCAAGTGTCTAATCCAATTCCCAAATGTTATGAATTAACAGAATTTTTAATATTTTAAATATCAAATAATATCTGTCGTTAAATGTTGTCATGCATATATTTTCAGGTTGACAGACATTTAAGAAAATTAGATCAAGAATTATCAAAATTTAAAATGGAACTTGAAGCTGATAATGCTGGAATTACAGAAGTTTTAGAAAAAAGTAAGTAGAAGTTATATAACATCTGGACCACCTCTCATATAGGCTCTGACAAAATAATTTTTATTAAACATTTGAAGGCTCTATTCTTGTTTAGTCCCCATTTACTTTTTGATCTTTGTCAACATCAACAAAGAGTATGCAAATTTATATGAAGATGGATGAAATTTTACTGTGTGTAATTTTCACAGACCCATAGTGAGCCTTTTCATGTGGATAGACAATAAAAGTGCATTACAATGTATATTTTCAGGGTCACTAGAGTTAGATAAACCTCCATCTATCAATAATCATAGAACAGAAAGTAAGTAGAGTAATATTAAACAACCATCGTTGGTTATTACACAGATATTTATAACCTACATGTACTTCACTACTGAATATATACATGTCTTGGTGCTTATGTTGGTCAAACAAAAAAAATAGAAAATACAAGACATTTACATCTATGGAAGGTTTTGTCAATACATGCAAAGATTAATTCCTGTACACAAAAATGTGATTTCCCTTAAATATAGGAATATTCTGACTGCCTTTGTTTCAGAAACAGCCAAATATATGTCATTAATATCTATAAAGATACCTATGATAGTCTTTTTCATTTTTTTTTGTAAATGAATTTTGATATTGCCCAGCTTATATCATGTATATGTGTTTCAGCAATATATATAAGTACAAGTATTATTCAGTTGTTTGAATTTTAATTTATTCTAAAACTGCCTCTTTGACTTGAAAAAGTATTATTGGAAATTTGACAATTCATTAAAAGAGTAAAACAATTACATAAATACTAAGTGATCTGTGCTAGTGACAAGGCAATAGTGATGAATGAGTTCCTTATACAGAGATATGTTATATATTACAGAGAGAAGAATTTTGCATTCTCAGCCTGTAATGAACAATCACTCGTCAGAAAAAAGAATAGCAACAGAAAAAGTTTTGTCATCTTTGGCCCATGAGGCTGCATTGGAGGCAATAGGTCAATCACGTAAATCACAATCCAACTCTAATTCTCCAGCATTATCAATGTTCAACTCAACATCAGTACCATCATTAACTTACAGTCTAGGTAAGTCTATCAATATATTTATCAATTATGGACCTTTGACACAGACTACACAAAATACGTCGGACCGTCAGACAAATCTGGTGAATAATGGATCGGTCTGGTAAAAAATTTTTGAATTCCGGTTCCGAATGTCCGGTGTTTTTTTTTCATGGATTTTTCTAACATTCTAGCAAAATTGCCAAACGATCTCAAATTCATTTTCATCTTTTTTAATCATCACAGCGATGTTTATTTTGTTCAACCGCTAGCTTTATGCCGAAAATCGCCAACCAGTAATGTGTAAATCCAGGTAAAAACATATCTGACTGTCAAAAACAACAATGGCTGCCATCATTGGCACAACTGGAAATGTGAATAAAACCGGATCAGATTCTGGGAACGGATAAGGATAATTCCGGGTTTGCCGATTAAATACAATAAATGAATAAAAATCCAAGCAGATCACAAAATTCAGCTATGAAATATAAACACCAGAATTGAAAACCAAAAGATATATGAAAAAGAAAGAAGAAACAGGAAATAATAGTTTATACAGAAACTCTAAATTATGTTTAGTTCACAAACATTGTCAAAATCCAATAAAATGGGACATTACTCTTCACTGAAATGCATTCAAGCAATAATGTGCACAACTTTCATAACAATATACCCTCTTGTTACATCATTTTGTTTTTGTGCATTTTGGGGAGGAGTAGGGCACAACAAAGTCATATGTTTGTTGTTTTTTGTCGGATAATATAGAATTAGATGTAAAAAAAAATTGGTTTTGTAAAATTTTCATTCGGTCTGGTAAAGCTAGGATGCTTACCAGACCGAATGTCCTGTAAAAATAAAATTCATTCGTGTAGTCTGTTGACAAGGTCAATATGTTATATACATGTATGAACCTGTGCAAAGGAGTAGGTTCAGTAAGACCCCTTTTTGGCCCCTAAATATAGCAGTTTTACAAAATTGTGAAAATGTAATCTTTTAGCTATTTATTGGAAAGAAGACTGATTCTGCTACACAAATATGGGCTGTTTTTGACACAACAATGCATATTTATAGGGTACTAACATCATTAAGTCATGCTAAATTACTGAAATCTTAACAATTTTAGCATTTTAGTTAAATTTTAGATGGTTTCCAGCTTAAATGAAAGTGGCCGCATTCGTGTTCATTCATAATATTGAAATGTATATTGTATTTTATGATTATACATAACATATATAAAGGTTGAGGATGAACACGGATGCGGCCACTTTCATTTTTGACAAAAAACTACTGAAAAGTGATGTTTGTTTGCATATTTGATAGATTTTTCTTATTTAAGCTTGAATCGGAGCGTTTTAATGACTACATCAGTTAAAATCTTTCACATAAACTAATTGAATCAATTGAAATAGACACTTAAGTGTTTAAAAAGTGTCCAAAATCTTTCGTTAGATAAACCTGAAATTTGAGGCCAAAATCGGCCCTTACCGGACCTACTCCTTTTATATATATTGACCATCAATATACATATTAAAATACAAACATACATGTAGCGTCAATACACTTAAAAATAGAAATTAGGCTTTAAAGAAATATGTAAAATAACCTTTGAAACATGTGATTGTAATAACCAAGAAAGAAATAAGATATGAGTGTACAAACTACTTAATTTTTACATACACTCAACTTTTCTTTTTATTTATAACATATACATTAAGATGCATTTGAGCTCCGAAATGAATGTTTAGTGGTTTGCAGGGTAATTCTATGCACAAAATAAAATTGTGTAATGGTTAAATAATAACAAAGATACATCTTTAGAGATCAACATATTGTCTTCATCAATAGATATGTTTCTATGATAGATACAGTAGAAAAGCTCAAAATTACTAGTGTCTACAAATCCTTTGCAGTGTGTGGTTTGGATTATAATTGAATTATAATCTTTGAGATTGGAATCACCCTCAATTTAATCTCAATTAGTGGAATACCTATAAAAAAAATGATTTTGGCCATAATTTTATTTGTCATTTTAGCTCACCTGGCCAAGTGAGCTTTTCTCATCACTTTGCGTCCATCGTCGTCGTCTGTTAACTTTTACAAAAATCTGCTCCTCTGAAACTACTGGGTCAAATTTAACCAAACTTGGCCACAATCATCATTGGGGTATCTAGTTTAAAATATGTGTCCGATGACCCGACCAACCAACCAAGATGGCCGCCATGGCTAAAAATAGAACATAGGGGTAAAATGTAGATTTTCGCTTATATCTCTGAAACCAAAGCATTTAGAGCAAATCTGACATGGGGGTAAAATTGTTTATCAGGTCAAGATTTATCTGCCCTGAAATTTTCAGATGAATTGGACAACCCGTTGTTGGGTTGCTGCCCCTGAATTGGTAATTTTAAGGAAATTTTGCTGTTTTGGGTTATTACCTTGAATATTATTATAGATAGAGATAAACTGTAAACAGCAATAATGTTCAGCAAAGTAAGATTTACAAATAAGTCAACAGTTGACCCCCTAAGGAGTTATTGTCCTTTATAGTCAATTTTTTACAATTTTCATAAATTTTGTAAATTTTTACTAACATTTTCCACTGAAACTACTGGGCCAAGTTCATTATAGATAGAGATAATTGTAAGCAGCAAGAATGTTCAGTACAGACACATCACCATCACCAAAACAAGATTTTGTCATGAATCCATCTGCGTCCTTTGTTTAATATTCATATAGACCAAGGTGAGCGACACTTTTGTCTCGTCTGCACTCTTTAAAGTCACATGGTATCGCATTATTAATGATATGTAAATGTTAACAGGTCATGTAGGAGCAGGGAGTAATGCTGCCATTGCAGCCGCAGCATCACAGGCAATAGCAGCAACACAACAGGTATGTATCAATATCTGGGATAATATCCCACAACTTTGATTTGTAAACCATGGCCAAAAATCACCGTACAATGATACATGTTGCTATTTTCAATAATTGACTGAGCTTATCCATTTGTGGTGATTTGAAGAGCATAGGATCATAAAATAAAGATGAAAATACTATGGTTTCCTTAAATGTATACAAATGAATTTTAAATGATTTATTTGTGTCAAAATAGCTATAAAATTGAGAATGGAAATGGGGAATGTGTCAAAGAGACAACAACCCGACCATAGAAAAGACAACAGCAGAAGGTCAGCAACAGGTCTTCAATGCAGTAGTTATGTTTACTTTATGAGGTGCTATATCAAATGACCCTTCATTGTTTGCTATTGCAAAGCTAATTTGAGAAATTGAATCTCTCATGGTACAACAAAATTTACCACATACGGTATAAAAAATTGATAAAGAGCCATCATTTTAAGTAGGGAATTAAAAAATATGTTACTATTACAGCCTTTCTTCAAACGAATAGCACTTTATCGAATGACTTGAAATCAGGAGACTTATAAAGCCTTTAAGAAATTAAAAAAATATCAGCACACACAAGCCTGCTTGAATACTATGTGCCAATTTAATCTTAAATAAATATAAAAGATCTTGAAAATAACTTATCTTATATTGTGGTTCTGAACATTGATATGAACATTTTGGCTGTTTGCTCCATTTTTATAAATTTTCAAAATAAACTTTTTGTGCAGGTTTAAACAAACAAATAAATCATTACAGTATTGTTGCTTTCTACAAACAATTTGAGGGTTTGATAACTTGTGTGTTATGTGATTGTGCAATAATTAAAAATAACGCCTGGTTGAAAATATCTCTGTATTACCATGATTACCAAATTTTGAAGAATATGCTTTGTTTGTCATGTTTGTAGACTTTTACAATCGTTTTTTATTTAACAGTCTCTATCTTCACAGGATTTCATCTCAAGCGGTATTACTATTGAAACTAAAACTAATACTAGGCGTGCAGAACAGAGCAATAGAATCAAGGTAAAATATGTCCGACAGAGATTAAAACTTCAACACAATGTGTCCTTGTAGTACAAATGGTATCTAGATTAATTTAGGTCTATTTAGATTTTGATATTAAGAGAGGCATATGGATAGGATGCTCAAGTCCATTAGTTTTCATAGAATTATGGTATGGACATGTTGAAAGTTATTCCTGTAACATGTGTAGTGTACATAAAAATACAGGAATATTGTTTTTTTGCAAAAATGCAACAAAAAAGGTTTCACACAATTAAAAATTAGCCATTTTGAATTACAATATTATTTGTTTGCAGCTTTTCCTGAAAAATTAATAGTTACTCTCTTATTTTTACCCATTCAGCCATTATTAATATTATTTCAAGAATGGAAGTTGATTGGAAAATTGATAGATGAACAAATGAGTAAACATGTTTTAATTTGCAAGATTTAGCAATAGCATTTTTTTATTTATTCTATATTTTTTTTGTCCCCAGTGTTTGAATCAAGTTCTGTTTCTTTTACAGCTACAACATGGCCGACGCACTCCAAGTATGAAAGCTAGTTTAATGGCCATGTCAGAATTAAGTAAAGAGCTAACTATACCTAAAGATGTTTATAGTTCAGCACCCTCAACTCCTACAGCAAGTCATGAACCCAAAATATCCAGATCAAAAAAGTAAGTGTTACCTGAAAAACAATACTACTGTGGTTGCATTATTATTCTTGAATACCTATTTTCGTGGATTTCATGGGTACAGGTAAACCACGAAATATGATAAATAATGAATGACAAATTTTTTATAGGCTTGTAGGCAAATTGGTACCCATGAAATAAATGAATCCACTGTACATCACTGTATACAACTTTGATATTTGTGATCATATTTACTGTAGTTAGGGGTCATCCATAATTGTCAACCATTTTCCAAAGTGTACAAAACATACACTTTTTCAGACCCCCCACCCTCCCTCAGAAAGTGTACATCAACCATTTTCAGATTTCAAGACAAGAATCAATAATTCTTAATAAAAAGAAGATCCTGTCTATTAAAGTTTAGTTTAATATAGAAATTTGCATTGAAAAGAAACTGAAACATATCTGACTGTTTTATTTCATTTGATGAAGAAGAAAAAAAGCGTACTGTAAAAATATTGATTTTTTTAACCCCCTCCCCCCAAGTGTACGTTTTGTACACTTTGGAAAATGGTTGATAATTATGGATGACCCCTTAATTCAATTTATTTCAAAATGTTCAAAATTTTACTCATATAAAACCTACATAGAGATAACCTGTAAAAAACTGTCTGTTATCTTTATAATGAGGACTAAATTATTTATTTGTACCACTTTTTCCTGAAATTGTGGTAAAATCTTAAAAGGCATTTTAAGCAATTGGAAAAGACTAATATATGCTTTTCTGTTAACACTACACTTAACATAGATTGATATAAAAATATATGTGGTATGAGAACCAATGAGATGACTCTCCATTCAAGTCACAATTTGTAAAAGAAGGCCATTACAGGTCAAAGTACGGTCTTCTACACAGAAACTTGGCTCACACTGAACAGCAAGCTATAAAAAGCCCCAAAAATGACTAGTGTAAAACCATTTAAACATTTTATTTTGAAATCTTGACCCTCCCCTATACCTCTAACCAATGCATTTATCTAATATTATTGTATTTATAGACAAACTACCAAGGCAGCTCAACTCACTCAGTCACAACAACAGTCCTCATCGCCTGCTATCGTCTCAGCAGCACAGTCATTACTGGCGCAGAAACAACCTCTCACACCACAAACACCTGCCACTCCTGCTGAAGCATCACCTCTTATACGGGAGGATGCTAACTCAGATTTACAGATTGTTGATGAACATGGACAGCCAATAGACTGGCAGAATGATCCAAACGAACCAAGATATTGTCTATGTAACCAGGTGTCTTATGGTGATATGGTTGGCTGTGATAATGACGATGTAAGTATTGGATCATTATTTGAATGTGATTGTTGATGCTGATAATTGAATTATTTATTATAAATAGTGATATATATTGCAGCATAGGGAGGCTCATTAAAGGACTGTTACAAAATTGGTTGTGGATGTTGGAATGGGAGGCACTCATTTAAGTCAAATTTACTATTTCTGAATGGTTCCATTTTCTTTGGAATTATGTAAGAGTTTGTACAAATAAAATGAAAACTTGCTATTATTAGTGGTTGGGATCTTAAAATGTTTTGAATTTAATTCTGAAAGAGCCCTTAGGCTAGTTATTGGTTGCTTTACATATAGATTCTTAAAGGACATATTTTCAAAATGTTCAGTTAAATCAACTTACAATGTAGTTCATGAACAATGATGAAATTGAAAAGATAGAAGAAAAAACTGGTAAAAAGAAATTTTGTCCATCACTGGATAAAGAAATTATAGACTTTTTAGTTAATTAAAGATAAATTTTGTGCTTGGCAGATGGTTTTATTTTTATAATAATATGTATTGGTTTTGACAGTGAATGATAATAAATTCTTCTGACAAACTGTTTTAAATATGTTTTAAAAGCATATGTATTAAAGCATAGTAGTAAATTAAAATTGTAATATCTCAGTCCGTATTACATAATCTTATTGAATACATTTTTAAAAATTTCGTTTTCAGTGTCCTATAGAATGGTTCCATTATGGTTGTGTTGGTCTTACTCAGGCACCTAAAGGAAAATGGTACTGTCCTCAATGTACAGCGGCAATGAAAAGACGTGGTCGAAAATAACAGTAGATCTGTTGTGTTGTGCATGTGTTGCTTATGAATTTATAAAGAGTAATGGTCTGTTTTTTTCACAGACTTGTGTGAATGGGACTTTGTTGTAATAAAATACAGTTGTTTGGATGTTATATAAACGTACCTCAGTCTGTATAAAATGCTATCTTTAATAAGTTAACTGTCACTTTATAACTTTCTAGTCTTAATATAAATATTCTATCCTTCTCACCATGAAAATATTTCACAAATATGTCTTTTGAGCATGATATTTATGTTTGCTAAAGGCTGTTGCTAGTATTTAATTTTATCAGATTGTAAATGATAATTTTGATCAAAACTAAGAAAAGGTTCAATTTTTTTTCAAGTTAAAAATTATGCTCTCAATTCAAAATTATGCTATCTTTTCAAAATAGTGCTATATTTGAAATGATTTCTGAATTTTATGGTTTTTGCAATTAAAAGTCCATAGTAATGCTTCCTTTCACACCCCTTCTTTCAATATGTAACTTTTAGATCAGTGTTGGTCCCTAAGGTTATAATAATTTGTAGTAATTGTTCAATTTCATACACATTTTGTTGATTTGTATTTTCCTCCGCACTGATAAAAAAATGATATGAAAGAATCTACAGTTGGAGGATTCAAGGCAATGTGATGTTTATTACTGAATGGACAACAATTTAAAGTTTTAGTCTTATAGACAGCTTAAAACTATTGTCAACACTTGATCTTTTTTTCTTGTAAAATCAGAAAGAAAGAAAAGAATGCTACAATTTTCTGGTGTTTTTTTTTCAGTAATAAGTAGGAGTGAAAAGCAACAAACTATTATAATAACGTTCTCCTTCAATTAATTGTGCACTTGAATCCAACCTTATAATTGACAAAATTGTCAGATTTCCTACCGAAGGTCGTGTTTCTCTCTATGCACTATGGCTTCCTCCAATTTTAAAAAATGACCTCCACAAAATAGCACAATAATGTTAAAAGTGACGTTGAACACCAATCAATCAATCAATCATCCAAATCTTATAAGATATATTGTTTCCATTCAAACTACTTGGACCCTACTAAAAAATATATAACATTTATATAATACATCAAAGAAAATTACAGAAAGGTAGAAAAAATGTAAAAAAAGATATTTTTTAAATGTTTAGTTTTTTTTTATATCTGTATGTGTGCACAGCTTGTGGATGAGTGAATAAATTATATATACTGATGCAACTATTGTAATATATAAATGAATGTGTGATATTGTTATCAATATAAAAGTGCTCAAAGATTTCTTTTCCACAATTATTTTGTTTAGCTCACCTTCTCTTTTAAGAGACACGTACAACCTCTCAATGGATTGTAAACAAAATGTATATGCTTCAGTTATAGGGATCTGTACTTGAATTTTTTATTGTTGTCCTTGGCTTAAGGTCATTAAACTTTCGAGTGCAGTTATCGTACTCTAATTTACCAATCAAACTATGGGATTTTGCGTCTAAAGCACAAATTTGGTAGTCAGAGAAATGAGTTAAGTTCTATGACAGAGAGATCTGGTTGATTAATATGGCCTAAACAGCATAAACAGCTATATTGGCAAATATCTTGAAAACTGTAGCAATTAGAGGGATACTAACAACCATAAAGAATGTAAGCACACACACAACCTCAATCTACCCTGAAAAACAGGATGACCTATTTGATAATTATTTACGGGGAAATGTTTATTTAAAAAAAAAAGTCATTTCTTGGCTTTTGTATAGAAAACTAGAAGAGCTACATTAAAGCAACACTTATTTACAGCAAATTCTATTACATGTTAATTTCAGAAAAAAATAACAATCTTGTTTATAGTTTTTGTCCCTGAAAGGTGACTTTTTGCCAGGTTTTCCAGGTTTTTGCTATAGTTCAAACTATAGCAGCTAGGTTAAAGAGTAAATTGCAAAAATGACCAGTATGACAAGACATATACTAGTACAAACTAAAAATTTGAGATAATTTTGAAAACCTGATTTTGGAGTTATTGACCCCTTCTACATAACAATATGACAGACTTCAATAAAATTGATTGATTGTTTGTGATTTAATGCCACTTTTAAGAGCCACATCTAGGCTATTTCGTTTTTATTGATTGAGGAAGCCAGCGTGCCTGGAGAAAAACTGACAATCCTAGTCAACCAAGATTGGAGTCGAGTGCACTCGCATTAGCAGGGTTCGACTCACAAACTCAATGTTGATTAGTAGCATTTCTTAGACCACCGAGGCCCTTGGTTAAAAAAAACCACGTAGGTAGAAGTTTAAAAAGCAAAGATGAGTGAAATCGTCAGCTGTTATCTTCTAAAGAGTTATTGCCCTCAAATGACAATTCTGCTATTGTTTTTGTATTTTTGCCATACAATTCGAAACACGTGGATATAGAAACTGAATTGTGAAAATTATGCTCAAGACAAGATCTATTTGAATTTGTTTTTTTCCTGAAATCGGTCAACTTTTCATAGGAGTTGGTGCACATAAATGATAATTTTTGTCTTTGTTCATTGCAACATCAGTATGTCCGTTAAACAAAATTTAACTGACCTTGACCTCATTTCATGGATTAGTGATCAATGTTAAAGTTACTTGATTATGTCTGTTTCTCAAATCATTTATGCAGTAGGATAAACATATGTGGCGTACGGAATGACTGTAATGGGTTCATGTCAGGTTGGCAGGTTTCATCTGACATTGACCTCACTTTTTTAGTTTATTGGTCAATGTAAGCCTGTGTCTTCTGTCGCAGAAAGTTTGACATCGGGATAGTGATCTGATGGCGACGGTTGCAGAAGTGATAGTTACTTCTTTAAAAAAAGCTTTATATTCTAAAAGGCAGATGACATGATGACTGGCAATTATCATCTGACCATGCCATCATTTTCATGGTTCATTGATCAATGTTAAGTTTTTCTGGTTAAATTTATTTCTTAAAAGTGCAATAGGCCAACTATATGGTTTATGGAATGATTACAAGGTGTACGTGTATTTCCAGTTTGGTTTATCTGACCTTGACCTCATTTTCATGGATCCTGTTAAATTGATGTGATAGTCGTAGTAAAGCTTTATATCTAGGACCAGAGATGGGTCTGATTACTTTCAATGTACTAGTAATTGATTAAATTACACTTACTTTGTCATTTGTACGATTAAATTAAATTAACGATTACATCATTTCTGAAAGTATCTGATTAAATTAATGATTACATTGGCAAAGTAATCATGATTACATCTGATTACAATGAATTAGAAGAAAAAAAACATTTTGAATGATGTAAATGAATAAACGTTCAATATAGCTACATGTAATATAGATATAGGAAGATGTGGTGTTAGTGCCAATAAGACAACTCTCCATCCAAAATAACAATTTATAAAAGTAAACCATTATAGGTCAATGTACGGCTTTCAACACGGAGCCTTGGCTCACACCGAACAAAAAGCTATAAAGGGCCCCAAAATTACTAGTGTAAAACCATTCATAGCATTTTTGAAAAAGGATTTTTTTTTAATTATTATAAAATGATAACTTCAAACTTCATCAATGTAATAAACCACAATTTATCATCATTGATCTCTGAATTGTTTTGACTTCAAGTGAATAAAGTTTTATGAAGAATTTGCTGTAACTTATCTTCCGATCTCTTCCAGACGCTAGATGTATTACAAGGTGCAGTTTATTGAAGTTAATATATGAATGAAATAAAGTTACCAGTTAAAACTATGTGAAATTTTAATAGAATTGTTTATCAAATTGTAAACAAATCCATACCAAATTTGTTTATTTTGAACAACATATTTGTCCAACTTTTAATTTAGTTTTAGTTTGTGCTAATTAGATAAATGATCACAATGTTTTCAATGTTTTATTATTAAAGTCTCGTCTCTCAACAACTACAATCAATCTTTATACATTGTAAAATAACACTAAATAAAATGAAACCAATTCTATACAGAATTATAAGGGACTATTAAAATGCATATAGATATAATACACAATATGAAATAAAATATCTATTTACACATGTCTGGTTTATCTTTTATCATATGTATTGCCCTACAGCTATGCTCAATTGGTAATTGCAATAAAAACAAACCTTAATTGATCTCCTACCTGTCAATTCAAAGTTGACAAAAATCACAATTTTGACAAAAGAATATAATTCAGGGTTTATAAAGAAAAGTATTACTTGAATGTAACAGTTATTTTATGTACATCTGTAAATTGTTAATATATGTACAATATCATTCAAAGGCCAGAGACATATAGTTTACTGATGTATGCAAATCAATTAGCATGCTTAAAGTCAAAAAAAGTATTTTAACATGTAAAATATTTATTAAATATGAATAACAAAAAGGTTCATTTATTGACATAAACCCAGTTTTAGATTTTTTCATTGTAATCAGAATGTAATCAAAAAGTAATCAGGATTACAGGCTATTTTGAAAAGTAATTGATTAAATTGAATTACATGTAATCAGATTTGAGACTGATTAATGATTACACTGATTACTTGAAAAATTGTAATCAATTACAGCTGATAAATGATTACAATTACAATTACCCCAACTCTGTTTAGGACTATCAACATAATATCAATGGTTAGCAAAGAAGGCGATACATTTCAGCGTGTGCACTCTTGTTTGTGTTTAAGGCACAACACTGTTAACAGAAATGTATAATCAGCAACACAGGATCAACAAAAAGGATTTATATTCAATTGAAAATATAATATGTGCACGCCTATTATTTTTAGTGAGTCAATCCCCGAGTAAATTCATACCGTTTTCTTTCGGGTATTACACCCGAACTTATGGGTTAAACTTTTTGTCTCACAATCTTATTTTTTCACAGATGTTTATCATAGTCTTATATTTAAAAGTATTTAGATCTTTTGTAATTTGTAGTTTTATTGACAATCATACCACACATTTTCATTTTCATATTTATTTAGTGGAAAGGTCATATTTATAAGGAACACTAAAAACATCCTTATAACGTTTTTACTTGTCAAAAAAAACGCAGCGTTTATATTAATGCTATGTTACATAGGCCGTATCTTACAAAAAATTATTTAAAATATCCATATTGAGCAAGCATGACTTATTTCTTATCCTATTAATTTTCATAGATTAGTAAACCATGTTTACCTTTTATATCTCAACTAAATAGCGTCTTTCTACACCTTGATTTTGCAACAGAAATATATTGATTTCCTTTTTTTTAAACCTGGTTTTGCGTATCGAAATATTTAAGTCCCTCTAACAGAATCGCTTTATTATTATTAAAAAGTGACAATGCTCTTTTTTCCATATTAGATTCAACCTATGGTTTATATACCGGTACTATATAAAGCCTTGTCATCATGTATTGAAATTATTCTTTTGTATAAATTGTACTGTTCTTCAAGAGTAAGTAAATGTGAGAAACCAAACATATTCCTTTAATAACCAATTGTGAAATAAACATACATAGAATTTTAATGTGCGTATTGTTATCCTTTTAGATTTCTACATTGGCTAGAGGTATAGGGGGAGGGTTGATATGTCATAAACATGTTTAACCCCGCCGCAATTTTTCGCCTGTCCCAAGTCATGAGCCTCTGGCCTTTGTTAGTCTTGTATGATTTTAAATTTTAGTTTTTTGTGTATAATTCGGAGTTTAGTATGACTTCCATTATCACTGTACTAGTATACATATTTTTTTAAGGGGCCAGCTGAAGAACGCCTACGGATGCAGGACTTTCTCGCTACATTGAAGATCCATTGGTGGACTTCGGCTGTTGTCGGGTTGTTGTCGCTTTAACACATTCCCCATTTCCTTTCTCAATTTCATACATGTGAATGTCGTATGATATCATGTTGCCATTTGTTAGGTTTAAAATCTCTCACAAGTAACCAGCATTATCAATTGTTCCATCGAAACAAAAACTATAACAGTACAACAGCTACATAAATCTAAAAAAAAATCGAAATATTTCTGACTTTTTTTAATGATATTTTCATTATCTGATACAAGGATCGTGTCTTAGGAAGGGATAAATCATACCTTGTAAATACCTTGTAAAGGATCAAACAAAAAATTCTCTGAAAGATGCTTGATTGACAACATATTTGTTACGTTTGGAGGACGTGTTTTTCAACAGACTGTCGACATTCCAATTGGAATCAATTGTTCCCTCTTCTTGCCGACTTGTTTCTTTATTAAAACGAAGCTGACTTCATACAGGAACTTCGAACTTCTTAAGATGAAAAAAATGAAGTTAGCAATATCCTTTAACTTTACTTTTCTACTATAAAGATGATGTTCTCTCGCTAAGATATTAACCGGATTTGTAATAACATTAGCAACACGACGAGTGCCACATGAGAAGCAGGATCTGCTTACCCTACCAGAGTACCTGAGATCATCCCCCGTTTTTATGCAATTAAGCTGCATTATGCGAGCAGCCTATATTTGTGTTCTACCAAATAAATGCTGAAATACTTGCTATTGTTATTTTCTAGCTGGCTACTATATGTTATATATAACTAAGTGAACACGTTTTTAATACATTTTATTCTGGATTACAAAAAATATGACCAGAAAAACCTTAAATGATCGTCGAATCAGCCAAAAGTTTTGAAGTTACACATAAGAAGTAGTCCTCATTAAGAATCCTTGTGTAGTTTATTATGACCTGTGCTTTTGGCTAAGATGTCAAAGAACAATTGTATGAAATATTTAATCGCCGAAAATCTCTAAAGACAAGTAGTTTAGATTTCCCAAATGGCAAAAGTCGTAGGAATATTGTTTGTCATCAATACGTAGTACAACTACGTCAATAGTCTATTTATAAGTTCAACTGTTCATGCTGTTGGCGGCAATTTCAAATTAGACTTAGAAGACAAAAAATTCGTATCTTTTCAATTTTGAGGCAGGGGTGCAAATCAGCGGTGATCTGAGGTCCGCGACCTTCCACTTTTGCACGCGGAAATTCGACGGTTTCAAGCTACAAAAATGTACGCCCGACGGAGTCAGCTTCCAATTGAAAGAAAATAAGAAATAACTTTGCAAACCTTTTCACCAAAGTCTCAAAATAAACGATTTTAAAAACTTATTTTTATCATAATTCATGACAGCGATGTTCATTTTGTTCAACCGCTAGCTTAAGCTAGGGAAAATCGCCGACAAATAATGTGTAAATTCGAGTAAAATCGTATCTGATTGACAAAAACAACATTGTTAACACAATAACAATGGCTGCCGTGCAGTTTACAATATCGGATTTGATTCCGGAAGCGGATAAGGGTAATTCCGGGTTTTGGCGATCTTCTACAAAAAAATCCTGGCAGGTGACAAAATACATCTATGCATGGTAAATGAATATAAACACTAGAATTGAAAACCAAAATATATGTAAAAGAAAGAAAAAGCAGAAAATATTTTATACAGACACTCAAAATTACTTTTTGAAAATTTTTAAGGTCAAAATCCTATACAATGTGGCAGCTGGGAACAGTATATCTAACAATATATATGTTCATGGTCACAGTATAAATTTTCTTTATCAGTGATAAATGATGATAATTCATGTGAGATGCTTCTAAAGCGTAAACATATTACTGCAATTTTGAAGGGATATTTTTTCTCAATTTTGAAAGGTCAATTAAAGTAGTTGCAAGTTTCTTGCTTTACTTTCACAAATAACGCAACTATATTATATAATACCTAAATGTAAGCAAATCATATGATATATAGGTGACGTCCTGTAGGCCACTCTACCCCTCCTGTTTGATAACTTGGAAACGGTCAAAATCCCCACTCCTGAACCATATATTCAAGTAAAGGACAATATAATAAATAAAATAAAATATAAGGGGAGTCTCTGGAGTCACACAACCCCTCTTGTTTGAGAACTTGGAAACGGTCAAAATCCCCACCCTTTAACCATATATATTCATGTTTATGACAATATGAAAATCAAATGAAATATAGGGAGAGTCGTTGGGGGGTCACCCCACCCCTCCTGTTTTAGAATTTAAAAACGGTCGAGATCCCCATCCCTAAACCATATATATTCATGGATAGGACAATATAACAAATCAGATGAAATATAGGGGGAGTCCCTTGGGTCACCCCACCTCCTCCTGTTTGAGAATTTGAAAACCGTTGAGATCCCCACCCCTCAACCATATATATTCATGTATGGTACAATATAACAATTCAAATGAAATATAGGGGGAGTCCCTGGGGTCACCGTACACCCTCCTGTTTGAGAACTTGGAAATGGTCAAGATCCTCAATCCTAAAACTTTAATACTTATGTATGGGACAATATAACAAATCAAATGAAATATAGGGAAGTCCCTGTGGTCACCCCACCTCTCCTGTTTGAGAACTTGGAAACGGTTGAGATCCCCACACCGAAACAATATATATTCATGTATGGGCCAATATAACTAATTGAATGAAATATAGGGGAGTCCCTGGTGTCATTCTACCCCTCCTGTTTGGGAACTTGGAAACCGATGGGATTCCCACCCCATAACCATATATATTCATGTATGGGACAATATAACAAATCAAATGAAATGTTGGGGAAGTCCCTATGGTCACCATACCCTTCCTATTTGAGAACTTGAAAACCATCGAGATCCCCACCCCTAAACCATATATATATGCTTGGGACAAAATAACAAATCATTTACATTTACTTTCGGCAGGTCAGTCAGACCTCACCTTTGATTCCTGTAGTAGTGAACATTTGTCTGATTCGTGTCTCATAACTTTTGTACTATAGAACACAAACTCAGTTTTCTTTTCAGGGAAACCAGTCCATTCATACTATTACATGTTCGTACTAAGTCAACTTGTACTACTAGCAGTCAACTAAAACCAACGTTAACTACCAAGTAGTACAACTGCAATAATTGCAAACTTGTACCATAACAAATATGCATTGATATATGCAATGCTTTTGAAAACTTGATAACATGTAAATTATTTGCCTTAATAATTAATTCATTAGATAAACATAAATGTACTATATATGAATGTTTAATGTTGAAGCAACATTGCCAGAGTTTTCATAATTACGTATGCCTTGGTTTTGGGTTTTTGGTTAACTGCCTTCAGCGCTTACAGCGCTTTGTTTATGGTTTCGTGTTTCTCAGTCTCTAGTTTTCTATGTGGTTTATTGTTAACTATTATTTGTCAATTTGTCCTTTTCAATTTTAGCCATGGCGTTTTCAGTTTATTTTCGATTTATTAGTTTGACTTGTCCTCTGGTATCTTTCGCCCCTCTCTCATTAACTATAACAGATGAAAAGAAACTCCACACAACATGTGGCACCTGTCGTGTTGCTTTTGTTGCTTCAGATCTTAAAATTTTGTCCAGCCTCCGACTTCCGTCACAGAAAGATCGATATAGGGATAGTGATCCGGAGGCGTTAACTAACTACATTTTTTGTACTTACAAGCTTTATATTTTAGAAGGTGGAAAACCTGGATGTTTAATACCTTGTATATATAGATGCCTTATGATATGAAGTTTCTGTCTGTGATATGTCCATTGTTCTTGACGATTTTTATTGTTCAGTGACTACTTAAAAAAGTTCAGATTGTTTGTAATGTCAATTTAATCTCAGTATGAGTAAAATGATCAATTTAGTATGTTCACACCTTTCAATGTCCTCATGACCGTCATACAGTTTTCATCTGACCATGACCTCATTTCATGAATCCGTGAACAAGGTAAGTTTTCGTGGTCAAATCCATATATCAGATACGCAAAAGGTCTTCTATAGTCGGTGTATCAAATGATTGTAAGGTGTTCATGTCCAAGTCGTATGTGACCTTTACATCATTTTCATCGTTCAGTGGTTCAAAAAATTAAACGATTGATGTTAAAAGGACTTTGCCATATAATCAAATTTCGATACGCAAACCATTTTTTTCAAATGAAAAAAAAAAATAATCAATGATGTGTCATTTGACCATTTGAAAATTAACCAACAGTTCATTAGAAGGACGATGTAGAACGGTTTACTGATATTTAATAATTAATACGGTTAGAACATGTAGAAATAAGTCATGTTTGCTCAATATGGATATTTTAAATTATCTTATATATATAGCGTTGATATTAATGCTGTGTTGCGTTGATATCAATGCTACATGTTTTATGACAAGTAATAATGTTACAAGGCTGTATTCAGTGTTCCTTTTAAATATGACTTTTTTCTCTAAATAAAGATGAAAAATGCGTTGTATGATTGTCAATTAAAATACAAATCATAAAAGACCAAAAATATGCTATTAAATATTTTATATAATATGTAAATTGACTATGATAAACATCGGTGACAATGTGATTATTAGACAGAAAATTTTACCAGTATGTTCTCATATAACACCCTTTTGTAATTGACGAAAACGATACGAATTTACTGGTAAGAACAAAGGCATGCAAACATCATATTTTCAAATAGAACATAAATATATAAATTCATTTTCTGTTTACAGTTTTGTGCCTAAAACACAAAAAAAGTACTATACAATCTAATAGAAATATCTTGTCAACTGTTCTAAATTATAGTCATTTGTATATAAGGCAAGTTCTTTGCAAATATTAATCAACTTTTGCTTTGCAAGATTTCCATTTGTCTTGTCAAATGCAACTAAATGAGCAAAACACTTTGGAAACATTTCATCAACTTTACAAATATCCGACCTTTCAATATATAGAATTTCTTTTCTATTTTTCAGTTCTTCGATTCTTTGCAGAACAGTTTTGTCTTGTAATTGGCGACTATGAGCGAACGAATAAAGATAGCATCCAACTGCATACACATTGCTAGTTTTGGGAAACTCTGGTTTTATTCCAGCAGCAATTAAAGCTAGTGTTACGAATAGGTCAATAGAGTCCGTTGTTCTGAAGACGACACACCTACGGTAAGAACCTGGTCTGCAGTTAATTTCAATCATCTTTAAACCATTCGAAGTCACTATCATTTCAACATTGAAAACACCATTATCTAACCCGACCTTTCTGCAGCAATCAAATGATGCTTGAATTATTTCAGCCACAACTTTATCTGGCAAGCAAGTGGGAAAACACGTGGTTGTATCAGAAAATCCATATGGTAATTTTGGACCCATATCGGTAACTAGCGCTTTCAGTAAAACACCCTTAAATATTATTACATCAATATGGTGAACAATACCTGGCAAAAATTCCATTAAAACCATTGAACTACCAAAGCCACCCCCATCCCAATTCTTTTCATATGTACATTGTAACATGTTGAATTTAGAAACACAATCATCAATTGAGTACACTTTTGATACGCCTTCGGAAAAATTACCATATTCTGGTTTAAGTATCGCTGGAAATGACAAACCTTTTGTATTTGAAATATCTGATACATTTTTGATTTGGAATGATAGAGGGGAATATTGATTGGTATTAAAATCACGTGATTTTTTTCTCAGAGCATCATATGTAAGTTGTTTGCTCTGGACCATAAGGGCAACATCAGGTTTGACGCCAACAAATCCTAACTTCTGACACACTATTGATGTTAAATGGATACAATATTCGTCGAAAGTGAAGCATGCTGATAGTTGGTTCACTGCTGGACCGAGAAGTTTTATAATGGCATCACCATGACTTTCATCTGCTAGTATTGAATTTTCCGAGTAGTTGTATTTAATCAAAACAGCAACTATATCACAGAGATGTTTGTTTTCTTTTGGATCCACAAGAACAACCTGAAACATTTTAGAATTAATTGTTAATTTAAGACTATCATTATATAATGGTTCAGATTGAATGATTGATCGATTGGTTTGTTTTTAGCGTTATTTTCAGCATTTATATGCTATTGTGTTGCACTCAGTGTGTACTGTTGGGGAGGGGAGCCAGGGTGTCTCATAAGAACCATTGGCCTCCGGTATAAAAACTGACTATCCCAGTCTATTAAATATTAAAATAAGTCGGGCGAACCTGTCAACGTGCGAGATTCTAAATAACAACATCCGTGTTTACATGCTATTGATACAGCAGTTCCATTACTTAGACCACTTGGCCAACGATGCCCATATAGGGGAAGTGAAAGGAAATCTAGTGTATTTGTAAATGAGATACAATATGAAATATATCATATCAATGTATATTAGTCATTATCGAAAGAAAGCATGAAGAAATAATTGCTGATATAAAGCGAAAAGCACAAGCATTCGTGAACTGAAGTACAACCATGAATATCTTTGTTGGGGTTGATTTTATATGAAATCAGTTTTTGAAATAATTTTTTTACCAGTTATTACATGTTGCAGGAGGAAATTTGATCCACACTGAAACGCTAGGCTATGGAAATTAAATAACATTTACCTTAATATTCAAATCCTGAAAAGTTTTCCACACAAATCGGCGATCTTTACCAGAAGCTCCAATGACCAGAACAGTTTTTCCTGATATTTGCTCAATATTTTCTCTGTTCCATGTTATAGAATCATTCCCTAAGGTCGCCTCTTTAGTATTTGCCATTGAAAACATCCAATTTTACAGTTTAACGCGTTACAATAGTTATCAAAGGTACCAGGATTATAACATCAATGCACCAAAATGTAGATGTGAATGTATGTGCACGGGTTAAAGAAAGGTAGTCTCGAGTATCCAGACGATAGCTCTGGTGCAACAAGACTACCATGCACCGTAATTTAAATGTAAGTGTGTGCTCACGGATTAATGAAACGTTGTATGCTTGGATGCAATCCATCCTAAGATCTTTTAATAATTAAAGTTACATGATGAATTATTACCTTAGAGAAATAGCTGAGCTCAATTACTTTTAACTAACTAGCAAAGTGTTAATTAATTTTGGCAAGTAAGGGTTAGTTTTGCCATTAGATTTTTCAGCTCAGATTGAGCTTGACATAGACATACCCTTTTGTCAGATAATATTTCGATCGGACGTTCCATTCCATTATTTCTAAAGTATGGAAATATTAAGCGCGTAGAGACTTTTTGTAAGCCGACAAGCAGACGAAAGGTACTATTTCATTATTACCTTTTTTTTTTTGGGGGGGGGGGGGGGGGTCATTTCGATTAGAGAATTAGAGTCATATCGTTACTCGATTACACATATATGCACTGGATAACTTGGTTGATAACGATTGTACAACACATTCTAACTTTCACATTTATTTATAGGAAAGGTCCTATGTTTGTAGTATATGGAATACTGAATCTTAATTGCGTTATAACTTGTGAAAAAACGCAGTGTATTATATTTCGAAATAGTCTAGTCTTACAGACAGATATATCAGTTATCTGTCGGACTAGTCTAGTGTAATAGGAGTGTATTTTTTCTGACAAAATAATGACTTCACGGTTCAGCTAACAAGCAAGGTAACACAGGATTCTACCTTTCCCTACACACTCAATGTTATCGACTGTAAGTTTCGTATGATATATTTTTGGCTATTAATAAAATTCTAATATCCCAACGATTAGCCTGCATTAGCATTTTTGATTGATTCATAATGGTGTCATTACAACAGCTAAACAAATTATAGTGTTAAAACACCTCTTCGAATATACATATAAAAATTTTCCTAGTTTATTTGGAAAATGTAAGAAAAGTAGAGAGAAACTGTACACATAAAATGATCAACAAAAAAGTGAAGAAAGCCGAAATCGTCATTTGGTTTCTCATAGGAGTCCCAACCTTTAAAGTCTGATTTTTTTATTGCAATAATTTGTTTGCGAAAACGACAGCAGATCGAAACATTTAAAAAAAATATAGCAAAAATGCCGAACAAAATAAGATAAACAAATCATTCACCATGACGGTAATATTCAACTGACCTGTTATAGGAGTGAGTGCGCTTCAAGCATGAATTTATCAATTTTTGCATATTTTGCATAAATGTTGAAATCATCATCTTCTATCGATTCATCTTTTTATCAAATCGGTGCGGTTTTCTGTTCACAAAGTTAGATTTTTCATGATATTAATTTATTTCTACGATTCCCGTTTCTGTAAAAAATACAAAAATTAGAAAGCAATGAATGAGGGTATTAAATTTGATAATATTTGCGCCTCTTTCTTCAATATTTGTTTGTTTTTATTGTGATTAAGATTATAACACAATGTTGGCTGCTGTACCCCTAATTTTTGACTTTTTTACCAATTATATCTGTTTGTTTTGTTCACGCATCGTTGTCAATTGAATGGAATTTGGTGCGACTGTCGTACAACTGAGAGGTTTAGCGCTATAAAACCATGTTCAATCCACCATTTTCTACACAAGAAAATGTCTGTACCAAGTCAGGAATATGACAGTTGTTATCCATTCGTTTGATGTGTTTGAATTTTCCTCGGAGTTTAATATTTTTGTGATTTTACTTTTTGACGCGATTTCTTTGACATTTCAATTAATCATTAAAATAGAAATGTGAGCGTGGTCAAATCAAAAGTTTTGATATTACAGCAAAAAAGTCAAGATAAAATTTGAAATTTTGCTGATCATCTTTACAATTTTTAGGAATCAATATTGTGATTGACATAACTCATTGAGTATACTTCATCACAATAATTATGAAGGTCATGTCTTACTGTAGAACAAATGTCGGAAAGAACTTAAACAGATGTTAAGTCGAATATATTCCCAATGTGGTTTTTTTTCGACGGATAATAATCTGCTGTATCACACTCTCAGCCATGTGTTATTTAATATATTATACTGATGTTCTATCAATATTTTCATTTAAACTTAAAACCAAAGAAATGATCTATGAAGTCGTTTACAAAACAACACGTTACAGTTGTACAAAAATAAGAAAAGTGAAGCAGACATTCTTTACTTTATTAAAGTGACAATCAATGATAAAAACGTAAAACTTTTGTCTTGTCTTTATAATCATTGATGTAAATGCAATCCATTGTATTTTGAATTATCGATTTTATATTGGTCTGCACGAGGGTGAAATAAAACAATTATATATCACGCTTGAACCAATCAAAATCTGGCATTTTAACATAAAGTATAATTTATGTTAGTTACTCAAAAATAGAAAGAAAAAAAAACAGATAAAAACTGTTAACATAAAAATTAAAGTTGAAACACAAGATTTTAAAAATGCAAAATGACTGAAAACATTGGATGACCTTATTTAAGGATTTTTTTCCCTATTTTTCTTGTCATTGTCCCATTTACTAAAACATATACTATCTAGGCAGGGACTCCAAACAACAACCAAAAGGCAGCAATACAAGATCTACAAATCAGATATCATGGCGGAAAATGGAAGATGACTTGGATGCTTTATACTTTACATATAGATGCCTTATATTTTGAAGTGTCCGTCTGTCATATGTCAATTGTCCTTAGTCTCATTTTCATGGTTCATTGACTACATATACTTGAAAGAAAAAAGTTAAAAATTTTGTAATGTTTCTTTCATATCATGAGTAAGGTGTATATGTCTGTTACTATCTGACTATGACCTCAATTTCATGGTTATTGATCAATTTTAAGTTTTCCTGATTAAGTTTGTTCTTCGATGTGCAATAGGTCAACTACATTCTAACCATATTTGGTGTATGGAATGATTACATGTTGTAAACCAGGTGTACATGTATTTCTAGTTTGGTTTATTTAACCTTGAATCATTTTCATGGATCATGTTAAATTGATGTGATAGTTGTAGTAAAGCTTTATATATTTAGGACTATCAACATGATATCAATGGTAAGTAAAGAAGGCGAGACATTTCAGCGTGTACACTCTTGTTTGTGTTTTAGACACAAAACTGTAAACAGAAAAGTATGATCAGCAATAAAGGATAAACAAACAAAAAATGATTCACATACTACTTCAAAATATAATCTGTTTATCGCTATATTACTTATGACGACGTTGTCAATTTCATGTCAATTTCATTAGCAACGCCACGTGCCTCCTTAGTTTCTACCGATAATTTTCCATCTCAAACGAGTAGCCTGATATGAATAATTATCACCAAAAAATCAAAGGAAAAATGCACGAAATAGCGATTATATAAGATATGCATTAGCTTTTTGGTCTTTTGTTATTTGTATTTTTATTGACAATCGTACCACGCAAATTTTATTTTCACATTCATTTTGTGGAAAGGTCAAATTTATAAGGAACACTGAAAAGAACCTTACAACGTTTTAACTTGTCATAAAACGCAGCGTTTTGTATATTAATGCTATGTTGAATCTTAATAGACCGTATCTTACAAAAAACTATTTAAAATATCCATATTGAGCAAGCTTGACTTATTTATAAACCTATTAGTTTTTATAGATCAGTAGACCGTCTTTCTACCAATTTCTTCTAATGAATTTTGAAACTGTTATTTAAATGTCGAATGGTTCAGAGATACAATATTGATTTTCTTTTAAAAACAACCAACCTGGTTTTGCATGTCGAAATTTAATTACAAGGCAAAGTCCCTCTAACAGAATCGCTTTATTATTTTTTTAAAGTGACAATGATCTGTTTTCATTATATTCAACTATTTTGATCACTACCTATGGTTTATATACCGGTACTATAAAAATCCTTGTCATCATGTATTGAAATTATTCTTTCGTATAAATTGTACAGTTCTTCAAGAGTATGCAAGTGTGAGTAACCATACATTTTCCTTTTAATAATCAATTGAGAAATAAAAATACATGTGAATGTCGTATGATATCATGTGGGCCATTTATTATGTTTCCAATCTCTCAACTCTCAACCAGTAACCTGCATTATCAATTATTCTATCGACAAAAAATTATGTCAGTACACAGTTATCCAAATTTTATTGTTGAAGCACCCCTTTTGTCTCTCTTGACGGATTAAAAAATCGACACATAGGTATGCTGTTTCTGTCGTCGGCGACGACGACGGAGGCGTCAACAATGTATTAGTTTGTGATAAGATATAGTTTATGGTTAACCACTATTGGTAAGTCAAAGATATTTGGTATGCAGATTAGTTTTGGCACATCTCATTTCCATAGAGATTATTTGGCCACTCCCCTCAGTCATGGTCTATTGACTTTGAATTGTTTGCATACATATCATGTATTGATTTGTGATTATGTCAGTTAATGTGGTACCACTAGTGGTAAGTTAATTAAAATTTGTATGCATTTGTATAAGCGTCGGCATATCTAATTTCCATGGAGACAATTTGGCCCCACCCCTCAGTCATTGTCTATTGACTGTGATGAAATTGTCTCAGTTTACTTGTATTAGTTTGTGTTTAGGTTTGTTTAAAGGGAACTACTTATGCTAATTCAATGGTATTTGGTATTCATTTGTATAAGCATTCGCACATCACTTTTCCATGGAGATTTTTAAGCCAAGTACCTTTAGTCATGGTTCATTGACCTTGAATATTTGCAAAAATTACATGTTAAAGTGTTGCTATTCTATTTTCAAGATTTGCATTATCGAAATTACAAAAAACCGAGACATATCTCTGTGATAACAGTTTATTATATATATTATTGAATCAGAAATGCAAGATCTATAAAATTCGAAATGAAACATTTGAAGACTTTTTAAAGGATATTTTCTGTAAAAAATGTAAAAATTTGCAGTTGTTAATCAATAACAATCATTTATGGAATAACAATCTGTATATCCATATAGTTTCAAAGAATAGTTTTAAAAGAAAAGAGAAATAGTTTAACAAGGTGTAAATACCTGAAAAAAATACAGTCAAATTAACATTGATTTTTATATGACCAATAGTCCATTTGCCAATTACCGATTTGATTTCGTTATTAAACACTTTTTAAACAAATTACTTCCCTTTGTCAATCGTAGACTGGTTCCATACCGGACAAAATTGACTTTTGCCAATGCAAAGTATGATGAATTGAAAGTGAGGTATCGGCGGTTTAACTAATTTTTCATGAAAAATAATTTCTAATGTCAAAAGTATTTAGATTAACAACAAATTAATGTAATGAAAAGATTTGAAAGCCTTAAATATTACTCACATTACGCACAGGTAAATTTGATCGTTCTTCTAGCTCTCCATTATAAATGAAAATTAATGTCCCTCATTAGGGACACAACTGAAAGAGGGATCTCGAATTCCAGGGTTAATTACGGGAATTTGCAAATAGCCTATTGGATAATACAAAGAAATCCTAAATTATAACTAATGTGTGCTGTCATATTTTACTAGAGTTAACTCATCATTATAAAACAATCTAATTAAATGTTTCTTTCTATCAAATAACATTGAAATGACAACATAATATTACAGGACTACAATACAAATAAATAGGAGAACGTATTAGACAAAGAAACACATGATTAATGAATAACAAAAAGCATCAGGTTTAAAATTCAATACGTCAAAAACGCGCCTCGTCCACACAAGACTCACTAGTGACGCCCAGATATAAAAGATCGAAAGCGAAAAAAAGTACAAAGTTGTACAGCACTGAAGATCAAAAGTTGAAAAAGGCTGTGTCAAATACGGCTATGTTTTTATGCTTAGGATCTGAACATCCTTATTATTTAGAACAATTAATGCTATTGCAAACAGTAAATTTTATCAAATGAATATAACAGATATACATAATGAAACTGAAGTATTAACTCATTACAGAAAACAAACACGAATACATGCAAAGACCAACACAGAATAGACACACCCGACTCAGTCCAGGCCTCAACGCAGTAAATTGTGAAAATGACGTCACATCCGATGGTGAAAAGGCATTAAAAATTACGTCACATTTGAATTTATGAAATTTCTGAAACAGCAGAAGAATGACGTCACATATGAAAAACTATATCTCAAAAGTAAGATCGAATTAGGATTGATTAAAGATTATAATAGAACTAAATACTGATATTGCATTTAAACACAATGCATATTGCAATACTTATTAATAGCAATTAACTATAATATATATATGTCCAGTGTGTTATGAATGCCACTTCAAACGTAAATTATCGTACAGATTACGTTGACCAAAATTAAATCTAATAAATGACGGCGGTGATTAATTTTTCTTTCCATAACACATATATATAATAGAAAAGACGTCAACACATTTGACAAAATCCGATGAGAATTACAAATATAACATTAAACATTTAAACTAAATACATGAATTTGGGAAAGACAAGTACCGTAACACGTCTTATAGTAATGCGAATTCACAATTAGCAAAATCGGGAATAAGTCACGTTTGGTAATTAAATATTAGACGACATAAAGACAAACCACAATCTACCATGTGGTAAAAATGTCCTTAGCTAGTTTGGTTAAAGACACATCGTATGGATCCACCAATTCGTGATGGTGTCCATAAAATTTACGGAGTGTCAATTTTGATTTGTCCTCCTCATAACTTTGTTGGAGTAGTTTCTGCGTAAGGAGCGCACTTCTGTATATGTATCAACGTATCAATTGTGATATGTAAACACCATACGAAGGGGCAGATGATATGTTACTGCTGAGAAATGGGAAATTGATAATTGGGAAGTTGAAATCGTCCCGTTTGTCATAGATTTTTGTGTGAAGTCGTCCATCTACGTCAATATTGAGGAAAAGATCAAGGTATGAAGCAGTCCTTCTAGTATCAGTAGTATCCTTAATTTCAAGTTCACTGGGATATATGAGATGTAAGTATTGGCTGAAGTATGGGTTATTCAATGATAGAACATCATCAATATATCGGAAAGTAAAATTAAAGAATTTTGCAAGGTGCTTTTTCTTTTTGTCTTTTAGAAGGTTCTGAATGAATTCTGCTTCATACGAGTACAAACAAATCAGCCAACAGGGGTGCACAATTAGTACCCATTAGAATACCGATTGGCTGTTGAAATATAAATCCTCCAAACTCAACAAATATATTGTTGATCAAAATGTCCAGCATTTTGATGATATCATCTTCAGTATATTTTCTGGAAGATTCAGTGTGATTCTTCACAAAATATGAATTATTGTAACCCAAAACAAGAAATTTGTATCTACGATTCCCATTTTTATAGAAAAAGCTCTGTTTTATGAGACGGTGAAGTCGATCTTTCAACTGAGCATGGGGAATAGTAGTATATAGCGTAGAAAAATCAAAAGTTTTTATGTTGCTGCAAAATTGCAAAGATTGTGATCGAAGGTTAAGCAGTAGATCTTTGGAATTTAAAGACACATCGTATGGATCCACCAATTCGTCATTATAAGGCTATAAGTCGTCTGACAATTTGAGTCATGCAGAACTTTTTGTAGTCCTTCTTTTTTGCCCCTATAGTTTCTATACACCTATATATTAAACTATTACAGTTTATCCCACTTCAAAATAATACGCAAACACGCAAATAAATGTTTAAAATCGCCTATCAAGGACAATAACACCAATAGGAAGTAAACTGGCAAGTTTAGCCATTGAATTGTTGTCATGCTGATAATTTATATCGATACTACACTATTCATGTTGTAAAAGCTTTTTCAGCTTATATAAAATGCTTCGCTGAGCGCAGTCTGATACAACCGAAGATTGAACAGTTGGTGTATTTTGGACACAATACTCATGCTTGATACTGTCTGAATTTGGATTGAAATCAAATTTTTGACATAATATATATAATTCTGACACAAAATAAATGTGTTCAAAGATCAAACAATTCTATTGTGCAATACTGTGCAATTGAATTCGAAATTTGGAAAATTTGGAAAAAAAATATGAATTCCTTAATGAATTGGAAAACGAAATCCCCCCCACCCCCTACCCCAGTTACATTTTTGAAACCCCCTTGGAGCAACAACCGTACAACACAGTCCCAGCCTCTCCGTTGTATAACGGAATCTTTCTAGAGAGATCCATACACTTTAACACAAGTTATTGTCTTGAAACCAGAAAAATGCTTGTTTTTGGCCCTTTTTGGCCCCTAATTCCTCCATATTTGAGTTATTAACCCCAAACTCGATCCTAGACTTCCCTATGTTATACGGAACATTGTGGTTTCAGAGAGAACCATACATTAACACACAAGTTATTGTCTGGAAACTATAAAAATGCTAGTTTTTGGTCCCTTTTTGGCCCTTTATTCCTAATTTGTTGGCCCCATGACCTCTAAAATGAATCCCAACCTTCTACTTGTAATATTAATTATTGTGGTACAATTTCAGAGCAATAGAAACACTAATACACAAGTAATTATCCTGAAACTAGAAACATGCTTGTTTTTGGCCCCTTTGTGGGCCCTTATTCCTAAACGGTTGGGACCATCATCCCTAAAAACGATCCAAACCTTCCTTTTGTGGTATTGAACCTTTTGTTTTAAATTATAGAGATCTATTCACTTAAACCAATTGTGGTTTTTTTTTTTTGTTTTTTTTTTTGCAGTCGTATAAAAAGCATACATGAATATAAACGTATATTGTGGTACAATGTATTATAATAGGTTCTTTTTAATTTTTTGAAGAAATTTTACCTTTTTCTTGGGCCTTTCAAATAACAGCAATTAGTTATTAAATCTTCATTGTTTTCTTAGTTATCATTTGGGAAATCTAACAAACTGACTAAAGAGACCTTCTATAAATTCAAAAATAATTGCAATATGAATAAAACAACCGATGTTCAATGCTCCCCCCAACTTCTAATTGTTTGAACTGGACTCATCTTCAGCCTTGACAATTTATCTTTAGAAAGCAATTGCATAAATTAAGATTAGATAACGATTAATTATACTAGATACTTTACAATACGAACCGATGTCAAGGATACAACATTTCATCTCAGAAGTTAATCAGCCAAAAAATTGTACACCAATTGGTCGCTACACGATCTGCAGCAAACTGGGAAACCCGACACGACGTAGTTAGCTCTATATGGCATAGGCTGTTATATAACCAAAGTTGCATTTTCATTTTTGTACAATATTCTGTTACAGTTTATAAATGTAAATTTGCTTCGATTAATCTCACATTTTTTGACGGTCACCATGAATAAGCAATTATAATATTATTACAAGCTTTAAGTTCCAAATTTGCAGTATTTTAAGTCTCTGCATTAAGTGCCAGTCTGCCTAAGAATCAGGCAGTGGTGAAAACATGACCAAAAAAACCCACCCAATTTGACATTGATTTTAGATAAAAATATGTAGTTATGCACAAAAATAACATTCATTTCTGTTTTCTGCTCTGGTAATAGAAGATACAATTTGGTTGAAATGCACTAGAAATTAACGAATAAGGGGAGATAACTCTGTAATTTGCTATCATTCTAACCAATTTTCTAACCAAGTTATTTGATATTACCAGACACACACAAACAAAAGACTAATACTTTTTAACTCAGGATGATGGTTAGTATTAAATAGCATGGTTAACTCGGTGGGTTTTTTCTTATCATGTTTCAATTTATACCTAAATTGCCTGATTCTTACAAAGACTGGCACTTAAGCTTAAATTCTACGATTTTTTTTGAAAATTTAACTATTACTGGTTAGAACTGTTTTAGTGAATCAAAACTAATGTCTTCCCTGTAGAAGTCACTGCAATTGTAAATAAAAAATATGGTGCGTTAGTGGAATTATGCACCGTTTCCAATAAATTTAACAACTTATGAGTCAAAGGGGTTAGGAAATGAGTAACATAATATATGGTACACTTAATTGGTCTAGTCATGATATAAAATTATTAAAGTACATAGTTTATAGGTGGGTATCTGAACAGTGTTTATAATGGGAGCGAACTCCATCAAAACATCATTGTTGTACTCTAAGGTCTGATTGAAAAAATACATATGATTGAAGGTAGGAATATGAACATATTTCAAGCTATTTAACCATCAATTGTATGTAGAGGGCAGGGCATGCCACTGCTGGTGGAGATTTATTTCCCCGAGGGTATCACAAGCCCAGTAGTCAGCACTTTTTGTGCTGACATGAATTGTCATTGATACGGTTATATTTATAAATTTACTGTTTACAAATTTTTGAATTTTTTGAAAAACTAAGGCTTTTCTACATCAGGCATAGATTACCTTAGCTGTATTTGGCAAAACTTTTAGGAATTTTAGTCCTCAATGCTGTTAAACTTCGTTTCTTTATTTGGCCTTTTTAACTTTTTTGGATTCGAGCGTCACTGATGAGTATTTTGTAGACGAAACGCGCGTCTGGTGTATATACTATATTTAGTCCTGATATCTATGATGAGTTTTTAGCACAAAATGGCTGAGTAATAGTTTAAAACAGAAGCTATTTGATCAATTTCAACAGAACTGGCGTTCAAATATATGTAATTCGTCAAAAGGTTTATCATATAGATTATATAAGGATAAGTTTGAATTCGAAAAATATTTAGATATATTACCAGATAGAGATAGAGTTACATTTTGTAGATTTAGGACTGGGAATCATAGATTACCAATTGAAACTGGAAGATGGATAGGTTTAGATAGAGAAATGAGATATTGTAATTTATGTCAATGTCAAGAATTAGGTGATGAATTTCACTTTCTTTTGAATTGTAAATCCCTAGACGACTCAAGAAAACTGCTTTTAGATAACTGTTATTGTAGCAGAGTAAATATAATTAAATTTTGTAAATTATTACAAACAACACATAGAAATAAGTTAAAAAATATATGCAAATTTATTAAGGTTATAAATTCAGTAGCAGGTCTTCCTGGTTAGCCTTTGTCTATTTGTTTTTCTATTATGATAACTTCTTGTATATATATATATATATATTTAATTATATGCAAAGTAATTGTAACATTCCTATCTTGTCATGTGCACAATTTATTTTGTATACTATGTATTATTATTTCATTCTTTGTACCAATGTGTATACAGTGGTTTTAAAGAATAAAATTGTCTGTCTGTATATGACCCCATGATGAACTAGAAAGGCAATTAAGATTAAATATGGGTTACGGATTGGGTTCTGAACTTTTTTAAAAGATAAGTCTAAACAGTAACATCATTATATGAGGGAGGGAACATGACCACAGGAAAAAGCCTTAGCTGTACTGCGAAGGTCTTATCTGTTCTGTGGCCTATAAAATAAAATTGCTTACTACCACTCCATTTTAATTGTGATGTCTCATAAGCAATCAGTACACTTATCTTTCATATTGACATGTCAGCACCTACATATGATGTGTTGTGTACCATGGATAATGACTTATTTGACCTTGACCTTTTATTTGACCTTGAAGGTCAAATATCAAGGTCATTATCAATGGTACATAAAACATCATATGTAGGTGCTGACATTGTGTGTCAAGTATTACAAAAATCTTCAAGGAGAAAAAGGTGTGCTCTAGTAAAAAAAAAAAACGGGGAAAAAATCAAGTATTTTGACCTTGCGGTCAAGGTCAACTGGCAGTTTTCACTTTATGAGACATACTGTCTTATTGTAATACACCTTCATGCCAAATATCATGAGATAGTGTCAAAAGATAAAAAAGTTTTCATGATTAAATACACAGGTTATTGTGGAAAATATATGAAAATAACCCATTTTTCTCCGTTGCCATGGTAACGATGTAAGAGACCCCAGCTGAAAAATAATAAAGCATGTAGTACATATGTAAACCCTTATAGAAATATTTAAAACATTTAAAAATTCAAAGTACTTTATGATGATCTTTTTACCAAGTATCCAAAATATGCCCAAAATGTCCTTTTTGGACCGGTCAGCCTCAAAATTTAGCAATACTCAAGCTTTAACATTTTGTCAAGTTTCCAAGGACGAATAATGCTTGTTATAAAAATCAATTCAAATACCAGTTAAACATAACCTTATCTAGCATATTCAGAGTAAAAAAATTGTGATATTTTTGTAGATTTTTTTGGAAATTCAGGCATTTCCAGTAGATGGTATCTAAAAGTAGCTTAAAATAAAACTTTAAAGTCAGAATTTTTTTTCTCTTGACTATCATAACATGTGTGGAAAATTTCATTTCATTTGGTTGACTATCAAAGACTGGGTGTTAATATGGTTAGTAATAAGTCATGTGTGCTCAATATGGATATTTTAAATTATCTTTTAGAAGATGCGGTCTATTAAGATTCAACATAACATTAATAGAAAAAAGGTTGTATTCAGTGTTCTTTATAAATATGACATTTCCACTAGGTTAATAGGAAAATAACAATGCGTGGTATGATTGTCAATAAAAATACAAATCACAAAAGATCAAAATGCTATTCAATATATTTTATTATATCAAAATTCAATATAAAAGGACTATGACCAATATCTGTGAAAATAAGATTATGAGAAAGACTCGTAATATCAAACAGTTTGACGAGTATGTTCGTGTGTTTTACACTAAAGTGATATTATATTCTCAAATAGAATATACATATATAATTCTCTTTTTTGTTGATCTTGTATTGCTGATTATACTTTTCTGTTTACAGTTTTGTGCCCTAAAACAAAAACAAAAAGGATAAAATAATATCTTATAGAAATATTTTGTCAACTATTCTAAATCATAGTCATTGGTATATAAGGCGAGTTCCTTACAAATCTTTATCAACTTTTGCTTTGCAACTTTTCCATTTGTCTTGTCAAATGCAACTAAATGAGCAAAACACTTTGGAAACATTTCATCAACTTTAGGAATATCCGTTTGTTCAATATATAGAATTTCTTCTCTATTTTTCAGTTCCATGATTTTTTGCTGAACAGTTTTGTCTTGTAATTGGCGACTATTAGCGAACGAGTATAAATTACATCAAACTGCATACACTTGCTAGTTTTTGGAAACTCTGGTTTTATTCCAGCAGCAATTAAAGCTAGTGTTACGAATAGGTCGATTGAGTTCGTTGTTCGGAAGACGACACATCTACGGTAAGAACTCGGTCTGCAGTTAATTTCAATCAACTTTAAACCATTTGGACTCACTATCATTTCAACATTAAAAACACCATTATCTAGCCCAATCTTTCTACAGCAATCAAATAATGCCTAAATTATTTCTGCCATGAGTTTATCTGGTAAGCTAGTAGGAAAACACGTGGTTGTATCAGAAAATCCATATAGTAATTTTGGACCCATGCCAGTGACCAGTGCTTTTATTAAAACACCCTGAAATATTATTCCATCAATATGGTGAATAATACCTGACAAAAATTCCATAAGAACCACTGAACTACCAAAGCCAGCCTCATCTCAATCCTTTTCATATTTGCTTTGTAGCATGTTAAATTTAGAAACACAATCATCAATTGAGTACACTTTTGATACACCCTCGGAAATATGACTTTATTCTGGTTTCAGTATCGCTGGAAATGATAAACCTTTTGTATTTGATATATCTGATACATTTTTGATTTGGCATGATAAATGGGAATATTGATTGGTATCAAAATCACGTGGTTCTGTTCTCAGAGCATCATATGTAAGTTGTTTGCTCTGGACGGTAAGAGCAACACCAGGATTGACGCCAACAAATCCTAACTTCTGACACAATATTGATGTTAAATGGATACAATATTCGTCGAAAATGAAGCATGCTGATAGTTGGTTCATTGTTGGACCGAGAAGTTTTATAATGGCATCACCCTGACTTTCATCTGCTAGTATTGAATTATCAGAGTAATTGTATTTAATCAAAACAGCAACAATGTCACGAAGGTGTTAGTTTTCTTTTGAATCAACAAGAACAACCTGAAACATTTATGAATTTTAAGACTATCATGACTATCATATTATGGTGGTTATTATTGAACGATTGAAGGATTGGTGTTTAACGTCATTTTCAGAGTTTTTGTATTATCTTATGGCGATAAGTGTGTACTGTTTGGAGGGGTATCGGAGTGCCCCGTAAAAATCATTGACCTTCGGTATGAAAAGTGGTAATGCCAGTCAGTTGAGATAAGTCGAGATCACCTGCCACATAAAGCTATGATGATTTAACTTCGCGCGAAAAAATACATTCGTGAAAATAAAGAAAAATAATTCTGAGAACTAAATGAACGCTCTTGGACTTATTGATTGTGAAAAGACGACAACAATGAATATCTTTATTGGAGTTGGTTTAATGCTTTACACGATGTTTCCTCTTGGTATATGCACAAAATGGCCCATCCATATTATTCATTATCACTCTATCATTTGCTATTCTGATGGTATTGCAGTTTGAAAATTTCGTAGTGCACAAAAGGAGTCATAAACCTTAATATCAATTACCTTAATATTCAAATCCTGAAAAGTTTTCCATACAAATCGGCGATCTTTACCAGAAGCTCCAATGACCAGAACAGTTTTTTCTGATATTTGCTCAATATTTTCTCTGTTCCATATTATAGTATCATTTCCTAATGTCGCTTCTTGATTATTGGCCATCTGCACACAGTAAATTTATCTTATTACAACCTCCACGAATCGTAATTTAAATATAATTGTATCTCCACGGATGAAAAAAGGTAGTCTCGATTACTAGTATCCATACGATAACTCCGGTGCAACAAGACTGCCATGAACCGTAATCTAAATGTAAGTGTATGCCCACGGTTTATAGATAAGTTGTATGCTTGAATGCTATCCGTCCTTAGATCTCTCAATAGTGAAAGTTAAAGGATGAATGATTACCTAAGAAAAATAGCTTCACTTCACTCATTTCTATTCTGTAGCAGAGTGTTTTTTTTTTTTTTTTTACAGTTGAGGTTTTGTTTTGTAATTTGATTTTCCACTTGGGAGTTTTTTTTACTCAGATTCAACTTGAAATAGATGATAATTATATTTTACCCTTATATCAAATAATTTTTCGATCGGACTTTCCATTTATTGACAATCATTTTGATAGTATGGAAATATTAAGTGTTAAGAGACGCCTGGTTGGCGACAGGCAGACCATGTGTACTACTATTGTATATAATTAAGTTTGAGGAGGGGGACATTTCAATTAGAGTCGTATCGTTTTCGTTAATTTCGTTTGGCAATTACACATAAATACACTGGATTGTTTGGTTGATACTTCTAGTATGCCTCGCATTCTTATTTCTTAAGATGTTTATTATAGTCCTTTTATAATATGATAATATTAATAGCATTTTGGTCTTTTGTGGTTAGTATTTTTTATTGACAATCATACCACATATTCTGATTTTCACATTTGTTTATAGGAAAAGTGCTAATTTACTAAGTACAAGGAATACTGCATCTATCCTCGTTATACCTTGTCATAAAACGCAGCGTATTATATTAATGCTATGATGAATCTCTGTAGGCCGTATCTTTACAAAGATGATTTAAATTATCAATATTGAGCAAACATGACTTATTTCTAACCATATTAATTATTAAGGATTAGTAAACCATGCACGTCTTTTATATCTAACTTAATGGCGTCTTTCTCAACCTTTGTTCTAATGAATTTTGCAACTGTTCTTTAATTGCCAAACTGATTCAAATTTACATCATTTATTATCTTTGAAAAAAGACCCAGTTTTTGTCTCGCTTTGAAGGAGTCAAAAAGCGAGACATAGGTATGCTGTTTCTGGCGTCGGCAAAGGCGGCGTCAACAATGTATTAGTTTGTGATTAGGTCTAGTTTACGGTGAACCACAAGTGGTAGGTCAATCATATTTGGTATGCAGTTGATGAAACATTGCCACATCTTATTTCCATGGAGATTATATGGCCCTGCCATCTCAGTCATGGTCTATTGACTTCAAAACTTTTGCTTATTTTACATGTATAAGTTTGTGATTAGGTCAGTTTATGGGGAACCACAAGTGGTAGGTCAATCATATTTGGTATACAGTTGAATAAACATTGCCACATCTTATTTCCATGGAGATTATATGGCCTTGCCCCCTAAGTCATGGTCTATCGACTTCAAAACTTTTGCTTATTTTACATGTATTAGTTTGTAATTAGGTCAGTTTATGGGGAACCACAAGTGGTAGGTCAACCACATTTGGTATGCAGTTGAATAAACATTGCCACATCTTATTTCCATGGAGATTATATGACCCTGCCCCCTGAGTCATGGTCTATTGACTTCAAACTTTTGCTTATTTTACATGTATTAGTTTGTGATTATGTCAGTTTATGGGGAACCACAAGTGGTAGTTTAATGACATTTGGTATGCAGTTGTGTAAGCATTAGCATACCTTATTTCCATGGAGATACTTTAGCTCCGTCCCCTTAATAATGGTCTATTGACTTTGAAACTTTTGCTTATTATATTTTTATTAGTTTGTGATTAGGTCAGTTTATGGGGAACCACAAGTTGTAGATCAATGATATTTGGTATGTAGTTGTGTAAGCATCGGCATATCTCATTTCCATAGAGATAATTTGGCTCCGCCCCCTTAGTCGTGGTCTATTTACCTTGAAAATTTTTCCGAGTTATCATGTATTAGTTTGTGATTAGGTCAATTCAAGGGGGACCGTTAGTGGTAGGCCAATGTTAAGTGGTATTCAGTTGTATTGGCACATTTCATTTCCATGGAGAATATTTGGCCTCAAACCTCAGTCACAGTCTAATGACTTTGAAACTCATCCTAGTTTACATGTATTAGTTTGTGATTAGATCAGTTTAAGATGAACTGCTAATGTTAAGTCAATGATGTTATGCAAATTTACTGTCATTTGCAAGTATTGTTTCCATGTAGATTATATAGCCCCACCCCCTCTTATTGACTTTGAAACTTTTCTATAGTTCACTAGTTTATGTTTGTATTTAAATTGGGAACAACTTATGTTGCGTCAATGGTCATGATGGTATTTGATATGCAGTTGTATAAGCATTGGCACATCTCATTTACACGGAGATTGTATAGCCATGTAGCTCAGTCATTGTTCATTGACTTTGAATATTTTCATAACTTGTGTAAGATGTTAAAGTATTGCTATTTTGATTTTAACATTGCATAATCAAAATCAGAAAAGGCGAGACATATCTCTGTGATAACAGTTTATTTATGTAAAGAAACTTCTTATGACAAAGCCCTTCTATCAAAATCGCAGGTGAAAGAAAAAAATCGGCAAAGATCTGTTGTACATGTCAGTTTTAATTGTGCCCCTCTTCTTGCGGACTTGTTTCTTTATTATTACGAGTCTGACTTCTAAGGAAAAATGATAAGAAGTTAGCGATATCCTTTAACTTTACGTTCCGCTATATAGACTCTCTTACTTAATAATACAAAGTTTGATGACTATGTTGAACCAATCTATCCCATCGAACTAGAGATAAATGATACTACAGATACAGTTAAGTCTGCCTCATATGTTGACTTGCATCTAGAAATTGAAAATGAGGTCGGTTGAAAACAAAACTTCACCACAAAGGAGATGATTTCAGCTTCCCAATTGGGAACTTTAAATTTCTATGTAGGAACATTCAAGCAGCGCCTGCATACGGAGTATATATCTCCCAATTGATACGATATTCCCGGGCTTGTGTTTTCTATCATGACTTCCTAGATAGAAATTGCTGCTCACAAGGAAGCTATTAAACATAGAGTTCTTTACGGTGAAGTTGAAATAATCCCTTTGTAAATTTTACGGACGCCATCACGAGTTGGTTGACCGTTATGGAATAAATGTTTCACAGATGATATCTGATATGTTTCTTATGTCGTAACTACAATACCCTTTCCTTTTCACAAATGTGACCTATCGAACTAGAATATTTACCGGATTTGTAATAACATAAGCAACACGACGGGTGCCACATGTGGAACAGGATCTGATCACCCTTCCGCAGCACCTGAGATCACCCCTAGTTTTTTGTGGTGGTTCGTGTTGCTTAGTCTTTTGTTTTCTATGTTGTGTCTTCTGTACTATTATTTGTCTGTTTTTGTCTGTTTTTTCTTTTTAGCCATAGCGTTGTCAGTTTATTTTCAATCTATGAGTTTGGCTATCCCTCTGGTATCTTTCATCCCTCTTTTTTATCAATTTTGAGCATTTCCAAGGGTTCTAATTTTTTATATCGAGTTTATTCTTTCTATAAAATTAAGAATATACATGCTTTACTTCTTCTTTTTTCCATATACTGACTACATTCAAATATCTTAATATATTTTAAGATTGGTTCTGCATTATTAAAATATGCTAAAAACAAGTGTGACATTATACTTAACAATAAAAAGGTTAACTCCTAATTTAAATATCATACTGCCTGTTTTATGTGATTTTTTTCTCTGATGCAGGTTTTTTTTTTATTATAAACTGTTTTTGGCCTTTAAAGAGCTTTCAGTAACCGCGAGTACTCTCAAATCGTACTTTCGTGTTAATTTGACCGGTTGATACAATATGCAATGCATTTTTTGTTACTTAATGCTTATTTATTGAGTGTTATATATAATCTCTCTATTTCTTATATATACCAGCTTTGTTTAGTGTTTGGTATGAATACACATTTGACTTCTGTTAAGTATTATAAACACAAAATGATTCCTTTTGTAAAAAATATTTCCTTGCTTCATGACTGTATACATGTCCTAACAAAAACGTATTCTTATTTTACTGTGTACCTTATCTTATTTGGCGTCGTTTTGTACAAGGTTATGGTTGTCTTCTGATATTCTTAACATCTCACCCCTTATTTTATTTTATTGATTTTGTGTTTAAATTGTGTCATAGATCAAATTTATTCGTTCAGTGTATGGTAACTTGTTTATGTTAATATGTCTTTGATTGATTAAAGTCATTAATATTTTATAGTCTGTCTTTCTATGTTGTGATGTTACGCTATTGTTTCAGGGAAGAGTAAGATTGGTACCTATTTTAACGTTTTAAAATCCTTTATTTGTTTGCACCTGTCCAAAGTCAGGAACCTGATGTTCAGTAGTTGTTGTTTGTTGATGTGGCTCATCATTGTTTTTCGTGTTTCGTTTTTGATATAGATAAAACCGTTGGTTTTCCTATTTGAATGGTTTAACACTAGTCTACAAAAGACTCATCAGTGACACTCGAATCAAAAAATGTTTAATCGGCCAAATAAAGTACGAAGTTGAAGAGCATTGAGGATCAAAAATTCCCAAAAGTTTCGCCAAATACAACTTATATAATCTATTTTCGAATTAGAAAAGCCTTAGTATTTCAAAAATTCAAAATGTTGTTAACAGTTAATTTATTATTATGAACATATCACTGGTAACTCTAGTCAACACAGAAGTGCTGATTACTGGGCTGGTGATACCAATAAAAATTGATAAAATATTATTACTTTACTGCTTCTATTCATCAGAATGTATTAATTCTTGATTTTTTAGCCGTCTTTAGAGTAAAACAAACAACTCTAAAGGTGTTTTCATATCTTTTATCTAGCTATAATATAGATTTCGTAATTCATTAGTTGACCATTTATTGAATTTCAAATTTTGTAAAAATAATTAAGCATCTATTCTTCTTTTTATGGTTAAAAGTTTCTTTAGATAAGTAAGATGCTGAAAAAAATATAATATACAGATATAAACACTACCAAATTTTCACATTATATTTTCGAAATGGTCACAAAGCTTCAAATTTGCAATTTCTTTAATGAAAAATGCACAAAAAAATTAAAACTACCCATAACAATTCGATTTTGTACATTTCATGAGCAGAAGATTATATAACTTAGTCAAATACAAACTTATAACCCCTTCAAAATATCATACTTTACAAAAATATCAAGAAAATCAACCAAAAACTGACCAAGTAAGACTCATTTTTGCGGAGTTATATCCCCTTCCATAGGAAATTATAAATGCTGATTTTGAGATTTCCTAAAGTTAGATTTTATGGGTCTTTTTTTCTTGGTATATTGAGGGAATAATGCTATAGATTAGAACTAAAACATTTTCTGTTGCAATTGGTTTGAGGTTAAATCTTAGTTTGTCTGGATTATTAAGACAAGTCGATAGCACCTGTAGCCCTTTTCACAAAACTTCTTAAGTGTAAAATTCATCGTAAGTCTAAAATATTCCTTAACTTTTCAACTAAATATTTTTATCATAAGTTCAATTTTACCCTTAACATTTTTTGTGAAAAGGGCTACTGCCACGTGCGTGATTCGAACTCTTTTTTGTGAAAAGGGCTACTGCCACGTGCGGGATTCGAACTCACGACTTTAGGTTGCACTTTGTAAATATAGCTGTTTCTCAAACCTCACCTCTTTTGGGGTGATTTAGAATATTCATAGATAATTAATTTTGTTTACATACTGGTTCCTCGTTCTGATCTGTAGGTTGTATCTCATAGAGACATAACATGGGAATTTTAGCAGTAAATTTACATGTGTATATTGTTTATATTGAAATCTGTGGTAACCCTGCAGTCGGGGTAGGGGTAGTTAAGAAATTTAGTGTCAGTTTTAACTCATAGAAGTTCGGGGGCATAACCATGTTGAAAATATGCCACACAGCCCTATAATTTGACCTTTGAAAAAAATTGTAGTGCATATGAACTTTCCATTCTAGGTTATGTTTTTTTTTTCAAAACTTCATAGTAAAAGTGAAACAGTTTTAGTCGTAAAGGGAGTTCCTATTGAAAAATGCATTGTCAATATTTACAGAAATGCAACCTTCAGTGTTGACGGACTAATAATACAGCAGTTTGGCTACTTTGACAACTCGGCAACCGATGCCAATTAAGGCTAAGTGAAAGAAAATCTGGTTTAATTGTAAATGAGATATAACGTGGTCCGGATTATGTCGTATCAATGTATGTTGTTTTTTGTCGAAATAAAGCTTTGCTTATATAACTTTGCGCGAAAAAAATGCATTCGTGAAAATAAAGAAAAATAATTCCGAGAACTGAATGGAGGCTCTTAGGCTTGAATTTACAAATTGATGGCAAAAAGACGACAACCATGAACATCTTGATTGGAGTTAGTTTAATGCTTTTCACGAAGTTTCCACTTAGTATATGTACAAAATGGCCAATCTCTATTATTCATTATCTTTGCTGTATTGATGCTATTGCAGTTTGAAAATTTCGTAGTTCACATGGCTACAGAAGCAGTCATAAAGTTAAAACCTTTATATCAATTACCTTAATATTCAATCCGGAAATGCTTTCCGTACAAATCGACAGTCTTTACCAGAATCTCCAATGACCATAACAGTTTTTTTCTGATATTCGCTCAATATTTTCTCTGTTCCATATTATAGAATCATTCCCCAAGGTCGCTTCTTTAGTATAGGCCATCTACACACAGTAAATTTAACGCGTGACAACATCCACGAACCTTAATTGAAATGTAAATGTATGTCCATGGATGAAAGAACGTTAGTCTTGATTACTAGTATCCAGACGTTAACTCTGGTGCAACGAGACTGCCATCAACCGTAATCTTAATGTAAGTGTATGCACACGATGACAGATAAGTTGCATGCTTGGATGCTCTCCGTCCTTAGTTCTCTCAATAATTAAAGTTAAAGGATGAATGATTACATTAGAGAAAAATTGCTGAGCTCAACAACTTTCTATTTTGTAGCAAAGTGTTATTTGTTTTGACAGATGAGGTTTTGTTTTGCAATTAGATTTTCCACTTGGTGTTTTTTTTTAACTCAGATTAAGCTTCAAATAGATGATAATTATACTCTACCCTACAAATAGTTTTTCGATCGGACTTTCCATTCAATTATTTCGGAAGTATGGAAATATAAAGTGCGTAGAGACACCTTTAAGCAGACCATATGTACTATACTGTTAAATTTAGTTTGGGGAGGGGTCATTTCAATTAGAGTCGTACCGTTTTCGTAAATCACGTTTGGCAATTACACATAAGGTAACTACACTTGATTATTTGGTGGATACTAATATGCCGTATACGGTGCAGGAAATGCTTACCCTTCCGGAGCACCTGATTTCACTCCCGATTTTTAGTGGAGTTCGTGTTAACTTGTTTCTTGATTATTATCTATAACTGTTGATGTAAATGTCCTTTGGAAGTGTGAGTCTTTGTTTACTCCTTAGTTTTGATTGTTATTGTCCTTTTAACGAGCTTTCAGTAACTGCGAGTACTCTCAAATCTTTATTTCGTGTAACTTTGACCTGTTGATACAAATTGTAATGCAGTTTTGTTACTTAATGTCTATTTATTAAGTGTTATATATAGTCTCTCTATTTCTTATATATACCAGCTTTGATAAGTGTTTGGTATGATTAAACATTTTCACTTCTGTGTATTATAAACAACAAAATTATTCATTTTGTAAAAAATGTTTACTTTCTCTATGACTTTATACGTGTCCTAACAAAAACGTAGTTTTATTTAGCTGTATACGTTATTTTATTTAGCGGCGTTTTGTCCAAGGTTATGGATGTCTCTCTTATATTCTTTAACATCTCACCCTTCATCTTTTTTTCATTTTTTTTATTTGAATTGAGTCATAGATCAAATTTATTCGTTCAATGTCTTTGATTTATCGAACTTGAGTCATCTTAATTAATCATTATAGACTGTCCCCCTTCTATGTTGTGATGTTACACTATTGTTTCAGGGACGGGTAATGTTGGTCCCTATTTAACCGTTTGAACCTGCTACATTTGTTTGCACCTGTCCAAAGTCAGGAATCTGATGTTCAGTGGTAGTGATTTGTTGATGTGGTGCATAAGTGTTTCTCGTTTCTCATTTGTTTATATAGATGTGATCGTTGTTTTTCTTGTTTGAATGATTTCACACTAGTGATTTTGGGGCCCTTTATAGCTTGCTTTTCGGTGTGATCCAAGGCTGTATGTTGAAGACCGTACTTTGACCTATCATAAAATTGAGAATGGAAATCGGGAATATGTCAAAGAGACAACAACCCGACCAAATAAAAAAAGCTTACTTTTACAAATTGTGACTTGGATGAAGAGTTGTCTCATTGGCACTCATACCACATCTTCTTACATCTATTTACACATACTATATAAAAACTTGTCTTACGTATTGCATTTATTCTTTCGATGAAACATAATGTTATTCCAAAGTTCATAGATGTGAAAAACTAAACTTTTATTTATGGTCTATAAAAAAGAATTATGAGAAAAAAATACTTTTGAATGTCGTTGGATATTTTGCTAGCCATTTATAAGGTTTGTAATTCGGATTTGTTTTACACGTATGTTATACAACAGCTATTATAAAATACACTCTATTGTTAAAGTACTCTTGGAATATATATTTATTTTTTTATTTTGGGGATTTGCACATCTTTTTTTAATATATAATATTCTTACCAATAAACAAATTCTGATTGGTTGTTATGATAACCTTAAAAAAAATATCAGATGGAGCCAATTCGTGTATTCGCCTTTGTACTTTCAAAAGGCGGAATCACGAATACGAGAATTTTGTTTTCAATGAATCACAGTCATTTCTATTGATCATCTCGTATCTTTGATTTGATTGGCTGATGATCAACAATTTGCAAATAACATAACTATTGTGTATGCCTATCATAGCTTAAGACTTATGTTGTTATTTCAAAAATGAACAGTAGAATGAAAAGTAAAATCACATAAATACTGAACTTGGAGGAAAATCAGTTCAGAATATCCATAATCACATGGCGAAATCAAATAACAAAACGCATCAAAAAAGAATGGACAAGAACTGTCATATTCCTGACTTGGTACAGGCATTTTCAAATGTAGAAAATGGTGGATTAAACCTGGTTTTAGCGCTAATAGATATAGGAAGATGTGGTGTGAGTGCCAATGAGACAACTCTCCATACAAATAACAATTTAAAAAGTAAACCATTATAGGTTAAAGTACGGCCTTCAACACGGAGCCTTAGCTCACACCGAACAACAAGCTATAAAGGGCCCCAAAATTACTAGTGTAAAACCATTCAAACGGGAAAACCAACGGTCTAATATACTGTTTATATAAGGAAATAATCAGAAGTGCGCAAAACAAACAAACAAGAAACAAAAAGTGACTCAGAAATATGAAATTAAGGTTAAATATAGAAATATCTTTCTAAATAAAATGTCCATTAGCCACAGATACTGACTTTATCCAATTTATTACTCTTATTAATTATAACACAGTCTTGTACACGTTATAATCTTTTTCAATTAAACAAAGAGTGAATTTTTTTCAATTTCAATGGGGGGAAATTGGGTGACGTGCAAGTTGATCTACTACGACTCATAGGCAACGCAAGTTCTTGTTATATACATTAATAAATATTTTAAAATCAAAATTACATAAGAAAGACTATCAACTCAGTACCATACCGTTATGTGACATCAAACTTATTTTGGCCGAGCGATAGTGAGGACTAAAATAACACCAATATAATGCCTACCCATGTTAAAACTACAATACAGTATAGCTTGCATCCATTATTTCGATTCTGAATAGGACGATTAAGGTAATTTCTATGTCCGATAAGTATAGATGTAAAAGGCTTGCATTTGTGTAGGCTTTTCCATGAACCTCCCTTGTTTGTTTGTGAAGAAGCAAACGACTGGCACTGTGATTTTTCAGAGTAAGGAGTTTAAACAGCCAGCATGAACGGTTGTCGTATCTAGGTCAAATATGTCATTTTCGGTATGCAACACTTAACAGTCATAATAAATGAATAAGTAACATCATGTGCAGCATTTAAGAGTTTGAAAGTTTTTTTAAAGTTAAGGAAATATATTAAGTGCATGCTAATTTGATACAAGAGTGCACACGCTGAAATGTCCCGCCTTCTTTACTAATCATTGATATTATGTTGATGGTCCTAAATATAATAAAATTGAGAAAGGAAATGGGGAATGTGTCAAAGCGACAACAACCCGACCATTGAGCTTTATTACAACTGTCACAAAAACTTAACCAAAAAAACTAAACATTGACCAATGAACCATAAAAATGAGGTCAAGGTCAGATTAACCATGCCAGACAGACATGTACAGCTAACAGTTCTTCCATACATCAAATATAGTTGACCTATTGCTTGTGGTTTAAGAAAAACAGACCAAAACACAAAAACTTATCACTGAGCAATGACCAAAACTTATCACTGAGCAATGAACCGTGAAAATGAGGTAAAGGTCAAATAAAACCTCTGCGACTGACATATAGATCATAAAATATTTCCATACACCAATTAAAGTTGACCTATTGCAATTAGTATTAGAAAAAAGACAAAAACTCAAAAACTTAACTTTGACCACTGAACCATGAAAATGAGGTCAAGGTCAGATGACACCTGACAGCTAGACATGTACACTTTTTAATCATTCCATACACCAAATATAGTAGACCTATTGCATACAGTATAAGAAAAACAAACCAAAACACAAAAACTTAACTATAACCACTGAACCATGAAAATGAGGTCAAGGTCAGATGACACCTGCCAGTTGTACATGTACACCTTACTGTCCTTCTATACACCAAATATACTAGACCTATTGCTAATAGTATCTTAGATATGGACTTGACCACCAAAACTTAACCTTGTTCACTGATTCAGGTTGAGGTCGAGGTCAAGTGAAAACTATCTGACAGGCACGAGGACCTTGTAAGGTACGCACATACCAAATATAGTTATCCTATTACTTACAGTAAGAGAGATTTCATTACAAAAAATCTTAACTTTATTTTCAAGTAGTCACTGAACCATGAAAGTGAGATCAAGGACATTGGACATGTGACTGACGGAAACTTCGTAACATAAGGCATCCATATACAAAGTATGAAGCATCCAGGTCTTCCACCTTCTTAAATATAAAGCTTTGAAGAAGTTAGCTAAAGCCGCCGCCGCCGCTGGATCACCATCCCTATGTCGAGCTTTCTGCAACAAAAGTTGCAGGCTCGACAAAAATTCATTATTATGAAGAAGTCAATATACGCATGTGCAAACAAATTTTATTGGATTTAGAGCATGGGTTTGTTCACAAAGCGAAAGAAGCACGTCATATTAGAATGAGAAATCAATAAGCAACAAATAGAAAATATACATATAAAATATCACAGAAACCGTTGATTTGTACAAAGTACAAGTATTGCAATCAGTAACAATGGATGAAAAATTATAAACCATCCTCATTGTCCAGAAAATTTTCAGTATTTTGTTCTTCCGATGGATTTGAACAAGAGTCCTTCGCCCACGGCTGTAATTCACCACTTGCAAATACAATATAGAAGATTGCACCAAATATATACATGCCTGCTGCAATATAGAAAACTATCTGCCACTCGGCTCGAGTTTGTGACTGTAAAGACAAGACGAATACATACTTGAGTGAGTTCAGTACATTATCGTACACAAGTAAGAAGAAACCTAAAACTGTTGTTTTTGGATGATGATTCTTTTTTGATATGACTGTATGAAAAACTCGATTTATATTATCCGTTGTCGTTCTTTTAAGAAAATTCATAATTGACGAGATATTAAAAATTGTGTCAAAATAAAAAAAAAACATAACAAAACAAAACATCACAACAGGAACAACAGAAACAAAAATTAAAACCAAACAAACAAACAAACAATTAAACGAACAAACTAACATACAAACAAATATTTCCAGATTATTCTAACATTATTTTGTCATTGACACCACCTTTTTATTTTAAGAATTGTATTTTCGAATTCTAAAACATACATTCCCGTTTGAATGGTTTTACACAAGTAATTTTGGAGCCCTGTATGGCTTGTTGTTCGGTGTGAGCCAAGGCTCCGTGTTGAAGGCCGTAAATTGACCTATAATGGTTTACTTTTTTAAAATAGTTATTTGGATGGAGAGTTGTCTCATTGGCGCTCACACCACATCTCCCTGTATCTATCTATATAAACACAAATTTGAGATTCCCCCCCCCCTAAAAACTTTTATAACGGTACAATTTAAGACCGAGGGATGCACGCTGGATTTTATACGGAATTCAAAGAAAAATATCCAAACACGAAAAATTTGATTATTGGAAATTTGATATCATCGTATGTAACTTATTTTAGGCCAATCATTTCAGTTTTTGAGATTCTAAGGCTTTTCTGTTTCAGGAAAAGATTACCTCAGCTGTTTTTAATAAAAGAATTAATTAGGAATGTTTGGCCATCAATGCTCTTCAACTTCGTACTTTATTCGGCCATCTTAAATATATTTTTCTTAGTCGAGCGTCACTGATAAGTCTTTGGAAGACGAAACACGCGTCACGTATAAATACAAAATTTCATTTCTGGTATAAAGGATTATATTATTATAGAGTTTATTGATGAAGCAACTTCCAATTTGTTGAGGTACGCATATTTTAAAAAGCATACTCGACTGTATTACAATTTAATTAACGCAAAGGATGTATATAAAAGTTTTGATACGTTCTTTTGAGTTTTTTTTATAAACGTTTAAGGACATGGTCTCTCAAATAAATCATATTTTTTGTAATTGTTTCGATAAACAAAAACAAAACTTGTAAGTTAGAAAGCTTGCTCCATAGATCTTATTTTTCTAGGTTCCATTCCATAATCGATGTAATTTCAAATGTAAATTTGCTTGTCTCAGTGACGCATAGCACAAAGCATGTGATTCTTAAATCAAATGTCACTGCAGTTGAGTTTTTATCCATTCGTATGATGTGTTTGAGCATTTTGCCATTCGATTACGGACTTTCCCTTTTGAATTTTCCTCGGAGTGCGGTATTTTTGTTATTTTAAATTTTGACAAATGAATACATATAACAATAAATACTATATTATAATCCTCAAAATATATGTTCGACTGCAAAACGAAATGTAGTCGCACATTTTTTTCTTAAAAACTAACCTTTTCTGTGATAGCCCCGACTATAATTGGGGATATAATTCCTGTTGTAGATGCCAGAGAATTCGATATTCCAAGCAAGATCCCTGCATAGCTAGGTGCTATATCAATATGATTAACAACCCATCCACTGTACTGAAATCCTGCCGAACTTACAGCAAGAATAACCAATACAATGGCCAAGGCAGTTTGGGAACAGTCGACATAACCTAAACCAATCAACATGGAAGCAGGACCTAATTTTGCTGAAACAGATAAAACTGTACGGAATATGCAGATTTTATGAGGGAATTTAAATAAAGTGACAAACTCTGATTTTATTTCTTAATATATTATGATCTATTTGATTCTAGAATTTAAAAAAACTGTGAAACGAAAGAAGAACATACAGATTAGATTGAATAATGACTTTTAAAGCCGTCATCAACAAACAATTGTTTTTATATAATTTTGATTTTGAATATTTGATAATTGAATATTTGAAATGCTACTTTAATAAAAGGTTAACATTTTAATTCGTCTTACCAACAGTGTCAAATACTTTACGGGTATTAGTAGTCGACATCAACTTTCTGTCTCGGAAACAGTCAGCAAGCCAGCCTCCACAAAATACAGTCGCCCAGAAAACAATATATGGCAATGACGAAAACAGTCCATTCTGTAAGTTAATTTTGTATCAGTTACTTCAATTGATCAATATGAACATTATTTTATACTACAATAATTGATACAAAAAGTACTAAAGGCACTTGGTTTATATTTTCCAAACTTTAAGCATACCTTTAAATCGATCCAAAGGGACTGTTTACAATAAACAGTGAGTCAGTTTGAATATAAAAGGCCCAATTCTATCACAAATTTGAGTTTGTTTCTATGTTTTGTAACTGTTATATGCATTTTATTAGATAGCACTCATATTAAATAATCGTTGATGATTGATAACAAACTAAAAATGAAGTCATTTCACCTCATCATTGGAATCATTGTTGAAGAAGAGGGGCAAAAGATACCAAAGGTACATTCAAACTCACAGATCGAAAATATACTAACAACGGCATGACGAAAAAAAATAATAGACAAACAGACAAATAATTGTATACAAGACACAACATAGAAATCTAAAGACTAGGCAATATGTTAATATGGTCTCGTTCACAATGCGAAGTCCAGTAGAATTATGAATTTGCATGTTGTTTAGCAAACGGGCGTTGATTAAACATTCATCAGTCAACCAATCAGCCCAACTCTATTATTGCAGAATCAAAGAAAAAGTGGAACCGCTGCGCGATCCTTTAGATTATTGGCCATATAATGTCTAACTTGTTTATGTATCTACTTATCCCGTATAGCCAGATTGACTATCCTCGAATTTTAGGAGCAGGGTTGTATTTCTCAAGGCGAATAAACTATGACTGATTGCTATTATAATTCCCTGGGTCATCCTAGGAGGGAGTGTATTGGCTTGTAAATATTTTCTAAGTTAAATTTTGTTTTCGTTATAGTCCTTAATAAATATCATTGAGCTGTACAAAGTCAAAAATATTACAGTTGTTTTCCATTCGTTTCATGTTTCGGCATTTGCTTTTGCTATTTCACTTTTTTCATAGCTGCATTCAACTTCAAAACATTGATTGAAAATTGATCGCTTACATTTCATAGTAAAAGTGACATGCTTTGTTTAGATCAATTACTTTATTTTTAAAAGAGACCCACTTCCAAAAATATCTGGACCTGTAAGAGAAGCTTTGACATGGTTTAAGGGATATTCATACCCAGAAGTCGAAATCAATTTGACAATTCATCACACAATGCGAATAACGCTAACAAACAACAGTACAGAAAACACAACATAGAAACTAAAGACTGATGAACTAGTTAAATAAAATATGAATACAACTTTCCGCTATATAGATGATGTTCTTTCACTAAATAATTCAAAATTTAATGACTTTGTTGAACGCACCTATCCCATCGAACTAAAGTTAAAGGATACAACAGATAAAGTTTAGTCGTCCTCAAAACTTGACTTACATCTAGAAATTGAAAATGAGGGTCGGTTGAAAACAAAACTTTAGGTCAAAAGAGATGATTTCAGCTATCCAATTATGAACTTTCCATTTCTAAGTAGCAACATTCCAGCAGCAGCTGCATACGGTGTATATATCTACCAATTTATACGATATTCCCGTGCTTGCATTTCCTATCATGATTTTCTTGATAGAAGGTTGTTGCTCACAAGGAAGCTATTAAATCAAGGGTTCCAAATGGTGAAGTTGAAATCATCACGTCGTAACTACGACCCCCTTCCCTTTCATGAACGTGACTTACCGAATTAGACTATTTACCGGATTTGTTATAACATAAGCAACACGACGGGTGCCACATATCGAGCAGGATCTGCTTACCCTACCGGAGCACCTGAGATCACCCCTAGTTTTTGGTGGAGTTTGTGTTGTTTATTTTTTATTTTCCAAGTTGTGTCATGTGTACTATTGTTTGTCTGTTTGTCTTTTTTTCATTTTTAACCAGGGTGTTGTCAGTTTATTTTCGATTTATGAGTTTGAATGTCCCTCTGGTATCTTTCGTCCCTCTTTTATCTAAAGTTTTACATTTTTCATCATCATTTACAGCAAAAAAGATACAATTCATTTTAACCATTATATAATCAACTATCGAAAGAGGACTACTTTTTAAAAACGGTTATGAGTTCATATTTTAAAAACTTTTTCTACGTTGTTTCCTACATAAAATCATTACGTTTTCACAATATATCGAGAGATCATTCTTGCTGGTACATTCGTCTCATATTTTTTTCTGATTTATCAAACATTGTAGTTTCTGTGACTTACCGTTGTGATATCAAGCTTTAAAACATCGTTCATGTAAGTTGGGATGTATGTTAGCAGTGTATAAAGACCCCAATCACATGTTATATTAGATACCACTATTGCATAATTCGGCATTGACTTTGCAATCTCCAACCAGGGCACCTGTAGTTCCTTTAAAAACACGAATAAGAGTTTCAAATATAAATCTCCAGCCTTCTTAGCAATTTATTTTAAATAATGCATGTTTTCCATTTTGTGTTTTTGCGACTCTTTTATTACTTCTATTATTTAGACATGTCTTTTAAAGTGCGTATTGTGTTATTTATTTTCTTATCTCCAGTTTTTCATAGAAGAAGATATTCAAAATTTTGACAAACAATTAAAGAAAGTCTTCATACTAGTTGAACAATTTGTTGGTTTGATTTTGTAAGAAAAAGATTCACGTACAAAATCACAAATTTGTCTCGGAAAACATCGTTTATATTGAGTAAAAATTTAACTTTGAACTAACTGTACTCCTAGATAGATACATTTGTGCCCTTTGATTTTTATTTTACCATAAGATGTGGTTTTTATATTTTTTATGAAATCAGTTTTCTACAACTCTTTATAGTAAGTATTCGGGAAAAGTAATATTTACAAAGTACAGTTCTCAGTATAGTTTGTACTCTGTCACAAGCTTAACTTTGGTTGATGTACACCCATTATGAAGCCATAGATTTAGATATAATTGAGTTTTACTCTTCGTATTGTTATGTGTTTCTTTGTTCTACATTGACTAGAGATAGGAGGTGGTTGAGATCTTACAAATCATGTTTAACCCCGCCTTATTTTTGCTCCTGTCCCAAGTCAGGAGCCTTTGGCGTTTGTTAGTCCTATATTTTTTTTTTAAACTTTAGTTCATTTATATGTTTTGGAGTTTGGTGTGACGTCTATTTTCACTGAACTAGTACACAATTTTATTTAGGGGCCAGCTGAGAACCACCTCCGGGTGCGGGATTTTCTTTCTGCGTTGACAACCCATAGGTGGCCTTCTGCTGTTTTCTGTTTTCTGGTCGGGTTGTTGTCTCTTTAACATATTCCCTTCTCCATTCTCAATTTTGAATAAGTGTTTATAATGGTTTACCTTCTTTTTAGTGTCATGGGTACTGTTTGCTAATAAACCCATTATGTATTCTTTTTCCTCTCTTGAAATTCGTTTGTGCTCGGCTGGTGTATCACTTACAAACCACATCCATAAAATTAACCATATAAAACTTGAAATGCCTAATAAGAAGAGACAAGAACATTTTGTATTGACGCAGTCAGAAGTAATTTCGATTTGTGACATATTTATAAAGGATACTTCCCTATGCTTAAGCTTTTCAATTTCAAAGTTAAAATAGAACTAAACTCAATAATAGTAGAAATCTCACTTATAGTAGACATCTCACAAATAGGCGACATCTCACAACGCCTTCTCGAAGTCCGTCTAAATGTTGTGGTTCTTAGCATTATGTATGAGTTTCATAAAATGTAAATGGGACAAACTTCAGTAGGAGTGGGAAACGAAAATATTTGCAGTTTTCAAATTTATAAAGAAGCATAACTCTACAACGTTAAGTGACTCACTTCCAAAATATGAACTCTGTATGCTAGCTGAGGTTTTTTATCATTGCCTAAGGTTTGGATGAGAAAACTTAAGTTTGAGTGCGGAAACAAAACAAAACTGCAATTTCCAAACAAAAAAGTAGCATAACTTTAGAACGGCAAGTAAATCATTGCCTAAATCCAAATTATGTATGTTAGTTTTGGTTTTCACCATTTTGTATCAGTTTATAAGTTGTATGAGGAAACGGAAAAGGCATAAATGGACGGACGGGCGGGCGAAAGTACAGAAATACGGAAATACGGTCAAGAGGTAACATTTGATGCCCCTGTTGCCTCTGGTGGAAGCATTAAAAGCACGAAGATAAAGAGAATTTAATGAAAATTATTGTAGCATGGATAGAAAGTTCAGTTAAAGGAAACTTCATCACTGGGTCGATGCCACTGCTGGTGTAGTCTTTTTTATTCCCCGATGGTATTACTAGCCCAGTAGCCAGCACTTCTGTGTTGATACGAACTATCATTGATATGATAATAATTATAAATTAACTGTTTACAAAACTTTGAATTTTTGAAATACTACGGCTTTTCTACCTCAGAAAAAGATTGCCTTAGTTGTATTTGGCAATACTTTTAGGAATTTTTGGTCCTCAATACTCTTCAACTTCGTACTTTATTTGACCTTTTTAACTTTTTTATATCCGAGCATCACTGTTGAGTCTTTTTTTTAAACGAAACGCGCGTCTGGCACAAATACAAAATTTCAATCCCGGTATCTAAGATGAGTTTATTCATGAGGAAATTTTAATTGCCACTTATTGAAATCATGGACCAAAGTTCAGTACAGTTTAGAACTTTACCTCTACTTACATGTGCATTTAAGGGTTTACTTGGTTGAGTTATAAAAGATGACCTCAACATTTTAACGTTGCGCTTTTTTTTTTAAACATTTACAATTCCATCTTCGTGCCTTATATATCATGTACTGTATAAGACGCTAGATTAAAACTGAAGAGGAAAGGTAACATCTGACTACCGAAATTTTTGTTTTTTAGAACCTAGGTGGTCAAGTAGTCTAGCGCGTCGGGCACAGTGCAAGATGATTTGGTGCCACGATATCTCAGTAGCAGGTGTTCGAATCCAGGCCAGGGGAAACAGATTGCGAATGCAAATAAACAGATCTTGAATTATTGGGCTGAGGTTTAGACGAAATGTATATATATAACTAAAGACTTAATAGAAAATACAGTGGGCATTGCCGAATTAATACATACACCAGCGACGGTGAATACGTCAACCTTAATTCACCACATAATTTCACTGCAGACTGTAAAAAATGTTCAAAATCATGTTTATTTTCTCCTTGTATTTCTTGTTTTATTGTTTACCATAAATCTGTGCCTCAAAATTATTTTAGCATTAAACATTTGATTGAAACAACTGATTACTAATATTAAATGCTTTTGTATACCCAATCGTCGATGAGGCTGTTTTAAACATATTGAATTTTACGATTTATCTGTACAGTAGCTTCGGCATTCGCATGGTATATGGTGTATTTTTACAATTGAATTTTAAATTGATAAAACATACAAGTAGGTAAAGCCGAGGTTGAGGAATCTTTCAGCGAACATTGCCTTTCACCTAAATGATTTGGTAAGGGTTATATAACTGAAGTTTTACGTTAATGTGCACACATCAGTTTTAGTTTCTTACCCCGTTTTTGTTTTATGTCCATGGATAAACGAGTTTTGAACAGCGGTATACTACTGTTGCCTTTATTTACGTATCATGGCCTTACAAATAAAGTGTTGCAAACGTACTTAAAAAAGGTTATTCAAGCTCATATGCTGTACACTTTAAATGTTTCATATTTATTAACATACCACAGACGTAGAATATGGACGGCCAACCTCCAGCAAAACCATGTGCACACATCAATGAACCAAGTGCAAATGTTACAACAATGCCAAGTTGTGTACCTGGAATGAAAACATTAACTTCACAGTGTTATTTAAAATGAAGTTTTATTTCGATGCAGAATAGATTGCAGATTTGAAATTGATCTTCTATTATTGTCTGAAATAAAGTTTTGTATTCATTTTGGAGGTATCAAATTAACTGTTATTTCTGCTTTCAGTTTGAATGTTTCTTTGGCGAGACAAACTTAAATATATGATTGCAGATGTTTTAAATTGTACATGTTGTTTGTAAACATCAAGTTTGTTATTTATACAATTTTGTTATATCGTGGATTGCAATATAAGACAAGTGACAATACAATAAATCCAGTGTATCATACAGACAATAACCACACAACACATTTCAACTTTAGAATATATTTGTTCTTTTGTCATGATCTGATAATCTAAGAAAGTAGATAGTAGATGCAGAATATGAAAAAAATGAATGCTCGAACCTAACAATTGCATTGGACGAACCAAGGCGATAAAAGTTTTACCTGTGTAATGTCCAAAATAAAATAAAAACAGATTCGATGAAGCGTTAGTGTCCACCTTACTCCGTTTTTCTGGTCAAACAGGAATATGATTCACATAATGGAATATATTAAGGATGACACTTGAAGAAAGAGAACCGAGATATTATAGTACAGGGGAAGACTTTTCGATACAAAATCATTTTTGAGCTTTTTGAACCTCCTCTGTTAATTTTTAATTTATTTGAATTCACTGAAAATGATAAGTAATAAGTCAATGGAGCTGCATAAAGTGTCATTGAATATCACATGGGAGAGTCCAGATTTAAAACAAATACATATGGCAGTATAGCGGAATCAAACTACCGTTATCAATAGTTTTTACCTCTCTTTGAAGTTTCATGAACTGTCAAGAGAACTGCTTTTGAATAGTCTTTATAATTGTTCTCCACACACCAGCTGTTCTTACGTAGAAATACATTGGAAAGTTCTAAACTAGAACAAATGTTGACAATTCTACCGTAGTACAGACTCTGCTAGTTCTATCTCTAGAACACTTTTTATAGGTATTTCATTTATCTATTACAATTTTATTTACATTATTTATTATTTGCTTATTTTTTTTTTTTTAAATACCTGAACAGTAATCAAATTACTTACCAGAGTACGTCATTGCAGTAAACTTGCTTCGTTCTGATGGAGGAACCCAGTTACCAAGAAGAGAATGCATAGCCGGAAATACTGCTCCCTATTAAACATGTTAAACATTATCGGTTTCCAAATTATCAAAAATATAAAATTATTACAATATACCTGTAGGATGATCTTTGTATCTGGTTTGAGTCATGTGAACTCATTGAATCAATCAGATAGATTTTGTAAAGAACATATTTAAATATTGTATTACACATTTTGTAACATCCTATTCCAAATATTTCCCACAATATCGTTGCTTTGCACAAATGAAGTATTTTTTTCATTTAGTTTTCTGATTTTTTTTTAATTTCTCTCCCTCTCTTCTCTCTCTCTCTCTCTCTCTCTCTCTCTCTCTCTCTCTCTCTCTCTCTCCCCTTTCATCCTCTCTCTCTCTCTCTCTCTCTCTCTCTCTCTCTCTCTCTCTCTCCTCTCTCTCTCTCTCTCTCTCTCTCTCTCTCTCTCTCTCTCTCTCTCTCTCTCTCTCTCTCTCTCTCTCTCTCTCTCTCTCTCTCTCTCTCCTCCTTCCTCTCTCCTCCTCTCTCTCCTCTATAATATATGACTTACAGTAGATAAACCGATAACAATCCTAACAACTACTGCAAAGATGAAGCTAGTTCTAGCAGCAAATGGTGTTAACAATATGAATATCATTGATACAAACATGCTCCAACCAGTCACAATCTTTCCCCCATATCTTGTAGCTATCCATCCTGCTGGCATCTGTGTTATCAAATAACCCCAGTAGAATCCACCAAGTACATATCCTTGTATCTCTGGATCCCAATTTAACTCACCGCCCTATATAATAACCAAGAGACTAAAATAAAGAAAAGTCTAACACTCTTTATTATTGGTCTGCTTATTTATAAATTCGATTGTTTTAGTCCGTCAGTAATGGACCAGATTCTGTTATTCTTTAACCAATTCATGTCCATTTAGAACGTTCCAAGCACATGGTGCAATTTTGTTGAAAATCTTTTCCTGGTTTTCGGTTTAATCATGATGCATTAAGATATGTCGTAGTCTGTTATATGTTTGATGATTTTTAACGGTTCATTAGCTACTAAAACACCCACATGTTTCCAGTGTAAAAAGATGATTTGTTATATTTCTTATAATGTAAACGGACAAATCCTTTCTAATTCACAACGTACCAGACAATGCGTAATATATTTCATCATTATTTTGGCAGAAATGGGTAAATATTTAAAAGTTGACTTGAGTTCTATTTTCCAATTGGAACTAAATTAATCATTTCTTTAAAGGTCTGTTTAAGGGTTTTACACTAATAATTTTGGGGCCCTTTATAGCTTGTTGTTCGGTGTGAGCCAAGTCTCTGTGTTGAAGGCCGTACATTGACCTATAATGGTTTACTTTTATAAATTGTTACTTGGATGGAGAGTTGTCTCCTTGGCACTCACACCACATCTTCCTATATCTATTTTAATCTTCTATACAATTTTAAGATCTCTCTTTAAAAGTAACATAACAAAAATACTAAACTCAAATTCAAAACAGACAGTCATTGACAATGAGATGTTTTACAGGAAACAAAAGCAAACCCAAAATCAAACACATTCTTCCTATTTTAAGATATTAAACTCATCACTATTGATGATAAATCTTCATGAGAAATATGATATTGAATAATGCAATTAAATATATAAAAGAGGAAGAACGAACCATTGAAAGTAAAGGATCAATGAGACATCTTACACGATACAAAGTCTCAGTCTTGGCTCAACTCAAGAAATAAAAGGATTTATTATAATAATTATAATTTTGATGATGTGGCTGCAAATATACCAGCAGTTTGCATATATTTGCTGGTATATTTGCAGCCACATCATCAAAATGAAAATAACACTTTATAAAAATAGAACATAAGCAATAGTAAAAGACAACTGTACAAAAAATGACAATATAACTATAACACAATGACGGGATGTATAGATACCGAGCCACGTCAAAAGGTTATAAGTACAAATATACAAAGAAAATAAAAAGAACAGTATAACTCGTAATAAGAATGATTAACAAGGTCGGTATTTAGAATTCCTACTTAAAAAACACCATGTATTATATGTAAAGTTGATACGGAATATTTATCAACACAGTTTTGGTATCTTCCAAAGAATTTTGTTTTAAGAAAAAAAGACGACGTTCTTTTATATAACCCTGCTTCATCAACTGTCTGCTCAGATACTGGTGACGTTTCAAAAAGTCTGAGTATCGGCTACAAGTGTTCGAATACCGAATGAGTTGGAAAATGAATATCCAATATGCATGTGAAGTTCGTTTATTGCTGCTAAAGTGGAATTCATCTGTAATATCAAAATTTAAATCGTCGCTTTTGTCATAGGCTCAGATACGGTTATGAAAGTTTTTGTCAAATTTAATGTATAAGTCTTTAAAAAAAAGTCAGAAGAAGCCGTATCTTTTATTTCTTTAATTTCTAGTTCTGAAGAATGAAATAATAGAATCCAATCCGAAAGGTTTTGATTGATAGAACATCATCCGTTTATCTGAATTTGAAATGACAGAAATGATCTTATTGTTTTTTTAAGTGCTTAAAGGAAATTCCTATTCATTTGCAAATAAGAATTGTCAACTTACAGGGATAGAAGACGCATCCGAAAAGTTATGATCTTTCTGGCGAAAACAATTACTATCTTTATTTGAAATAACTGTAGAGTTATCAATAGTATATATCGAAGTCCTATTCACCATGCAGACAATCGCAACATTAATGTTGACAAGCATCGCATACATGTTAAGTAGTCCAAAAAATCCTAAGACCGCTAGTGCAAAACGACAAGAACCTAACAGAGGTACATGTATAGATTCTACAAAAAAAAAAATTAAAAATAAGTTTTTTATGAACACAGTTCCTCTTATATTCATTCTAAACAATTCATTAAATGATGTTTTACTAAAAATATAAATGACTGAATGAAGTACAAATTAAAAAACTAAATTCCATACCTTACTTATTCTCTAAATTCCTTTTTCTAATAATTTTCTTAATCTCTAAATTCCCTTTTCCATTAACTTTCTTAATCTCTAAATTCCCTTTTCCATTAACTTTCTTAATCTCTAAATTCCCTTATTCATTGCTTTTCTTAATCTCTGAATTACCTTGTCTACTACCTGTTCTAATCTCTACCTCCCCTTGTCCATTACGAACCAGTGCACTCGTTGTTCCTTCTTCCATTTCTGTAACAAAATATTTCACCGGTAATTTATTTTTAAAACTTACCACTGGTCTTGTAATTTTCTATAATGAGAACAAATTTTAGTAAAAATACGAAAGTACCTTGATAAAATCCTCACTTGATAAACTGTTGCTGAATGCGTGTACATGTCCTTCAGATACCATACATTTGTTATCGTTGGGATAAATGACTTTGAAATGAGTTTGCATGTCATGAGCAACATGCCATGTATTGTTTAACATACAATTCTTACATGTATTTGTCCGGAACACCCCGGTATATCCCAGGTTGCTGTAGGAGTTTGTGTTGTTTTACACTTTTATTTTCCGTGTTTTGTTTTGCAGACTGTAGTTCGTCATTTTTAGTGCTTTTTTTTTACTTTCGAATCTTATTTGACTTCTTGATATTATTTTACCATTTAGCTATTTTAAGTCTCGCAAACAAACAAAAACATTTTCCTTAAATGAATATTTAACTGTTATTTTGTTTCAACGAATGTCTTCTGTTACAGATTCATCGTACAAAAAATATGTTGAATCTTAAAGTCAATTGTGTGGATTTCATTTCCCACGAAATTTATTACAAAATTCTGATTTTTGTTATTTGCACGCAAGTACTAATATGCAAAGTACAGATGAAATATATCTAAATATTCCCATTAGTTAATTTCTTGCCTTCCAGTTCAGTCTTTATATTGTTTCAGTACAATATTTTTACATAAAGTTATTTTCAAAAGTAATCAGCAAGATTCGTACATTTATGGAGAAAGTATCGAATAGGTTAACCAGTTTAATGATCTTTCCTGGTGGATTAGTCTTTATGTAAATCATGTACGTGAATATATTTTAACCCTATAATTATTAATAATAGTAGCATAATAATCTTCGAAATTTAATCCAACGTATCACACCTCATTATGTTTTCAGTTTTCTGATGGTAAAAATAACTTACTATGCATTAAAGTTCAGTGATAATTGTCACGGAATATTTTAAAATTAGGAATCGTTTTTTTAACTCATTGCGAACTAAATAAAGTCAACAGAAGAATTTCGCTGTTCAATGGTTATAAATTGATTAATCAAAGACTTTTCCGGGTCATAAACCAAAAACGAGGGAAACACATCAACTATTAGAGGGAAACAACGGAACAACAGAAACCCTCAACCGCAACAAAATGAAACACAAACAGAAACATACATACAAAAAAACTATTTGATACAAATAACAACAACCATATTCGTGTACAGTAATAAACAATTATATTATAGTACTTTACAACATTCAACAACATGTAACAACTGACACCCCCAAATGACAGTACACCAGGACAACACAAACCATGTTAATATTGCGCGTCACACGAATGTATCAGTGCCACAAAAAATGAGGTATGTTTTGTGACGTTAAATTTATCACAGGTAAATCGTGTTATCTTATGTATTTTCTTAACCATGATAGGTATTTTCAATGTGATGTGACAGGTTTGAAATGGTGTTCTTATGGAAGACATATCATCAAGTTTAGATATGCACGAAACCCTTTCTTTTAAAAACAAATATTTTGAGTCTTTTCATGAGGTTCATAGAAATGAAAGTACAAAAGGTCTAGTGTATGACCCATGCATATAAGAATAATCTTTAAAAAAAAAAGCAAAAATGCCAGGTCCAAACAAAAAACAACATATCCTACCGTAGTCTAAAATCGTTCATCTTGTCAGTTCGTTAGGTATTTGTATTTGAACTTAACACACGGGGAAACTTCACATTGACGTCACTACGCTACTTCCGGTGTAGAAAAACAGTGCAGAATACGTTTTTTCTGCACTTTTGAATAAAAAAACATTTCATAAGGTAAATTTTCATTGTTGTTCTCAACTATTGCTAAACAATTGCCAATTTTCTAATGTCCGTTTCAATCCCGACTTCCGAATGTCTAAAAACATTCTAGAACTTCACAACATCCCACTTCCGGCCTCTATTGCTTTGTGTACATTCCATTCAGCGTCATCAATCTTGTGGCAGGCAATACAGGTCAAGCAAATCGTATTTTTAGGAATTTTAAAATGACATGCTCCTTACGTCTTTCGCGATTTTCCCGCGAAAAAAGCCCAACCAAAATAAAAGGAAAACAATATGAAAACATAATTTTGTACAGGAATATAGAGTAGGTTGATAAAAAACAATCTACATTTATTTTTCATAGAATTTTCTTTTTCTTGATTATAAAAAGATCGATATTCTGACCATCATGAATGTAGGTAAATATTCATACAAAATTCCATTGATGTCAAAAGGGATGGCAAAAAAAAGAGTTTTCCTGTTGAATAAAACCCAAAATTATTGCAAACTATTTTGAAGCAATATCCCACAAAGAAATAACATAATTGCCGTAGACTGAAAAATCCCCTAATTGACAGTAGAGCAATTTGATTGGGTAGAACGAATTGACATCACGTGATTTTGACGCCATTGATATTTAAATGTAAACAAACAAGGTCAGAAGGTTCAGTATGGGACAGCATCGTACATTTTGTTACTGACAAACAATTATGAGTTACCAAGCTTGACAATGCACGGTAATAAAAAATGAAAGCTAAGTCTACAGAAAAAGAGAGAAAAAATAGCCTTAGGATAACGATTTATCAACACACCTTGATACAACACCTTGACCAACAACGATAAAAAGACACAAAAAAACAGTAAAGAAACATTACATTTATATCCCAAGATTGAACACGACGAACCCCAAAAGAATCCGATAATGACGTATTGAAGGAGCAAGACGTTTCTACTTTATAATTTACACTTGTCTATATCCTCATGCGGGTAAAAATTAGTCGCGTTTCTTTTTTACCAATCGACCTCGAAGGATTATATCTATACATTATCTTATCTGTGACCGATTGGGGAAGGGTACATAATGGAAAGATCATTTTAGATGAAAGATAAGCGAAAGATACCAGAGGAACATTCAAATTCATAAATCGAGAATAAACTAACAACGCAATCGCTAAAAATGAAATAGACAAACAAAAAATAGTACACAAAACAAAACATAGAACAATAAAGACACGAAACCCGCTAAAACTTGGTGGTGATATCAGTGCTCAAGATGGGTAAGCAATCGTTCTCCACATGTGGCAACCGTCGTGTTGCTCATATAAGTACAACCCAATAAAAAGTCTAATTAGGTAGGTCACATTCCTGAAACTGGAACGGGATTCTAGCAACGACTCTAAGTCATCTGTGTAACGTATATTTCATAACGGTCAACCAACTCGTGATGGCGTCCGTAAAACGTACGAAGGGATGATTTCAGCTTCCCCATTTGGAACTCTTAGTTAAATAGCTTCGTTATGGGCAGCAACACCGTATCAAGAAATCATGATAGGAAAAAAAGCATCAGAGATTTTTATACGTAAAACAAAACCCAGACTTCAACCTGAAAGTTGAAATCAATGATTTATGACGCAATACTTTTGCTTAGATTTTAATATTTTAAACAACGTCTGTATAAATAATAATATATCAATTTAATAATGCTTGTGATTGTTTCTGACTCCTCACTAAAAAGTAAAATTACAACAATACTGAACTTTGAGGAAAATTCAAATGGCAAAATCAAAGCTCAAACACGTCAACAATGGATAACAACTTTCAAATTCCTGACTTTGTTCATGTAGACAATGGTAGAATAAATCTGTTTTTTAGAAACCATTATGTATAAGAAACATCATGCTGTTCATTAAATCTTGCGTTGAGTGTATTTTGTTCAGACAATATTCAAGAATATAACTCGTTTTGACCCTATGGACGCTTTTAATTTTGAAATAATGTCAAATGAATAAAAGAACGTCTTTTGCAAAACATAAAAAAAATGTTACTTATAAAATATAACATACCGTGATTTAATAGTATTGAAAATGTGAGCATTAATTACTTATTAGTATTTATGACACATATATGTTTAAGGTTCATTGAATAAAATGCTTGTATGTTCAATTACACCCATGTTTTGTTTTAGAATATCATAAAATCAGTTTGCTGTCAACGGAAAAAGATGTTTGAAATTCTTTTTATTCAGACAATATGAAGCCGGTACACGTTTCATGATTAAGATAAAAGAACCGACAGCTGATTTTGTCATAAATATATCAGTTGTTAAAAAATATACATAACATATTTAGTTCAGTTAACAGATCATTATTTTGAGTTAATGTCAATATTAAAACAAATTTTACCATGTATTATCTCGAAATCGATATCAGAAGATTTAAATTCCAAAGGTCTTTTTATCAATTCATCTTAAGACATATATATATAAAAGTAGCATACATAGCTTGAAATACAAGTACAAATGGAAAATAGAATTGAGAAGACTTTTGGTGGTTTACCAGGAGATTCTACGCATTTATTTTCATTGAATTAAATTTGCTTAACTTGTTAAGACGGATTGTTGCTATTCATATTATTTCAGAATGGTTGATAATATAACGTCACAGTACAGATATTGTACCAAGTACCCAAATTGCACCTATTTAGCAGAAAAATCAGCGGAAATGTCAGATAAAAGTTAAAAGACTAAACATTTTGTATTTTTATGAACTGATAGTATACATGTATTTAAACATACCTAAATATTTGTAGATTTTTACAAAACATTTACCGTATATATCAACAGATGCCGCATTCACTGGAAAAAGTAAAATCTACGGAAACGACATTAACAAAAAGCAAACTTTTAAAAATGAGCAAATAAGATATGTAACAAGCATTCATTTATTAAGAAATTAATAGTAAGCATGGACTCGTGTCAAGTTGTTCTGAATATTGAACAAATAAAACAAAACATCTGTTATACGATTTCTAAGGATGGATATTGGGTAATCCTCATTATATAATAATGGATTGTTTGAAGGTTAGTTTTACCCCATTTTTTATGATTCTATATGGATTCAAAATTAAATTGATGGAACTATATAGTAAATAATGATACATCTACAAAATAAACACAGAATGGAAACGTTTGTCTGGATCACAAATAAACGTAGGTGAAAGAAATGTCAAAATATGTGGTTTTTTGGGTACCATCCAGTTAGACAGGTCTGGTGAGTTTTTTTTCGATCAAAATATCATCATAACCAGAAGAGGCTTTATATTTTTTTTGTTTAAATGGTAATTATTAAAATTAATATCATCTGAATTTACTTATATGTTGAAAAAAAAATAAGCTTCCATGTGTATGTGTCTTGATCAATTTACTCATTTACTTTTAGTTTTAAACTTTTATAATTTGAAACTTTACGATCTTTACCTTTACACTGAACGTTTGTTGTACTATAAAAAGTCTTCCCGAATTCTAACTAACAAGATGTTTGAATCGAAAATATTCTTCGCCGAATTAGCTGTCACATGACTCAAAATAACACCAAAAACTTAAAAAATACGCTTCCTTTAGATGGCATATGCTGTCATTGTCCACACTGAACATTTATGTTACGAAAGATATTTTGTTGTAAGATTCTATATTTTCTACAATTGCAATACTTCGGTGATGAAAATGTATATGTTGTTATAATGAAAAATTGATATTGAAAGCATTTAAAACTTCATTAAAGTCACTATACATCCTAATTTCTCTTGCTTAGAGAGTGGATAACAATATTCTTTGTTGTGTTCACAAATGTTTATATATATCTATATATACAAGTCTAAATTGAAAACATGAAGAACGAAGTTAAAGACCAATGAATATCCAAACTTCCAATTTTTGAAAATGTTTTGCCAAATACAGCTTAGGAAAACTTTTCCTTTGGTAGAAATCCTTAGTATTTCGAAAAAAAAGTTGTTTAAAGCTTATTGATAATTATGACCCTAGTACTGATAACCAATGTCAACACAGCAGTGCTGACCTTTGGGCTAGTGATACATCCAGAGGGGAAACTTCCACAAGCTGTGAAATCGACCATGTAATTATAAATAAACTCAACGTATATACCAGAATTAAAATTTGAACGCCAACCGCGCATTTCGTTTACAAAATCAAATGCACGCCTGACATACACAATCACTCTTAGCTTTTACAGGAGTCAGGAAACTTTTTTTATCAATTATAGTGCTATGTGATTTGGTTTAATTACAGATCTTATTAAAACAGCTACTATACACATTTTAGTTATTGTGGGACGTTGTCTTATGGATGTAAAACCCTCAACATTATTACCACAGAAAAATTGTCTCAAGAATTTTATACCATAATTCATAGCTGATTTACTACATATACTAGTTATGCAAACTGGCAATAATCTAATCAATTAATATATAAATATCTATATAAATATGATTACTCAGTAGTATTTGGAATTCTTAAAAAAAAACATTTAATGATCACCAACGGGTTACGATTAAAACTTATTGATGCCTTTAACTATTCACCGAGAGTCGAAACAGGGTGCATCGAATTTAATCTTATTTAGAAATATAATCTTCTCAGTTTTTCCTCAGAAGATTCGAATTCTTATTTTTGATACGTAACTAACAGTCCTGCTGATGAAAATATTTGATCTGACGGTATTGAGTTAATGGAATGACAAAGACACGATAAACTTAAACTGTAAGCCTTGTAAAGTTGATCTTCTTTATAGCCTACCTATGTTCGGAGTACTTCTAAAAGACAATCGAAACATATTTTAATTTTGAGTAATTTGATCAATGATTTGTGTAGTGTTTTAATTAAAATTCAGTTCCCCTTAGGGCGAACAAAATAGAAATACTATTTGTAATAGGAATCCGTTGGTCCAGTATCATTTTGGTACTCGATTACACGATATCTCATTGACATCCCTTCATTTCATCCATATATTTTAACATACATACAAACACGCGTATTAAGATACATCTGAATCTTCATTAGGTTGAAAGTTACTGTATATTGAATACTATCGTTTCTAGACTCAAAGCAATTTGGAGCGTGAGATATTGTTTAACTACGTACTTGCTTGTGGTTTAAAAAACCTTACTTTAACCTTCAGTCTCTATTTGGGGATTGATTTTGGTTTGACTTGTCTAAAAACAACAAAAAGTAATGATTGATGCATAATGTTCTAAATAATGTTAAAATATACATGTTCTATAGAAGAAAATCTCTATTGATATTTTAAAACAGGAACAATAAAAAAGTTACTGTTGTAACTTAACTGACAAATTAGCCCCTCGAGGTAAATGATTGTGAAAAATCAATCTTACCGTGTAGAGAAAAAACACCTTTTACCAACAACAAGAAAATAGAACTAAAGTCTGGATCCTTATTAAATATTCATATTTGTGTTACGTAACTCACGAAATCGGCATATGTCTTGTCATGTTAAAGTACCCGGGTTTATTACGCATTATTTATTTCAGATTGAAATAAAAAGTGCGTAGAATATTGATTTAAGTTGTACCAAGATAATTTTTTATGGAAACTATAAAAAATTGAAAACTGGAACCAAATGACAAATTTTTGTGAACTTCTTCTCTTAAAAACATAACATATTTTATATACTGTATCTAGGACACTTCATGTTGTATTTATGAATCAAAAATAGTAAAAAAGTAATATTTCGTTTAATTAATATCTATTTCCCGTCTTGCAACTTTTCTTCCAAATCTGGGGCTTTAATAGGAAAAAAAGTGTTGACATTAAAAGGGAGGAAAACATTTCAATTTACTTCTCTTTCATAAACCTAAGATTATGTGATCTGATAATAGAATAACTACATCCCATCAAATTTATACACTGTTAATTTTTCCAACGAAGATATTTAAAAAAAAATACACAATTGACCGTTTACACAATTCTACAATATTTTACAAAAGTGACTATTATTCATTATTTCATTTATTACAAACACGAACGTCCTTATAATCTAGTATTACAAAGCAAATAAAACTTGAAAAAGTCTACTATAGATCGTTTATATCTGAATAATAATTTTTCTACGTACACTAAAATAAAAAAATTAGCGATGAACACAACCTGAGTTCTAAAATATATCTTATCAAATGTATCAGTCTAACATATTTTTAAGCCATACGCACGTTTTTACAAGGTTTATCAATGGTGCTCGAATTCAAGCACACCAAATCAAACCAAACCGTACGCTGACCTATAATTGTTAATTTCTGTGTCATTTTGGTCTCTTGTGGAGAGTAATCTCATTAGCAATCATACCACATCTTCTTCTTTTTTTTAGATGAAACCAAAGATCATTTCAAGCCAAAACTGGCTATAGTCATCCATAATTTGTCGTAAAACAACCTTAGTGTTTCGATTAGTATAAAAATCTGCAACATACATATTTTACTGTAAAATAGCAGAACCAATCGTATGTTTTGTCACCACAAAGTGCTAGTTATTGGGCTGGTGAAAACAATTGGTACAAAACGTACACCAGCAGTGTCACCAACTCAAGTGTTGTTCTAACTTATATAATATACAAGACTTGCACTTTGTAACGCGTGTCGCTTATTTCCTGTATATAAGAATAATCAGTTACAATCGAAATAAAAAGGTGAAAGCAAAATCAAACACAGAATTAAAAAAAACATTGTAAATCAGACTCCTGGAGAGTGGTGCCAAATTTTTTCAAATGATATTCGAAATTAAAATTAAAATGTGGTCTTATAACATTAATATATTGTCCAAATTATTTGCAAATCAAACCCAATGTCATTTTCCATTGTTTGCAAGTGCTAATCCAGATAAGTAATGTGATTTGAAATTGATTATTTGTTTTATATTGAAAATCATATGCATTTGCACCTGATTCAATCTGTATGGATTTCAATTGATCTCAAATTGATATAAGTAACTTTTTATCAAGAAGGATGAACTAAGAAAAACAGCTCAGTAGGAAGTGTTGACCTGAAATAGCATTGCTATGTTCATAATTATTTATTAGCTGTTAACAAAAATTTGAATTTTTTAAATACCACGGCTTTTCAACATCAGGAATAGATTACCTAAGCTGTATTTGGCAAATCTTTAGGAATTTTTGGTCCTCAATGCTCTTCAACTTCAAACTTTATTTTGCATTTTAACATTTTTTATTCGAGCTTCACTGATGAGTCTTTTATTGACGAAACGCGCGTCGGGCGTAAATATAAAATTTCAATCCTGGTATCTATGAGGAGTTCATTTATTGACCATTATGCCGACAACTACTTGAAAAAAGGTTTGGTATTTGAATATTATCTGAAAAAGTTTGATGAAGTATATAATGCTCATTGCATATTAGTATTACAATCTAGCAAGTTAATCTTGAATCTTTTTATTTGATCATTTCTTTTTTAAATATGCGACGCATTTGTGGTTTTCCATGTCACCTGTTGCACTTCATTTGTACTGAAGTTATGATATTAAACGTGTCTGACCTTGATACCTTGGTAACTACGAATCCCAGGAATTTAAAAATACCTATAATTTGGTGTTTTTATTTTCAAATACTAATCAATATTTAACCAAATACCTGTGTCATTTTTTGTATAAGGAAGTAGGCCGCTAATTTTAGTTTTCAACGAAAAGCGAAGGAGTAAGTTCTGAAATGGTTGATATTGGCCTTAAGATTTTTAAGGTTTTTTTAAATAGCCCATTATACTACATAGTTTCTTATAAAATAGTTATTAATTTAATTACAAAATAGCTAAAAAGTGCGAGGTTTGGCATGCCACTCAACCCACCATTTTTTTCTTTAAAAATCAGTGGGATTTCCAGTGACACTAGAACAATAGAAAAATCACTCTTCTTATGAAAGAGATAGAAAAGATAGAAAAAAAGGAGAGAACATTTACGCATAAAAACCGATATGCATAGGGATGAATATCTCTTAAAACACAAAACCATTATATAACTTTTATACAACCACTATAAATAAAGTATATGCTAAAGCTAAATTTGTTAATATATAAAATTGAGAATGGAAATGGGGAATGTGTCAAAGAGACAACAACCCGACCAAATAAAAAACAACAGCAGAGGGTCACCAACAGGTCTTCAATGTAGCGAGAAATTCCCGCACCCGGAGGCGTCCTTCAGCTGGCCCCTAAACAAATATATACCTGTTCTGTGATAATGAACGCCATACTAATTTCCAAATTGTACACAAGAATCTAAAATTAAAATAATACAAGACTAACAAAGGCCAGAGGCTCCTGACTTGGAACAGGCGCAAAAATGTGGCGGGGTTAAACATGTTTGTGAGATCTCAACCCTCCCCCTATACCTCTAACCAATGTAGAAAAGTAAACGCATAACAATACGCACATTAAAATTCAGTTCAAGAGAAGTCCGAGTCTGATGTCAGAAGATGTAACCAAAGAAAATAAACAAAATGACAATAATACATAAATAACAACAGACTACTAGCAGTTAACTGACATGCCAGCTCCAGACTTCAATTAAACTGACTGAAAGATTATGATTTCATCATATGAAATATGAATTTTTAATTGCCAAACATGCTTTTAATTGAACAATCTATTGTTCAACATAGGGGTGTGTAAAAAACTGCCAGATTTGACTGATATTTTTCTTTTTTTTTGAAAAAAAGATATATTAAACCTTAATAATGCAGCTTTCTGAGTATCCAATTTTTAACGTGTTCCGAAATGTAGTTTCGTCACAAGAATTTTTCAAAGTTGGGTCATTTTATCTATATGAATGTCGGTAAATTCGCATGATCGAGCACACCGACAAGTGTATCGTTGGGACAACTCGATATAATGTAATCAATATACGTGACAAATAACCTAATGTGAAGTTTATTAAAATCATCATAACATAATTGATCAACACATTATATTTGAAAACATGAGTCCTATAATATAAGACTTTTAAGGTTCATATCATTTACATTCAACGTTTTTATTGATTTTTTTTTACTACAATGTAACCTCGAGGTTAAACGTTGGAAGTAACAAATATCCCAGAAAATTGTTGATTGGTATTGTAAATGATAATTATGAACCTTCGAATTCTTATAATATCGGAATAGAAAATATGTGATCCGAATTAAACATGCACGTGTATTGAAGAAGACTTTGCACTTTTATGAAGTACAGGGGGTAAGGTGTTTTTCTTAAACAATATTATGATCCCAAATTTGAGGAATTTTGTTGGCAATACTTTTAAAGAAACACTACATATAGGAAAGTATATGTTAAATCTCAATGTATTATTATTATGAAAAAACCTTCCCCCTCCCCCGGTTTGGCATGTAATGGTTGAAACCTAAGGTGATTCGCACTAACTGCCTAAAAGGGGGCCCGCTTCAGTCTTGCGTCAGTGATTTAGTATATAATAGTAATAAACAAAATATTGTCTCATACTGAAAGGGGCGGCCGAGCAACCTGCACAGCCAAGCTTGTCTTGCAAAACAGCCAAGATTTACAAAACATTCCCAACAAAAACCTTCAGTTGGGCAATCTGACTGGAATCTAATTATAATGCAACACTAATGACACATTTAAGTTTTGGAAGGATTTTATTAACAAAGAATGTTTCTCATTGATGTACATTTCTATGCTCTTGTCTTTTCGGAGTTTATATTGGAAATTAAATTGTTGCATGAAAGAGTCTAGCTCCACATTCCTATGCATATGATTGTCATATGTACGTGAGAATCATTCCATAAAACATCCGTTTGATATCCTTTCAATGCCAGACACTGTCTAGTGTGGAAAATCTGGCTAAACTTGTGCTGGATCAGACACTTGAATCCTACATCGTTATTGATGTTAAGCAATTAGTTTAACGGGCCATCCGGAACTGTTAGATTTTATGACAGTCTTCCTTCCATACAGAACATCACTGCAAAATAATTTGAACATTCAATTAGGTGATTATAATATTATTTGGCAATCCAAAGAGAACCTGAAAATATTAGACCAACGTACGTTTGAACAGAGATGCTAAAAAAAATCCCCCCAAAAAACCCCAGCCATTTTACTTTACAATCAAATTGAAAAAGTAGTTAGTTGCATGTCCCATCATCCTTTGGTTGTAGACCCCAGATAAATATAATCTAAATTTCGTAGCATTTTCACCACACCCCCCCCCCCCTTTTTTTAACTGAATTTGTTCAAGGTATAGTGGTTTTACCCCTTTTCAGATTTCAGTATGTCATGTTGTATATATTTTATAAATTAGATGAATTTCTAGTAAGTTTCTACGATATTCTTTATCATTTGACAAAATACTATGCATCTGAATTAAATTGTTTACTATTTGAAAAAGCGCGCCTTCTTATACTTTTATTTACCTCCCATTATTTCACATAGCAACACAAATTAAAAACTGCCAATCTTTGCTGCATATCAATTTTTTTACCCGATAAAAATATATATCATGCAACATAATCAACTTTACAAATTGGGAGAAAATCAAGGTGTTCCGACCATTGGATAGTATTTAAAAAAAATAATGAAAGGATGGCATGATTATAAGTTTGATCCCTGACGACACTGAAAATCGAAAATCACGCATTTACCTATCATATGATGATACGATGAGGTGGTAAACTTAACAAGAAATAATTTACCTGATTCGTTACCCTGAGGGGTTCATGCTTATATATTGGCGAGTTTTGGATGTGTCTATGGGCCACTCGATATCTCTCGGCCGGAAGTCAGAATAAAATTCTCGGAACGTCTCGAAAGTTTTCGGTCAATCTAAACAGGTTGTTATCTACGTCTTTGTTATGGTCCCTTGATGGCCCTTGACGACGCAATTATATTTGTTTTAAAACGACCACTGTACACTGGGTGTATCTGGGTCAATTATAACGTGGTATTGTCTGTTGTCTCGATAACATGTAAACTAATTATGTATGAAGATTTAACCACGGGATACTGTGTATTTCATCATAGACTAACGGGAGAGATCATTGTGGTTAAAATATTGATATAAGATCGGAAAACAGGAAGATAATATTCTTATCAAAAGTATTTAATTCAATCGGAATCAAAGAAATATACCAATATATTTATGTGTCTGAAGAAACTAACATTGATTGAAATCAATAATTTAAGAGTTGCAGTAAAGAAATAAGTATTTTATATGACAAGATACTCTGTTTTGGTATTTTTAAATATTCATTTGTAAAGGAAACATAAAAATGAAATCTAAAAAAATTCTTGCATCCTACATGAAAAATGTTTATAAACAGTAATCATTATAGTTCTACGTTAATTATTTCATGCCAATTTAGTATTTAGGTTATATGAGTAAGTATTATATATTTTTTTGTATTGTGATATATCCATAAAACGGAAAGTAAGATAAATGTATTAAAAATTTAAATTTTAAACGGTCGTGAATAAAAATACTTGTGTGTTTTCAATTCATAAAGCATGATTTTAAATCCTTGCAGTTCACAACAACCATGACAACCGTAAAAATAATTTACAAAAATCACAACAAAATTTAATTACAACCATAACGTTGATTAAAATATACTGTTTTAGTATGGATTTAGAAGTCTTTCCTTATATTTTGTATAGTAATATATTCACATAGTGGAATGTTAGAATTTAAAAATAGATTCATTAGATAAATAAAATGTCCCTCCGTAAATACTTGACGTTCGTGTTTATTGATATTATATATCTTCAAAAGAATTTGAAAAAAAAACAGGAACGTTATTTTATTATAAAATTTTAATTCAATTTTTGTTTGTTTGTTTTAATAGTTTAACCTTATAGCATCTACATATTTGTACTATGGTACGGTTTTGAAAATTGTATTCATTGTGTTGATTAACTATCCTACACGTCTTGGTGCATTCACATTACAGATCACATTTCAAAAGCACACTAGATATCGGTTTGCGTTCTCAAAAATTCCGGATAAAATGTCAATGAATCCGGAGTCAAAACATTTTAAAATAAAATGTAGGCTTTTAAATAAAATGTAGGCCGTTTGACATTCGAATTCAACTATTAGATTTAATAAGATATGTGATGACGCAAATGCGTATTCTTTTCCTGAGTATCAGTGAGATGCTTTCTATTTACTATATCGTGCGCTGAAATACTACTTTTACTTGCATGCAATACTTTTAAATTCACTCGTGAAAGCTTATTTTCGTTTTTTTTAAATCTAAATTCAGGACACGGCAGAAAAAGCTTTACATATGACTTTCAAGCACGGTCATCATTACTCATGAACGGTATTCTGACCTCGAGTTGTTTCTCTTTTGTTTCTTTTTTGAGTCATTGTCCTAATATTATAAACTTTGACCTTTTCGAAAAGCTAAGGCTTGTCTACCCAAGGAAAAGATTCCTCAACTTTGTAATGTATTTAGCCTTTTGACTTTTTTCATTCGAGCGTCACTCATGCTTGTTTTGTAGACTTAACTCGTGTCTGGCGTACATCATTATAATTCTGGTATCTTTTTATATCTACATACCTGTTTAGATTGATTTGTTATTTTGAAAGTGTGTACAGGTATTCATAAACTTCTGAATTAAGAAATTCTTCAGCAAAACTAAGTTTCCCTGTAGAATGTTTGAATTGATTTAAGTAAAATCAGGATATCCTTAAAATTTTGGGATGTTTTCTGAGACCAAAATTAGTCTCTTCATAAGAGGTCCCAAATCAATTGCATGCCACAGGTTTCACCGCATACAACATCTACCATGAGTAAAGACCAACTTCAAATACGAGTTGCGAATATAAAGGCATTCATGTAGGAAACAAAATATAAACATATGATAGATAAAATAAATGCATCAAGAATTCCTGATTATAAAGCAAACTGAGTACATAAATTTATATTGCGATAGGTTTTTGCAATTTCATAAGTCATCCGGTTAGTAGAAATTAGGATTTGCCAAAGGGTTATAATCGGAAAAATTATGTACATTCCCAAGTAATAAATAAAATAGTCGAGCTTTAAAATAACTATTCAAATAGAAGCTGTAAATATATACTTTCAACTGGCTTCTTCTACTCACAGTCAATTATTTCAATTCAAAAGCAAACACAAATTCAGCAACAATCTTTTGGTGACCCGGCAGTCAGCGGTCTTAGGTTCATGTATTGCTTTTTTTTTTTTTTTTTAAAGAAAGCAACTTGTTTTACCGATTACCTCTAGTCAGAAGAGCGCACTGTTTACAGGGGAGGTAATATTTTGTCACCAGTTTGCCCACTGAAATGTCCTGTACCAAGTCAGGAATATGGCCAATGTTATATTATAGTTCGTTTCTGTGTGTGTTACATTTTAACGTTGTGTTTTTGTTGTGTCGTTTGTTTTCTCTTGTGTTTGAGTGTGAATGCACATTACTAAAAGACGTGTCACGGTAATTTTCTATCCCTAATTCGTGTATTTGGTTTTGATGTTTTATTTGTTATTCTCATCGGATTTTGTCTAATGCTTAGTCCGTTTCTTTGTGTGTTACATTTTTTATGTTGTGTCGTTGTTCTCCTCTTATATTTAATGCGTTTCCCTAAGTTTTAGTTTGTTACCCCGATTTTGTTTTTTGTCCATGGATTTACGAGTTTTGAACAGCGGTATACTACTGTTGCCTTTATTTAAAAATTATGGAATATTGAATTCTTTAATATGCATTACATTGTTGTAACATCTGTTTTGGAAACATTTATAATAATTCTTAACAATTTTTATCTTATTCAACTTTGGCGGACACCTACGATCCACAATATTTTTGTGTCTTGAAATTCAATATCATGACTTGTGAACTTTTGGTTACAGAACATTTTGTTAGCCGCCAATGGTTTGTTCAAACTTTTAGGTGCGAAAAAATCAAAAAATCATCGTATTTTGACAACATATCTAACATGTCCTGATTATAAAGCCAAAAGTGAAAGATTAAATTTTACAAAGAACTTAGATTTTGAAAGATATCCATTTGAGAACCATTTATGGCCATTTCTAAATTTTAAGATAGAGTTAAAATTGAAGGCCAACTTTTGCCTATGTGAACCTTGTCTATTTCATAATTAATTTGTTTTAAAATCGAAATATAAGATACACAAATACCAATAATTCATCAATTCATGAATATTTTGGAATCCACAGTAACCTATCCCATCTCCTTAGAATGTTTTATAAAAAGAAGAAGGTCATACACATTTTTGATTTTTTTTAATTATCAAACTTTATAACCTTGAATAAATAGAATATATTTGCAGTCTAAGATATTTACATACCTTTTGCGTAAATCCTTTACCTTTTCTATTTGTTGACAATCATACGTATTCTTACAAGACATAAAATCAGAAAAGTTCATTGACGATTTATCATATTTTTACTAAGGCCACACCAATTTAATTTCTTGTTCTACGGATTTTTGGACTCTAAAATTTGGGGCGAGCGAGCGATTTGAAAATTTTAATAAAAAAATATTTAATTTGCAAATTGTTAAGGCGAAGCTTGAAAAGTAAAGGTAAGCGATTACAATTTTTTTTTGTGAACATAAAATAATAGGTTTTGACAATATTAAAACTTGATTTATCACTTGTACTTTCTTTAATTTCTGAAGTATTTTTTCCCTGTTCACCAAGAAATAATTAAATCTGGTCTATGTATGTGTGACTGACAATGAGACAATTCTCTATCCAAATCATAATCAGTTTGGGGGCAACCCCTTAATGTTATAAATATCCCTTTTACATGTTTTATGGGGGATCAATATACATGATATAAGTTATAATATATTTGTTCGTACAAAAGGGTTCATATTTTCTCATAGAACTATATATCTATCTGGTATTAAATGGTCAAAACATGTCCAAGAATTTAGTAATATTCCTGGACTTTAACCATGTTAACACATTTACTTTAACAGTTTAATATTATTCAAAATAAGTGGACCCCTCTTTTTGAAAAATTTGTTTAAAATATGATGTAACTCTCCTCTTTTTGAGTACAAAATTCAAAGTGTTCAAAGGGTTTGTATAGAAGAACTATACAAATCCTTGGTATTTCTATTTTCTTTTCTACATCAGTAAAATGACCCCTTGTCTGAGGGAGGGTTGTTCTCAACCTGATAATAACAAACACAGGTCAAAGTACGGCCTTTTACACAGGGCTTTGATACAGACCAAACAGCAAGCTATAAAGGACCCCAAAATTATTAGCGTACTCAATTCGAACAAGAAAACCAACGATCTAATTTATATATCCAAACGGGAAAATACCAATGAACAACATCAACAAACGATAACTGCTGAACAACAATCAATCAGGACAGGTGCATAAACATGCAGCGGCTGTGGATAGTTTTGTTTCGCCAGCATACAATATTAATTGCAGTTGAAGGCAAATCCTTCAGAAGTTCTTTGTACTTTATTCTAACAACGAACATTTTTTGATAGGGAATGTAAGTAAGGGGGAAAGAAACCAATTTTTTGTTCTTCACGGAAAAACCCGCTGTTATAACTTTTTATCGGAGCACTCCAGGTTTCATGCTGTAACAAATATTCTCACAGATATTTACACAGTGTGGTGGGGTGATTTTATGTTTAAAATCGTTATATACAGGTTAGACTGTGATTTAACAAATGTTGATATCTTTTTATAATATTTACACAAAAAAAAACGGTGCGGGAAATGGACATGATTACAATTCCGGATGCGGGAAGCGGGAATATAAAAAAAATTAAAAAATTCTGTTTTGAAACAAATAGGTGCAGGCGGGTCCGTCGAACAAGGGATCAAATTGGTGTGGCATAATGTTTTAGTTTAAAACAAACCCTTTGCGTTATTTTAATTTGCAATTCCGCAAAATACGTATTCACACTTGCTGATATAATATTTATTACAATAAAAAACTCATCAAAGTTAAAGTACTTATGATTCCGTACGTCAGAACCGATTGTACGTGAGTAAGTAAGTGAGTAAGGAATGTAATCTGTTAAATAAAGGTATTAAATAATTTCATTGGCAAGATACCTGTAAATAAAACTTTTCTTTATGAACAGTAAATCTAGCTGACCTTCTTAATTTTGGTAATGAATAAAGGCCTTCAATATTTAAACAATGTTGAAAAAATGGATAAATCCAATTTGAATATATACAAAACAAGATTTTATTTTTTAAATGAGGGATTTTCATAAACTGCAAACGAAGTCCATTCATTTAAACATGTGAACTAATGCAATTGGAAAACTGAAAGCTTACAGTTTCCCGTACATAGTTTGCTTTATACTTTTCGCATTTCATTACTTCTTTTTACCTGTTGATGTATTTTCTATAAAAAAAAATATGTCTAGATATTCAGATTTTTGCAGTATTTTTGGGCGCTTGTAAAAGCTTTAAGTCTGGCTGTTTCCAAAAACAATATTAATTAATTGCCATTCAAAACAATGAATTCAATTTTAGATTTAGGTTATATATAGGTCTCAGCGATGATGTTTAAAGAAAATTTTATGTGCTACTTCTATATAGCTAAAATGATAATGAACGTTTGTTTGTATTAATGTATCTGGTTGCTGGATCATTTGTTATTCTGTTCTGATCTTTTTATATGCAAGAATCGAAGTAGCATTACCTAGGTATATATGCTAAATGATAACATCATCTTTAAGTTCGACAATTATTTATTCAGTCATAAATATCAAAATGAATATATACACAAGAGCGAACTGTACAAAGATACATTTTGACGTAAATCATTCTGCGTAAACAGGGGGCGAAACTAATTGGATTTGGTAGTGCAAAAGCTACGTTAGACGCAGTGATTAGGTTACTGAAAACTAGGCAACTTTGATAAATTAAATGGGTCAAAGTAAAATGAAGTTTCCATGGGAATAGCAGATTATAAAAAACTTTAAAACTTGCATTGCCCGAATGGAAATAATGAGAAACGCAAATGATGACCCAAAAATAGAGCTGTGTTTGTTAAACTACTACGACGAGTCCTAGGAAAAGCGAAGCTTCTTGTATTATATACCTTTTACATAGACGTAATCAGCTGGCAGGTTAACGACGATTCAGATATATAATGGTTAAACGTAAGCTTCGAAGATGTTACCTGGCCGTTTAGACAAGCAGTAAGAAGGACACCATATTCAATCAATCCTATTAATTACATTTTGCTTGTATATCATCAGGTATGCTCGCGATACTAGGAATGTAAAGAGTTCATGTTAAGAGTCTTTTGTCAATACTATATATATTTGTGTATATGAGTTATACGTTGTTGTTTTTTCACTTCAGTGTTTCTGTTTTTCATTAGTTTTCCTCTTAAATTTGATGTGTTTTCCTCGATTTTAGTTTGTAACCCTGATTTAATCTCTAAATCAATTTATGACCTTTGAATATCGACATACTACTGTTGCCGTTATTTATAAGAAGGAAAAATATAGCCGAAATACATATAAAACTTTAGAGTTTAAAAGCAATACCAAAATAAAAATAATCATGGATATTTTCCCTGAGGTTTTCGAGCTCCGCCATGCACTTGAAGAAATTATTTTAATTCACCATCATATCTGAAATGAAGGCATAAAATACCAAAAGAACAATATAAAAAAAAACTTCTCTAGAGGTGTTTAACTTCAAGGACAACCAACGTAGATCTTGCACATTCGGTCGACAAAACATTATGAAAGCAGCAATCTATAAATTCCGGAAGGATTATCGAAATTAACACTAAATTTAAATGCTTAAACGATTGTTTAAATTCCTGACTGTACCAAGTCAGGAATATGGCCATTGTTATATTATTGTTCGTTTCTGTGTGTGTTACATTTTAACGTTGCGTCGTTTGTTTTCTCTTATTTTTGAGTGTAATTTCACATTGCGATAAGACGTGTCACGGTACTTGTCTATCCCAGAATTCATGTATTTGGTTTTGATGTTATATTTGTTATTCTCGTGGGATTTTGTCTGATGCTTGGTTCGTTTCTATGTGTGTTACATTTTAGTGTTGTGTCGTTGTACTCCTCTTATATTTATTGCGTTTCCCTCGGTTTTAGTTTGTTACCCCGATTTTGTTTTTTGTCCATGGATTTATGATTTATTCGTTCACTCTTCTTTGTGGCCGTTATACTTTACAATTTACCTTACAATGAAACATCAATAAATGCAATTTTGCTTTTGAAATTCCAAAAAAAACCCACATCAAACGAATGCATACTTCCATATTCATGACTTGGCCAGGCTTCCTTTACCATTCATAGAGTCGAGAAACATTTCAAAGAATCTCTGCGATAAATTTATGATCAATCAATTTAATAAAAGAAAACAGAAATATAATGACAATATATTAAACAAACAAATCTGACTCACCAAAACAACAGGCATCATATATAGCGTACGTTCATAAATATTGGTTTACAATTGGTTGAAAGACTTACAACAACTGTGTAATACAAATATGTGACATCAAATCTTTAAAGCGTATTATAAAATCATAAAACAAAGTCATTTTATAACTCTGCATTGAATCAAAATATATGATATCACAGAAAATGTTGATTTGTATATTCCTCTAGCCATATTCATCAATGACAATGCATTCCAAATCACATATCATCGTCAGTGTCCAGAGTATTACAAGCCTTTTGCTCTTCCAATGGAATTGTTATTGTAACAGGTTCCTGCGCCCATGGTTGTAATTCACCACTTGCAAAAATAATGTAAAATATTGCACCAAATAGATAAATGCCTGCTGCAATGTAGAAAACTATCTGCCACTCGGCTCGAGTTTGTTCCTGTAAAAACGAATAGGTATTTCAATAAGTTAAGTATGTCGTTTTCTAAGACCCCGTTCACACTAGGACATTTTTATCGATTTAAACTAGACCGGTTCACTTTAGATCGGTTTAAGGGCTAATGTGAACGCATTGAATCGATCTTCAATCGGTCTAAACTAAAACACCAAAAGAGGTAGTTTAGTTTGAATCGATCTAAAGTAAACCGATCTTACTTTAGATGTGAACGCAGAGATCGGTTTAAACTAGTACGATTGAATCGAAAATAACGTATGCGCATGTATAGCGGCAAAACTATCTCAGAGGTTCGTTGTTTAACCCATATTTCTCTGTTAAAAGACCTTTAAAACAAACTGTAAACATGTTGTCTTCCCCATAGCATAGATTTGCGAAATCTGTGTCTTCTTTTCTTATGTTGATTTTTTTTCTTTGCAGGAACCGCAGTATTTCCGGCGTCGTGTTGTAACTTCGTTGCTACAGTTATTTTTTGTCAAAATTAAAGAAAACTGCAATAACACCAGTATCAAAATTTTAAATTGTGATTCAAGTGAAACAATAACATTATCCAATTTTTTTCCCAAGTGTGTGTATCAGTGTATCAGCACATGAATTTGATAAATCAGTTCTATTTATACACAGTGTTTACAGTTTTACGGGCAAAAAAGTTAGATCGATTGCGTTTTTAATTGTAGTGTGAACGCAGTGGTTCATATTAGACCGATAGAGATCGTAATGATTAATGATAATGTGAACGCTAACTGGTTTTATTTAGATCGATTCAAATTAGATCGATAAAAAAAATGCTAGTGTGAACAGGGTCTAAGAAAATGAATTATATATCCAAATACAGAAAGCATAACGAAACGTTAAAACAAAAACAAACACACCAAATTAAAGCAACAGAAATACGATATTCCGATTATTGATATATTACTTTGTCTTTGACACAATTGCATATTTTGAGATTTCAAACGTTTTGATAATGTAGCGTATCATATCATTTATCTACTAACTAAGCTAATTGGAATCAAGTCTGCTACTTTTATTCATGTTGCGGTGCTGAGTGTGTCGTGAATTAAAAAGTTTTCTTATAATTTAAATGTTAGAGAAACTTCTCATATATAAAAAATATACGATCACAGCTGCAGTATGAGACGAACATACCATTTCGAAGAATGTTGTTTTGACAGCGTTTTTTACAGTATTTAACCCCGTTCATCTCATACATGATCTGTTGATGTAAGCAATGATATTGAATTAGTTTATGCTTTAGATAAATCTGACTGTCAGTTAACAGGTTTTTTCAATTTTATTCGTTGTTACCATATAACAACACATGATTACAATACAAATACGCACAATTTTGTTTTCAAAAACTTACCTTTTCTGTAATTGCACCAACAATAATTGGGGATATAATTCCTGTCGTCGACGCCAGTGAATTCGATATTCCAAGTAAGATACCTGCATAGCTAGGTGCTATATCAATATGATTAACAACCCATCCACTGTACTGAAATCCTGCCGAACTTACAGCAAGAATAACCAATACAATGGCTAAGGCTGTTTGGGAACAGTCGACATAGCCTAAACCAACTAACATTGAAGCAGGAACTAATTTTGCTGAAATAAATCATATCATATACATTTGATTAATGAAGTAAAACTAGGTGGAAAGTATTATTTTATTTCTAATGGATTATTTTCTATCTTTTTGAGAGGGTTTGGTTTAAACAAAGATTTGGAACATACCGATTTCCATCATGAGTTTTGATTGCATATAGAACAAATCAGTTTTATAAACATATATGTGACAAACATGTTTCAAATATTACTATTATGAAATTTCAGAATACTACTTTGATAAAAGGTGAGCAGTTTAATTCGTCTTACCAACAGTGTCAAATACTTTACGGGTATTAGTAGTCGACATCAATTTTCTGTTCCGGAAAAAGTCAGCAAGCCAGCCTCCACAAAATACAGTTGCCCAGAAAACAATATATGGTAATGATGAAAAGAGTCCATTCTGAAAGTTAGTTTTGAATCAGTACTTTAAGCCTTGGTCACACTATATCGGATAGCACGAACGGACCGCTAACGGATGGAAATAAAAGTTGTCTGTTGACAAAATTGTTATCCGTTGTGAGTCCGTTGATGTACTGACCGAATAAAACGAACGTGTTACGAATGCATAACGGACACACACCGGATATGCAACATACTAGAAACGGAAGCGTACCGGACAGTACAGATGTCGAACGTTCATCCAACGGACGAGTACCGCATAAAACGGACACCTAACGGAAGCGTTCCGGACAAAACGGATGGACAAGATATACGGAAAAATTAAAGGCGTCAAAGATAATACATGTAAATCGCATAAATATTCAAAAAGTTTCTGTGTAGCTGGTTTTGGCTTGTTCTTCAAAATTCCGCCAAAAGCCAGTGTCTGGCCTGAATAAGAGCTGCTTGATTGTGAAGACGTGCCCTTACTCTAAGATCGATCATGAATAATAAGAACTCATGAACCTTAAGAAATCTGACCTACCAATAATTGGCATTTCTGACGCAAAATTTTCAATTGGCATTAATCCGTTAAATCCGTTCATCATCCTTTTATCCGTTATACGTCCGGTAGAAGTCCGTTTCTCATTCGTTCAACATCCGTTTTGTCCGTTAAACGTCCGGTAGAAGTCCGTTTGTGAATTTATCCTCCAGACCTCCAACGGATGTATAACGGACACGTAACGGATACAAAACGGAAACGAAACGGACGAGTACCTTACAAAACGGACGACTAACGGACGTTCAACGGACATTCTATCCGCTGGACGTCCGTTCAAAGTGTTGAACATGCTCAAAAACATTTTACCGGACAGAACGGACGTCGACGGATAAAACGTACGCTTAACGGACATGCAACGGATATGGACGGACGTCTAACGGATAGGAACGGACGTCTAACGGACATGAACGGATTGAAAAAAAAGTTATCCGTTAGACGTCCGTTCGAGCTATCCGGTTAGGTGTGACCGAGGCTTTAGTTTGTTAATATGACAATTGTATACTTAATTAATCAGAACATAAAATAATAAAAGCACATGATTTATGTTTTTGAAAACTTTAAGCATATATTACAATCAATCCCAAAGAATTGTATTCTGTAAACAGTAAGTCAGTTTAAATATGAAATGCCTTATTACATTACAAACTTTAGTTTGTTTTTGTTATTAGATTACACATTATTAAAAAGAATCATTGCCGGCTGTTTATAAACCAAATATAAAGTTACTCCAACCCGTTGCAGCACCTGACTATTGAACTCATTGTAAATATATTCTCGTTCAAGATATGTAGTCAAGCAGTTTTATAAGGCATGGAACTTTTTTAAACGAGCATTCCGCAAACATTCATCGATCAACCAATCACCCCATGTAACTGTCTTTTAAGGGAAAGCGCGGGCTGAAAGACACAATTTTTGCCATATTGTATACTTGTAAAGCCGGAAATTTTGATACCTGATAAGATAATACAACTGCATTTCATTGTTTTTATATGTATTTCTTCGTTTTGCCAGCCTTGTTTAGCATGACGATTTTAAATAATAAACTCGGAATATGGATACTTCAAAGGGTAGTTTGTACTTTGTACGTTGCTCTTTCGCTACAGATCTTTCAGATTATTCGCCCTATTTTGTCTCCACGTGTTTGCGTATTCATTTGTCCTGAACATCCAAATTTCTAATCTTGAAATCCGGGGAAGGGATTTGTTTTCCTCACGGCGAATAAATTGCTTTTAAAAACAAAAAACCGTCGGTGATGTTACTTACCGTTGTGATATCGAGTTTAAGAACATCGTTCATGTAAGTTGGAATGTATGTTAGCAGTGTATAAAGACCCCAATTACACGTTATATTAGATACCACTATGGCATAATTTGGCATTGACTTTGCAATCGCCAACCATGGTACATGTAGCTCCTTACAAAAAAAGAAAATGTCAATAATCAATCTTCAGTCTTATTTACAATTTATTTTGAATGATGCAGGTTTTTTCCACTTTTCATCTTGCATCTATATTATTTGTCTTTAATCAATTTTTTTTTTCACTTTTTTATTTCGTTCTTTGAGTTTTTCCTAAAACATATTTGAGGTTTTTCAAGTTAAAGGCATGCTGGTTTTATTTTCAGTTTTCATAAAATTTCCTTACAAAATCATAGATAAATTATATTTCTCTTCTTTTTTTTTTACTGTTGACTGGCGTTTTGTGACCGTTTTCATTTGTTGGATAGTTGTTACATAGGCAAAAAAAGAATTTTCATCTGTATTTTTTTTTTATACATTTCTATGTTTGTATTCTTTCGACATATGGTTTGATATAAATTTTCCAGTAAATCAGTTTTTAACAACTTTTCATTGTGCGTATTTGGATATAGAGGGCGGCAGCAATGTTTTACTCCGCGACATTCTGTATGTGATTTCCAAAGTCAGGAGCCTGTAATGAAGTGATTGTCGTTTGTTGCTATATGTAATATATATATATATTTTTTATATTGTTTTGTACATAAAAATTAACCAATTATTTTTTTCATTTAGTTGACTAACTATTGTACCTTCAATAAATTAACATGCAGAATGGGTTTTTATAGTGATTAAGATTTTAACACAATGTCGACTACTGCACCCTTATTTTTGTCATTTTTATTTATTATATCTGTTTATTCTGTTCAATATCGTTGTCAATTTAATAGAATGTTATGCACCTGTCGTACAAGTGAGAGGTTAATCCAACATTTTCTACATAAGAAAATGCCTGTAGGTAAGAAGTCAGGAATATGACAGTTGTTATCCATTCGTTTGATTTGTTTGAGCTTTTGATTTGCCATTTGATTAGGGATTTTCTGTTTGGAATTTTTCTTAGTGGTTTTAATTGTTTTGCTTATTGTTGAAGACAGTTCTGTGACATTTATTGGTAAATTCTTCTGACAATTTGTCACTAGTAGAGAATTGTCTCGAAATCATTTTTTTTTTATATTCTAAAGCAATTTTTTCAACAGACAGTTCTTAATCTTATCTCCACTTTTTTCACAAGCTTTAATTCGTCTGATGTTTACTCATATGGAAGCCTTTTATTTACATTAGATATGTTTTATTTTGTTTTACCTTCTTTTTAGTGTCATGAGTACTGTCTGCTAATAAGCCCATTATGTATTCTTTTTCCTCTGCTGAAATTCGTTTGTGCTCGGCTGGTGTGTCACTAACAAACCACATCCATAAAATGAACCATATAAAACTTGAAATGCCTAATGTAAAAGAAAAGAATGTTCTTCAATTTATTAAAAGCATTTAAACAACGACTAGATAGTAGTTTAAATTATCGTAATGAATAAAAAGTAAAGACTCTTCATACATGAGGGGATATAAAAAGTCAACAAAAACATGTCTCCTATATAGTACTCCCATTGAAAACAATGCGCATCGTTTTCTGACAAATTTCTATAAACAATGATTGTTTCAATGAATATCAGCTGATAAAAGATTTTTTGGAATTAGTCTCATACTTATTTGGCCTTTCAACCTTTCATAGAATGACATTTTTTTATTAAACCCTTTTGTATGCACTGTCGCTATACTTTATATTAAAATTTTGTCATTCATCTTAAATCGAAAATAAGTTTTGGCTCTTAAAATGATCTTTGTAACCAAACATTTTTCATTAATGTTCGTTGGCAATGTTTGTCTGGTTCTTGCCTTCTTTTAAGATCTATAAAACAAAGGTATATTTTTTAATTGGATATAGGAAGATGTGGTGTGAGTGCCAATGAGACAACTCTCCATCCAAATAACAATTTAAAAAAAAGTAAACCATTGTAGGTCAATGTACGGCCTTCAACACGGAGCCTTGGCTCACACCGAACAACAAGCTATAAAGGGCCCCAAAATTACTAGTGTAAAACCATTCAAACGGGAAAACCAACGGTTTAATCTATACAAAATAAAAAAACTCGTAATACATCAACAAGAAGTGGTCTTCAATCCGAAAGTGGGTCCATTGGTCTTTAAACCAGAAATATTTTTTTTTGATTTTGATTATTTTTCAAACTACTAACTTTTTGTGGAAATATTGACAGCACCTTGTGTATCTTAAAAATATCAAATTTTCTTTTTACTTAATACACTTATATGTATGAACTATGTACAAAATGTAAAAAGTAAAATCACAAAAATACTGAACTCAGACGAAAATCAATTCGGAAAGTCTATAATCACATGGCAAAATCAAATAACAAAACGCATCAAAACCAAATAAAAGTCAAATCCTTTTCATAACTGTTTATTCCAATTTCAGATATCTTAAACCTTTAATATAATACCAGATTAAATATCATAACTAGACGTTCGTATTGTCTACAAAGATTCTCACGCATCTATGACGCTCGAATAAAAAAAGTAAAAAGGCCAAATAAAGTACAAAGTTAAAGAACACGGAGGATCCAAAATTCCGAAAGGTTTTGTAAAAAACAGCCAAGGATAGAAAATAGTTGACTGTTGTAATAACATAAAAAGTCGGTCTATAATATTACAGGGAGATAACTCTGGAAAAATCAGCTTAACGCTATAATCGGAATCTATTAATGAAGAATTACCAAGTTTCAAAGTCATCAAAATTAGTGTTTATCAAACTGCTATATATCCAATGAAATTTTTCCGTTAAAGTGTGCGGTTTAAGTTCTGTTATATACCTATATGGAGTTATTTTCTTTCAGAACGACAGGTCATTCTTTTTCAGAATCAACCTGGACGATACCATATTTCAATGATATATACTCCAAGGCATAAAATAATGACCTGTGTGAGGTCATTATTGTCCTTGATAAACATGCAATCTATGATTTACTTCAAAACTTTATTCGTCTAATAGTTTTTTGTTGCCGATTAGGAAATTTATTTTTTAAAGTTCAATCAATGATAGGTGTAAAAGGAACCGTCATTGTAGTCCCGCATTTGAATTTTAGAAACAAATAACGTGGAGTTTTGTTAATTTATCGCTACAATAAAGAAACATTATCATATATGTCAGATGAATTTTAATGTAGACTTTCATAAAATAAATCCAGATTTAACATATTCGTGTGTAAGATTTTAAAAATCTTATTGGGTCAAACTGAATAGTTTGATTGATTTTTGGTTGCTTGCTTAACGTCCAGTGGCAAATATGTAATGCATGTTTCGAACGATACTCACTGAATAGGAAATCCTACTGTGACCTACATGTATTTATATTCGTCTTCGTGTCAGTTATTAACTTTTTAAAATTTATGTATACCTTTTACTCTATCAAATGATCAACTAATAAGATAATCTTATATTCTATTGAATAACATTAACGTAACTCACGAAAGGGTCGGGTGCGGAGGGTATATAATTATATCCTGATTATCTTTTAATAAAATGTATTGCTATTCAAAAGACAATCTTTCTGAATTTTTCATTCGTTTCAAGTAAAATTGTTAAAAAAAAATAACCACTTTTCCGCGATAGAAATAACATAACAAATAGAAAAAAAACATACCTCCTCCCCCTTTTCCATAAGCTAAGTGGTACAATAAATTACTTACAATGTGTCTTGTATTTGTCATACACCGTTATCGGATGGTAACAATACACTTGTGTCTTACTTCATGCAGTTACAGTAATATTTTTATTGTGTATGGATAATAATTTTTAAAAGGTTTATATCTAAATTATTTAGTGAGTTTTATTTTACATTCTAAGTGAGCCGCAGGGCGTATTAACTAAACGCATTAGAAAGGAATATCCCACTTTAGTGTTGTCGGTAAAATAGGATACTAAATTTTACAAATCTTTATAAACATTAATATTTTTTGACGGTATATAAGTCAGATAATGCATATTTTAAGGTTTTTCTTGTCGTAGAACACACCTCGGGGTGTCAGGATTGTTCAAAGAAAAAAGATCTCCCCCCGGTCGGTCTTTCATTTAATCAATCCTGACACCCCTCGGTGTGTTCTACGACAAGAAAAACCTTAAAATAGGCATTATCTATAACTGATTTTTTTTCCCAATTTCTATCAAAGGGTGATGAAAATTAATGTTTATGTGTTGGAACCACCTTAGATAAAAGATATAAGGATGAACATAACATTTGAATTTTTTTCAGCAGATGCGGAAGTTTAAAATTGAAAACAGTCATACTTTCATTCCTACCAAAACTTATAACTGTTGTGCTGTTGGGGTTGCAATAGTAAAAAAAATGAAATGAATAATGAAGATAAAGAGAAATCAAATGTTGAAGTTGTGACTTAGATAGAATATTCATTTTAGGAAAAATTCAAACGACTTAATTAGTGACGCAATTTATTGAAGAGCATGAACAGAAGACTCCATTTACTGTTGATTTGGAAGTCGCAATCATAAATATAAAATAAATTGACGAGTTAAATGTTTATTGTCAATTCACCTACCACAGACGTAAAATATAGATGGCCAACCTCCAGCAAAACCATGTGCACACAACAATGAACCAAGTGCAAATGTTACAACAATGCCAAGTTGTGTACCTGGAAAGAAATATTAACTTCACAATGTTGTTAAAAATAATATTGTATTTCGATACAGTATGTATTCTGAAATAAAAGCATCGTATAATTTGTTGAAGTTATTACAGATTAACTGACTGTTTTATTTGCTTTTAGTTTAGGATTTTAGTGTTTTTTTGTTTTTGCGGGAAGTAAAGGAGTAGGTCCAGTAAGAACCCTTTTTAGCCCTTAAATATAGCAGTTTTACCAAATTGTTAAAACTTAAACTTGAAGCTATATATTGGAAGTAGAGCTCCATAAATATGAATCGTTTTTGACAATTCAATGAACATTTTTCGGGATCTAGCAACATTAAGTCATGCTGAATTACTGATTCGTCACAATTTTAGCATTTTAGCTAATTTTTAGCCGGTTTCCGTCTAAAATGGAAGTGAAACCATTTGTGTTCATTCTTAATATTTAAATGTAAGTTGTATTGATGATTATACATAATATATATAAAGGATGAGAGTGAACACAGATGCGGCCACTTTCATTGTTGACAAAAAAACATCTGAAAAGTGACATATTATGGCATATTTGATAGATTTTCATATTTGCGCTTGAAATGGAGCGTCTTTGATGACTTAATCAGTTCAAATCTTTCACATAAAGCTAATTGAATCGACTGAAATAGTCACTTAAGTGTTTAAAACGTGTATTAAATCTTTCATCAGATAAATATATGAAATTTGAGGCCAAAATCGACCCTTACCGGACCTACTCCTTTCTTATTTGCAGATGTTTTACAAGAGGGACGAAAGATACCAAAGGGACAGTCAAACTCTAAACTCAAAATCTAAAACAAACCGACAACACCATGGCTTAAATTGCACATTTGGTTGTAAATATCCAACTGTTTATTAAAATTTTGTTAAATCGGTGATGAAATTAAATTTGACGGATTTTCTGGTCGACATCTACCACACTTCACCTTAAAGCTTCTTTAAAATTAGAGAATATTTTTTCTGTCATAGGCTGACCTTTTATTGAAATAGTTTGTATAATAAGAGTGTTATAATAGAACCTATAATATGACGTGAATAATATTGCAGGTTGGATAGGAAAAGAACATTTTTTCTCTGTGATACGACAAAATAATATATTTATGTAATCATTTTATTTATTTATTTGTTTTATTCATCAATAATTCTTCCTTTATAAAATAATAGATTAAACACAGCCAAACTACTTACCTGAATACGTCATTGCTGTAAACTTTGTTCGTTCTGACGGAGGTACCCAATTACCCAGTAGAGAATGAATTGCTGGAAACACTGCTCCCTATTAACAATGTTGATTTCAAGATTGTCTTTTAAAATAACCTTATTACATATTACTTGTAACATTTTGGAATCTGTTTCTTGTGTGTTCATATTATTTGATAAAAATCTCAATGGGCCATGCCAAAATATGGGTATCTGCATTAATAGTATCGCTAGATTCTTGTGTCATTAATGTGCATATGAGTATAACAATGATATTAAGTGTTCTTATTACATAGTTGACTCGGAAGCCCATGAAAATAAGTTTATTTAATGGATATATGAGTTTAACCAGATCGTATTAAAACAATATCACCTTAAAATTTAGGATTTGCTATTACATCTATATTAAGTCTATACTTAGTCTTATAAAGGCACTGGTAAACTTCCAAAACAAGTTTGTACATCTAAGAACGAATTAAGTGAAGTTTAAAGTAACTTCTAGCAACGAATTTGTGTAATGTTCATGTATAATTGCATGCAATATGATTATATACAGCTAAAAATAGTAACGTTCAAGTTTATTTTCGAAGCATGTAAAAATTAAGACGATATAGATACCATTGGACAAAACAAATGACTGTCAAAGTCTTTATCACGTAAATCTAATTAAATATCGGTCACTGTACGGCCTACCGCATAGCAAGCTTTGAAAAGCCTTGACATTACAATTGCAAAATAATTTAAACTAGAAAACTATGACTTTAGTTCAAAACAATAAACAAAAACTGCATCAAATATATATATATTTTATTCAATTTATTACTTACAGTACACATTCCGATAACGATCCTAACAACTATTGCAAATATAAAGCTAGTTCTAGCAGCAAATGGAGTTAGTAATGTGAATATCATTGAAATAAACATGCTCCAACCAGTCACCATCTTTCCACCATATCTTGTAGCTACCCATCCTGCTGGCATCTGTGTTATCAAATATCCCCAGTAGAATCCACCAAGTACATATCCTTGTATCTCTGGATCCCAATTTAACTCACCACCCTAAGTAATAATCAAGAGAATGAAGTAAAGACAAACTTTAATTTTAGTTCCTTCTGTAGGAAAAAATCAGACAGTGTCGTGTTTTCGTTAATTAACGTCTTCATAATAAAATAAAAAGACGATGGAAACGATGCATAATCTATCGTCGACAAAAGCGATCCAAGTAATGATAAAAAGGAACTGGTCAACAAAAGCTTAAACCATATACTAGAATATGTAATTAATTACATATCTAAATATTTGGCAGAAGACACACGTGAACGTTTCGGTCAAGTACAGGTGTCAATTGAATAAAAATGTATTTTTTTTAAATTCCACTGATTTCGTTCCGTCAGTCATGAATCAAATAGTTATCAAAGAAACCAGGATTATAATTTATTACGCCAGACGCGCATTTTGTCTATATAAGACTCATCAGTGACGCTCATATCAAAATATTTATAAAACCAAACAAGTACAAAAATAAAGAGTATTGAGGATCCAAAATTCCAAAAAGTTGTGCCAAATACGTCTAAGTTAATCTATGCCTTGGATTCGAAAAACCTTATTTTTTTCGAAAAGTTCTAAATTTTGTAAACACGAAATTTATATTAAATGACCACATTATTGATATTCATGTCAACACTGGGCTGGTGATACCCTCGGGGGACGAAACGTCCACAAGCAGTGGCATCGACCCAGTGGAGTAAATAGTTATCAGATACCAGGATTATAATTTAGTACCAAAATCTGTTAGCCTTGAAACAATTCTTTGTCATTTAAAAACGTTGCATGAATACAAAAAGGTGCGTTGTTGTATGAAAACTTGTCATTGTTTCCTGTTCAATTGGCTCAATATCTTTAATTGTTTTTACATAGGCAGTAATGGTAACGTTTTTTTCCTGTAGCTCAGTCCATATCGTAAACTTGGATATGTATGATAGCTTGTTTCGAAGCTGTGACATTTTCACATATGTGGTTAAATTTTCGGGGTACGAAGTGAGATTAATTTTTCCGTAAATTAGCAAACCCCGAACATCCGTTTGTGATGCGGCTCCTTGTGGTAAAATATCCCCTTTTTAACACAATAAGTTCTTTGAAAATTTAATACTTTGAACACATTCAATAGCTCCATAGTTTTTACACATTTATTCTGTGTTCCTCTACTTTCCTAATCACCACAAATAATTAAGTTCAGTCATTTGTTAAAAATAGAAACATGTCCAATATCACTACACAGAGATTTTTTCTTTACACGTGACTTTTGAGTTCCTCATTTCGAGGCGCATTAGGGATGTTGTCCCATATTGCAATCCATAGTTCTGATTTTTCCAAATATTTTTATGTGATCTTCATCGGTATGACATTCTGAATAAATCTGTGTATTTTTGTCCATTTCTGAAAAAAAATGAAGTTGTTTCAGCACTATAAGGCAATGACACTTTTATCGCTATATATATTTATTTTGAATACAAAGTGTGTGCATAATTAATTTCTTCCAGTATACCTTCACTAGTCAAAAGAAGGACAAAACATCTGAATGTAACCTTAAATTACAACACACAGACCCTGTTAAAGCATTCAATAAAATTTTCTGGTGCCTAAAAGTGCATTTTGACAGAGAAATTATGCAAAAATGAAGATTTCATAAGAAAAACACCAAAATACTTAATTATTCTACCCAGTGGAAACCTTGTATTTTATACTGTAGAAACCACTATAAACTACTGTAAAAGTCATTTGAATCATATAATTAGAGTGCAATGAAGTGCAAATTTTCAAAACTTGTTCTTTCACATAATTCTATTTGAGAAAAAATGTTTTTTACATGTATTTCAGTGAAAATCTTTTATCAGTGAGATATCGGCATGAGGTTTTAAAGGAAACATTGTGGCATCACACGTAATATGGCGTCATTAACTAACGACATATCAAAATAATGCTAATTATAGTTTGCAGTGTTACATGAAGAACAGTTGCCGCAAGGTTTAACTTGAAATATGGAGTCGAAAAGATCAGTAACCAAGCATTTTCATTTAATGCCAAGACCATAGCAACAGTTTTCATATCAGTATATTTGTAACATACCGACAGTAATTTGAATTGCATAAATACCATAAATAAACAATTAAGAGCTTGCCAAATAAAACAAAATGCTTACCAGTTATTCAGGACTTTTTAAAACCTCTAGTTTGCCATCTCAGGTTAAAAAGTAATGATATGTCTGGAACTGAAATATGACAAAAAAAATTACTCAGGCTGTGTTATTATTTGGTTTAGATACATAAGTATTATTGAGAGAGCAAAAATCAAATTCTTGAAAGTTTTATCGCAAAGAAAGAAAAATGCTTCTCCCTTGTGGCTTATCAACCTTCATTTAAATCTTTTATATTAGCAGCAACAAGTGCTAGCTAACTAGCTTAATAGTTGAAAAGGTGCAGCAATATTGTTTTCAAAAGTTTTGTTGATCCTCCCCCTTTTTCACTGAGAAAAGACAATATCTTGTGATTTGCTAGTGTGCATTACAAATAATAATTCATGATTTCCTTAATACATGTACATGTTTGACTGTTTATTAACTGCATATGATATCTACTGACCATGGGTCAAATTATTGGATAAAAGCACATGTGATGATGTATTTCACTTTACTCGTATGAAGTGTGTTATCTCCCTTGATTATCAGTTATTCCTGTAAACCGGAGTGATAATTACATAACAAAGACTGCATTGTGTCATGTTTACTTACAGCTAAAACTATTATGTTAGTTCATGCCTGTTTCAATTCATAAACAAATTCCTTTCGGATCTCTCCGGGGTGTAAACAAAGTTAGAATTGTGCCTAAAAAAAGTGTTCAGCCCCGTGCCAGTAATGCATTTTAAAAGCGAAAATTTCATTGAGTATTTGCTGGTATTTATCTATAATGGTTATCTAAAATCATCTGGGATATCTAGGTATAAATTAAAAAAATACTAACCATCATTTTCACACTTTTTTCGGGTGAACAAGGTGAAATCATCCATAGATCACTCTGAAAACTTCTGATAAATCTTTTTGTAAATTGGCTCAATATCTTTAATTGTTTTTACATAGGCGGTAATGGTAACGTTTTTTCCTGTAGCTCAGTCCATATCGTAAACTTGGATATGTATGATAGCTCGTTTCGAAGCTGTGACATTTTCACATATGTTGTTAAATTTTCGGGGTACGAAGTGAGATTACTTTTTCCGTAAATTAGCAAACCCCGAACATCCGTTTGTGATGCGGCTCCTTGTGGTAAAATATCCCCTTTTTAACACAATAAGTTCTTTGAAAATTTAATACTTTGAACACATTCAATAGCTCCATAGTTTTTACACATTTATTCTATGTTCCTCTACTTTCCTAATCACCACAAATAATTAAGTTCAGTCATTTGTTAAAAATAGAAACATGTCCAATATCACTACACAGAGATTTTTTCTTTACACGTGACTTTTGAGTTCCTCATTTCGAGGCGCATTAGGGATGTTGTCCCAATTGTGCTTCATTTAGACAAGTATGGTATGCTTCATTTAGACAAGTGTGGCATTTTTGCGCCTGTCCCAAGTCAGGAGCCTCTGGCCTTTGTTAGTCTTGTATTATTTTAATTTTAGTTTCTTGTGTACAATTTGGAAATTAGTATGGCGTTCATTATCACTGGACTAGTATATATTTGTTTAGGGGCCAGCTGAAGGACGCCTCCGGGTGCGGGAATTTCTCGCTACATTGAAGACCTGTTGGTGACCCTCTGCTGTTTTTTTTTATTTGGTCGGGTTGTTGTCTCTTTGACACATTCCCCATTTCCATTCTCAATTTTATGGTATGCTGTTAGTAAGATGATGTATAACCATATGCTAACAAATGTTACCATTTGATCAGTTTCAGGAGATGAATTCAGACTTCGTCTTGGATTGTTTTAACTCCTTGTATATTTTAGAAGGACAAAGTCATTCACCAGGCAAAATTAATCCTTATTTCGACAGGAACGGGAAAATAATTTCAAATTAACGGAAACAATGACAATACTCATATTTCCGAATGAAATATATATGTATCTGAATGTTGTTGTTTTTTTTCTATGGTCGGGTTGTTGTCTCTTTGGCACATTCCCCATTTCCATTCTCAATTTTATTGGTATGCTATACAGTTTTGAAAGACCTTCACTCATGTTAGGATAAATAGACGATTTGGCTTAAAAATACAATATTAGTACTGATTTCATACAAAAATATAGTTGATTCAAAAGCATTTGTTAGTCTCGTATTATTTTTAATTTCAGTTTATTGTGTACAATTTGAAGTTTTGTATGGCGTTCATTAACACTGAACTAGCATATATATTTGTTTAGGGGCCAGCTGAAGGACGCCTCCGGTGCGGGAATTTCTCGCTGTATTGAAGACCTGTTGGTGACCTTCTGTTGTTGTCTCTTTGACATATTCCCCATTTCCATTCTCAGTTTTATTATAAATGACATAAAAAGGAGTGGGGACTTTGTATACAAATTGCCACGATATATGGTTTCAGATAGGGCACTGAACTAACACCAAATGAACAATACAAGCTAAACATGCAAATAGAAACAGTATTGCTAGTGCAATTGTTGAGTAATTTTCCTATTGATATCCATTATGATATGTTTTAGACGGATGCGCTTGAGTCTATATGACAAAATAAGACGACTGATGAAATAAATGCTCCATCTCTCTCATGTCTCTTTCTCTCCATCTCTCTCTAATGTCTTTCTCTCTCTCCATATCTCTCCATTTCTATCGTATCAACTTACAGGAATAGTAGACATATCCGATGAGTTATGATCTTTTTGACGATAACAATTACTATCTTCATTCGGATTAACAGTAGAGTTTTCAAAAGTATATATCGCAGTCCGATTTACCATGCAGACAATCGCAACATTAATGTTGACAAGCATCGCATACATATTTAGTAGTCCAAAAAATCCTAAGATGGCTAGTGCAAAACGACTAGAACCCAACAGAGGTACAGATTCTACAAAAAACAACAATGAAATATTTTAAACTTTTTTTTATAAAAGCTATTCCTGTTACATACATCTATGTAATTCATCAATTGCCGTTTTTATACATATTTACCAAATGAGTGTTTTACACGAAATCGTAATATAATGATAATGAATAAATAGAAAAAAGGTGAAAATACTGAATAATTTGATATTCATTTCAAAGAGCTACTCATATAATTTTTAGAGACACATTTTAGGTTACGTAAACAAGTAAATATTGTTTGAAAGAATATGCATTGTCTAATATTTAAGAAAAATATTGCATTACCTTTCTTAATCTCTAAATTCCCTTGTCCATTAGGAACCAGTGCATGCAATGTTCCTTCTTCCATTTCTGTAACAATATATTGAAAAACTGAAGATGCAAAAAATTCATCTGTTACAAATTACTTCTAACAACCTGATCTGTTCTTGTGAATCACTTTAATGAGAACAAATCTTAATTGACACAAATACCTAGATTAAAATCATCCCTTGATTTGCCGATGCTGCATTCATGTTCTGTATGCGTAGAAACTCTACAGTTAACTTTGTGGGTTTCATTTTACTACGACTTTAACACAGGACTTTGTAATTTGCACTTCAAAATTAACGATAAAAGTGCAGATGAGTTCTAGCTAACATACTCCTTCCCTTAAATAAATATCCAGCCACCCAATTCAACTTTTTTTTCTGTTTAAGGAGAACAATAACATACGACTACTTTAAATTGACAATGAGGGTCGGTTGAAAACAAAACTTTTACGACAAAAGAGATGATTTCAGCTTTCCAAATGTGAACTTTCCATTTCTAAGTAGCAACATTCCAGCAGCACCTGCATACGGGGTATATATCTCCCAATTGATACGATATTCCATATTCCCGTGCTTGCATTTCCTATCATGACTTTCTTGATAGAGGGTTGCTGCTCACAAGGAAGCTATTAAACCAAGAGTTCCAAATGGTGAAGTTGAAATCATCCCTTCGTAAATTTTACGGACGCCATCACGAGTTGGTTGACCGTTATGGAATAACTGTTTCACAAATGATATCGGATATGTTCCTTACGTCGTAACTTCAATCCCCTTCCCTGTCATGAATGTGACCTACCGAATTAGACTATTTACCGGATTTGTTATCACATAAGCAACTCGACGGGTGTCACATGTGGAGCAGGATCTGCTTACCCTTCCGGAACACCTGAGATCAACCCTAGTTTTTTGGTAGGGTTCGTGTTGTTTATTCTTTAGTTTTCTATGTTGTGTCGTGTGTGCTGTTGTTTGTTTGTCTTTTTCGTTTTTAGCCATGGCGTTCTCAGTTTTATGAGTTTGACTGTCCCTTTGGTATCTTTCGTCCCTCTTTTAAAGAAATTTTTGGTAAGTTTCGATTTTTTTAACCAATATTCTTCTTCCGAGACAACTGTTACAAGCCAGAAGAGAGCTGCTGATAAAGATAAAATATTCTTTTAGGTTAATTTTAGATAATGAATTATACTTTATAGATATAAGAAGATGTGGTATGAGCGCAAATGAAACAACTCTCAATCAAAGTAACAGTTTGTAAAAGTAAAACAATTAATTAAAATACAAAAGTAAGGTCTTGAACACGAAGCCTCGGATCACATCAAACAACAAGCTATAAAAGGCCCAAAAAATTACTAGTGTAAAACCATTAAACGGAAAATCAACGATCTAATCTTTATTAAAAAAAAACCGCTTAACACTTATGATCCACATCCACCAGCTACAATTACTGGAAATCAGATTCCTGACTTAGGATAGGTGCAAACAAATGCAGCGAGTTTTAAAGTTTTATAATAGGTACCAACCTTCGCCTTTATCTGATAGAATAGTATAATATCACAACATAGAAAGACACACTATGAAATAGCTTATTTAACCAAAAGACATATGAACACAACTGAAAAAGTTCCAAGTTTGAAATTCGTTATGTCCTCATGTAAAGTTGCCCTTAGCACTATTTGGAGATATCGGGTTCTTGGTGAATGTAAATTAAATAGTTTCTTTCGGACGCTTGAAGTTCACAAAGTGTTATTTTTATTTTTACCACCACTCGGTTGATATCGCGTCTGGTCGACTATCAGTTCCCGGGCGTAGTATCGGTATGTCTATAGTGACATGATATAATAAACCTGTCTTAAATCGTCCGTTTATAAAATTTGAAATTATTTTGAAATTCAATCAAGCAAAGTTAACCTATGGTGGATTTGGCTATCGTATTTTTGTCATTTTTGTTCATTTCACTCTTCAAACCTTTATTATTATAATGGCTTGGCTTTAAAATATTAGTCATTGAGCGTTCCTGTTTTAGAAAATATTTTGGACGCATTAAATAAACTCTTCACAGAAATCAGAATTAGAACGCTTGATAAAAAAAGGCTGAAGGTCTCACTTGCTTTACTAACAATTGATTGTAAGTTGAAAGTCTAAAAGATATACCTGACACGTTAAATCCAAATTATCAAACCCAAGGGTACATAAGAACAGAAACATTCGAGGACATATATGACCAGCAAGGACCTTCAACCAAATATCCGAATCTGGTATCAAGTCAACTTTCCTGGGGGATTTGAACTTTAGTTTTATAATGTTAGGAATTTGATAAAAATATCTCGTTTTTATATAGGTTATGACTTTGTTTGTTCCTATTTGAATTGTGCTGCACTAGTCATGTTTGGGCCATTTGTAACTTGTTGTTCCGTGTTTAAGGTCGTACTTTGGTCTATCGTTGATAACTTTTTATAAAAAGAAGGTAACTCATTTACACTAATAGCATATCATCTTCTTCATAACGCAGTTATTTCTGTTAAAAAGAAAAAAAAGTTATTGCCTTTTTATAAGGTTAAAAGAAATTACCGTATAAAAAAAAAATTATATAAAAAAAATATGTTTAATTTCTACATTTGGGAATGCCTGTACCAAGTCGGAAATATGACAGTTGTTGTCCATTCGTTTGATGTGTTTTATCATTTGATTTAACCATTTGATTAGGGACTTTCCGTTTTGAATTTTCATCGGAGTTCAGAATTTTTGTTATTTTACTTTTTGATATGCAAAAATGATAGAATTTAGAAAGAGAGAAGGTACAAAAAATACAAAATAGAGAACACCATGCTCACCAATGAAAAATACGAAAAGAAGAACAGTTTTGACACATTCCACAAGAATAGGATCTAAAAATAGATCACAAAGAACCACATAAGAATGTGTGGTGAACTCATTTGGATAGAGATATTCTGCTTCACAAAGTGGATTGTTGTTTCGCTAATAATGCAAGTACAAATCCATTGATTAATAAAGCTACAATCTTTTAACGGTCACAAAAAAATTCAGATTCGGATTTTTTTCCTTCTGTCTGTTTACCCCAAAACACTGCCTTTACCCTAAAATAAATTTTAAAAATACGAAAATACTGACATCTTCTAAATTAAATAAATAATCATCAGCATTAATCAAGTCTTTTATCCCGAAAGTTGTAAATGTAGTAATAAAAGATAAGAACGATTTCGACAAAGTGCCTTATAGTGGACAATTAAAATCATAAGGCCAATATAACAAAGACGCCGACAGAAATAAAAGATGAATTGACAAATTACGGAGTCAACAAAACATTAAGTTGGAACTAAATATTGAGATAAACAATCTGTTTGACATACTGAATTGAATTCCATTCTAAAGAGATGGTCACCATGCAGTGTATATTCCACTATATTCCAATGTATCGGGTTTTTTTTCCTGTCAAAATCAGTTGAACCATAAATGACGATATGCCATTCTTCTATAGCGAATTGGTAAATGTTTATTTTCTTACCAATTGACATTATAACATGTATATCTATAGTTTTATTGATGATCGGTTGGCTATAGATTCGTAAAATACAGACCATGATGTTTAAGTAAAAACATCATAGATTTTGATAGGAAAAACAAAACCCGAAAAAATCAACCTTAAAAACTAAAATAATTTAATTTCTTTGCAAGACTGCTGATGAGGTTTGATTTTATTTAAAGAAATTTTAAACCTATGTAAAAAGAATTAATTGGGGAATATTTACCAATCTATACAGGTTTAAGACTATTTATGACGTACCTAATAGATCATCATTTATATGTTTGTTTGCATGATGATATTGTTCAAATTTTGCACAAATAATTTTGTGCAGACAATATTCAAGAATGTTACTCATTTTGATCCTATGGACTCGTTGCATGTTTTAAACAAAATAAAATAAAAGAAATTCCTTTAAAAAAAATACCTTAAAAGAATGTTTATTAATAATATTAAAATGTATCATTCGACCATTGATAACTAATTATTATTTATGACATAAATATTTAAGTGTGGTGGGTCTAAATCGTTTATATAGATTTATTTGCACTGACTTTTTGTTTTATAACGTCCTAAAATTGGTTTGATGGCACGAACTAAAAGTGGTTTAAAAACCTGTTTATTCAGACAATACGAGACCGGTATACGCTTGATGATTACGAATAAAGAACCCGACAGCTGATATTATCATAAATGTATCAGTTGGGAAAAAAATACATTAACTTATCTAGTTCAGTTAAGATATAGAGCGGAATTATTTAATAATATCATATATTAGATTTCAAAATAATATGTAATCCAATGTTAAGAAATATTTAAATTTTACCTATGGTGCATTATCTTGAATCGGATTCTATTTTCAAAGGTCTGTACTTTATCATTTTAGACATACATAAATGAATTAACATACACAGCGTAATTTTAAATTGCAGCAACATTCAGTGGTTACCCTGGATATTCTGCATTTATTTATTATTGGATTCTATTTTCACATCTTGTATTGTTCAGACAGAATTTTGCTTTTCATGTTATTTTGAATTATCTAAATATGTGATACAGGTCTGATTTGTCCTTATAAATCTATTATCACACTATCGTAACATAAAGAAGCTTACCGGATTTTTCATTTCATTAGTAATTCTTAAAAATATTATCTGAAAAAAGCGAACATTTTTTAGTTTTAAATAAAATGGTTTGTACATAACTAATTTGAAAATATGAATTTACCTTCACACTGTAAGTTTGCAGTTATGCAGAATGTCTTCTCTATTCGAATTAGAACTAACAAAAGTGTTGCATCGAAAATCAATTTCCCCGAATTAGCTGTCACATGACTTCAAATGATAGCAACTATTCGTTTCCTATTGATGGCATATGATGTCATTGTCTATTTTATAAAAATGAAAATTTTACGTTTCTAAATATATTTCATTGTAAGATCTATATTTTATACAATTGCAATACTTTTGGTGACGAAAATGTATATATAGTTTGAATGAGAAATTCATTTTAAATACATTTAAAACTTAATTTAAGTCACAATGCATCCCCGATCTAAATTTTTATCGAGAGGTGCCGGACAGAATTTGATAATAACCAGAAGGAAACAATGTCTTTTTCTTTTTTCTGCAACTGTCCCCAGAAATTAAAACATTTAGCACATATATTATATGTACAAATGTGTGGATTACTAGATTATGTATGTGTAAATACTTCTTTTAAACTACACCCCAAATATGAGTGCTTTTAATTAGGGAAAGCTAACTACTTATGCTCGAAATACCCAAATTAGAATAAAGGCGAAAATGGCCATTTTTATATTATAGTTCGTTTCTGTGTGCGTTGAATTTTAGATTGTGTTTCTGTTGTGTCGTAGTTCTCCTCTTATTTTTGATATGTTTCCCTCAGTTTTAGTTTTTAACCCGGATTAGTTTTTTTCTCAATCGATTCATGAATTTCGAACAGCGGTGTACTACTGTTGCCTTTTTATATCCTATTTAAAACAATTAACAATACATGGATTTTTAGATATGAAATAAGTAAGGGAAGTTTAAAATGAAATAAGGAAATCAATTTTGGTATTTTCATAGGCTTGAAATCGGGCGTTTATGTCCATAAAGTACACAAAGATATAAACTAATTTCATTACAGGTTACAATAGCTCGAAAGAGTTTAAACATGAGTGTCTAAGAAAACAAATTGAAAAAAAACACGTTTAATAATTTAAAGCCACCTTTGCCTGAGAGAGTTGAAACCTTAGTTTCTTAATATTTTCAAAATTTATAAACGGTCAATTTTAGTAAAGTTTGTTAAATCATGTCAGTACCGAAGTACTGACTACTGAGCTGATGATACCCTCGGGGACTGCATCAAAGATACTAGGCCTAACATTTGTTACACCAAACGCACAATCGTCAACCGAAGATTTTTATCAATGGCTTTCAAATCAAACGATTTAGAAGGCCAAACTATGCAGGAAGCCGAAGAATATTTCAAACAACAAAAAAATTTAAAAGTTGCAAAACTTTGAAAGGTTAGGTCAATTATGAACGTTTTTCCAAGCCTAATCATTTGAAACGTTTTCAAATGAGCGTTTACTTTTATCTTACTCAAATTAGTTTTTGCAATTTCACTTGGTCATTCTTAACCTCAGCTAAACCTCTTACTTGTATGACAGTTGTATAAAATTCCATTATATTGACAATGATGTGTGAACAAAACAAACAGACATAAAGGGTTCAGCAGTCAACTTTGTGTTTTAATCCTAATCACTTTAAAAAAAAAAAAAAATATGAAACAAAGAAGCACAAAAAGGCATATAGAAAAAATACATTAGCAAAATTGAAAGACAATAATACAAAAAATTACCTGTACAAGTACAGATATCGAGCCATGTCATATTTCTTATGAAGCGTTCCTTCACTTATTTTTTATTGGGTAATAGCATGGATTTTTTTATGAAAAACTTCCACTACACATGTTTTCAACAGATATTGCTGCGCATTGTAAATACTTCACTTTTTAAAATAAGAAATGAGGTTGGGTTTTTTTTTGGGGGGGGGGGCGAGGGGGGAGGGGGTCGGAGAAAAACAAATTTATTTTTTTTATGAAAAAAAACCTGTTTTTTTTTAAATGTTGCTTTATACTTCATATATGTTAAAAAACATATGTTTTTATTTTGATAATTTAGGGTGGGTGAAATACCTCCTCAACAACATATTTTCTCTTCATGCACTTATGATACGTGTAATATAAAAAGAAGACGGTCATACAATCTTTATTAAAATGTTCAAATTTAAACTTTATCACCTAAAATAAATAATTTGTATCTGCAGTCCAGGATATTTACATGCCTTTAACGTCAATCCTTTGCCCTTTCTGTATGTTGAGAAACATTCTCACAAAGAGATTAAATCAGACAAAGTTCAATGATTAATTGTGTTTTTTTCTCATATCACTTTAAAACAAATACTTTGTGTAATTTTTATTTTTATTTCCGAAAAAAAAGTGTATTTACACTTGCTGATAAACTTATGAAAGATAACTGACTTATGATTTTGTACTGAGGTACTATAAGTACTGTACTGTAAGTAAGTAATAAGAGAGTAAGTTAGTTAGTCAGTCAGCCAGTCAGTCAGTCAGTACATTCTGCTGTAGAAACATCCTGTAAAATACACGTATTCAATAATTTTCGTGACAAAATACCTGTTAAACTAACCGACTCATATAATTTTGCTCGTGTATAAGTGCCTAGTACATTTAACCTACGTTCGAAAAGGGTAAATCCAAATTGAATTCAAGATTTAAAAAAAAGAGAGTTCTCATGAACTGCAAACGAAGTCAATCATTTAAAACATGTAAGCCTAATATACCGTATAGCGGGTTATTTTCGCGGGGTGTAAATTTTCGCTTATTTTCGCGGATAGAACAAAATCGTCAAAATAAATTCCGCCAATTTAAAAGTGTGCATGCAAAGGTAATGTTAAAAATGTAAAATCCGCCAAAATAATAACCGCCAAAATATTTCGTATACCTTATTCAATGAAAATCGCGAAATTTTACACCCGCGAAAATAACCCGCTATACGGTAATCGGAAAAACTGATATATCCCAGTTTGTCAAAATCATACTTTGAAATATGTAATATAAAGCAGACACTTAAGCTCGTTTAAAACAGAAATGTCAAGTTCTCCGATGTCGTATATTATACAAGTTATCGCTGCGTAATTGGTAATCAGGATACTAGCGATACATGCGATATGAAAGTGAAACTTAAGCACCAGTGTTTGTTTTGATATTTGAAAATATATATCCACGTTATTTACACTCTTGTGGACAATTGTTTCATTGGTAATCATGAGACATCTCTTTGTGTTTATTTGGCTTATAAATTCGGCATGACTACAAACAGAATGCGACCAGAATGAGTGAACAATTAGTATCAACTGTAATACAAACTATATGTCAGGAAGTCTATATTTAAATTAAGCATGAAGAATAGAAGTGCACACTGTGAAAAATAAACAGTTGAATTATTTCTGCAAAAATTTAAAAATCTCATTTTTTGGGGTGTATTTGAATAATTTTTTGATGATCTACATCTAATTAACACTTCTGTTCAGCATTCAACAATTGTGTAGGTCATTCATCTTTAATATTGAAAACAACACGTTTAATAATTTCTTGCGTCCGACACGCTTTTCTTGATTTACCTGAATCAGGAACGCTCAAAGCCAAACATTTGAAATCCGACGATAGAAAAGTACCGAAAATTGTTGAAGAGCTATATGTAAAAAAAAACCTACAATAAATAGCCAAATTCATCTAAAGCCAACTTTGCCTGAGGGAGTTGAAACCTTAGTTTCATAATAATTTCAAAATTTATTAACGGACAATTTTAGTAAAGTTTGTTAAATCATGTCAGTACCGAAGCACTGACTACTGAGCTGATGATACCCTTGGGGACTGTAATGTAGTTAATGGAATGCAATTAGAACTATAGAAAAATGTTAATATTATAAATACCGGAACAAATCAAGTAACATAAAATTAATTCCACTGCAAACAGTAAGAATATGAAGCGAATCAGATTTGAACCATTATGTGTTTTCTTGCATCCAGACCAAGATGACCTGAGCCAGAAATGACACACCTTTAATGACATTTTGGTAGTATTGTTCTTAAAATTTGATATTGAATTTGTTTTTTACTGTTAATGATATATGTAGTTACTCTTATGTAGACGAAAGTCAAGTTTGATGTACTAAACTATAAACTGGGTAGCTTTGATAAGGTTTTACAACCACTATAGGTCGATATCAATGCTAGTTGACGTTCATCCCCGTGAATATCATCATCCAAGTAGTCTACATCCCAGTGTTGACATGCAATCTCATTCATGCGATCATTTTCTGTAAACTTTCTACTTCAAATTCATGATAATTTCGTTTGAAACACTTAAATAATATGTGTTTCTACCTCTAGTCAAAGATTGCACTAGCCAGATTTGAATCACCCACTTGATGTTATTGCTGATGTTAATCAATGTTGCGTCAGGTTAACTAAAATATTTTATGTTAAACATGTTAAATATATGTATTTGTCTATTATACATGGTTTTTTTTAATCTTTATTTATATGATCGTGTGAGGATGTGTTTGGTTAATTAGGTCTTTCCACCTTTCTGTGGAAAGACCTATTGTTTTTCTTCTGATTATTAGGTCTTTCCACTTTTCTGTGGAAAGACCTATTGTATTTCTTCTGATTATTAGGTCTTTCCACTTTTTTGTGGAAAGACCTATTGTATTTGTTCTGATTATTATTTTTTTTTTTTTTTTCTTCCGCCAAATTTTGTTCTTGCGTTAAATGTTTGTTTCGCAATATGTCGCTTAGATATTTCTCATATGGTATCGTATAGTTTATGCGCTTTTAAATTTCACCCTGCTAAGGCGAACCATTTTCTTTGTAAGAGTTATCTCCCCTTTCACTGTGTATCATCAGAGTGCATCTCCTCCGTAACCGTAGAAAAATGCGACAAATTTATTTTACAAAATTGCTCGTTATATCCTTCGCATGATTTGTCCTATTTTAACCGAAGCGATATGAACACTCCATATGAGAGTTATTCCCCCTTTTGCATTTGATATTAGTAATATGCATTTCTAACTGGTAAACCATAGGTAATAGAGACCTAGGGTCTTTTGATTTAAGGTCCTTGGTCCAAAAAAATGAAAATTAGGTCAAGGTCAAAGGTCAAGGTCATATTATAAATTTTGATTTTGGCTTATTTTCACTTTTCTTCAAAAACCGTATAACATATCGACATGTTATTTTTACTAAATTGTTAGTTACGACATGTCGTAACTTCATAATTTTGGTTGAAAGGGTGCGTAGTCAATAAATGGGATTTTTTAGCCCCTTTCATATCTAAAATTATGCGTAAAGTGATATAACTCATTATCCATACATATTAGAGACCTAGGGTCTTTTGATTTGAGGTCCTTGGTTTGTGACCTTGAAAATGAGGTCAAGGTCATAGATAAATTTGACGTTCTAGATTATGACCTTTGCTTAAAATTCATATCTATACATCATAAAGCCATAGGAACTGACATTTTAGACTGATTTTTAATATTTTAATATCAAAATAGATATTTACTGGTGGAAAGACCTTCAATTGTTCTCTGAACAATTGGTTTTTAATTATTATTATTATATTTTTTTTTTTTTTTTTTTTTTCTTCCGCCTAATTTTGATATTGCGACAAATGTTTGTTTCGCAATATGTCGCTTAGATATTTCTCATATTGTATCGTACAGTTTATGCGCTTTTACATTTAACCCTGCTAAGCCGAACACTTTTCTTTGTAAGAGTTATCTCCCTATTCACTGTTTATCATCAGAGTGCATCTCCTTTGTAACAAAAAAAGATAGCGACAAAATTCTTTTTACAAATTGTTCGTTACATCCTAAGGAAAATTTGGCTTATTTGGAGCGAAGCGATTCGATGAAATTTTATAGGAGTTATCTACCTTTACAAAATTATTTTCTCAATATGTGCTATTAACTAATAAACCGTCAACCGTATAACCCTGGAATGTATTTATTTGAGATCCCTAGGCCCTTTATTAGAAAATGGGGTCAAGGTCAAAGGTCAAGGTCAAGTTCTAAATTCGGAATTTTCCATGTTTTTTGCATTTTCTCCAACCCTTGAAAAGGTACATATTAAAGAACAAGTGCAAAATGATTGCTATATAGTTATGAAGATATGTTACATTTGGTCTGATACAATTAAATAGCATCTAATAGGAGTTAGTGCCCCTGAAATGTCTTGATATGAGGTTATTTGATTATAACTTCAACTAAGTGCATTTTAATGGCATTTGACCTTGTGCAAAAGGTTGGATGACAAATGACCTTGAAAAATGACTACCGGAAGTGACCTTGAGAAAACCGGAAGTAACCTTTTTTGCAATTTTTTCGTATAAAAGTACTCAGAATCCATATATTTTGTCATATAGATACATAAACTGATTACTGAAGACTAAAAATGACTTCCAACAAACCGGAAGTGACCATGTATCTCCCATTTTAAATACAAAAGTATATAGAAACTATATATTTTTGGAATCAGTGTGAAAGAAGCTATCATATTAGACCGGAAGTGACATTCATTTCACCGGAAGTAGCATATTATCTCCTTTATATCACTTAAAAATATGATTAAACCATTATTTATCGTATCAGTATGAACAACTATCTTCTTATCAAAATTTCTTTGATATGGAAAGACCTTCAATTGTTCTCTGAACAATTGGTTTTTAATTATTATTATTATTTTTTTTTTTTTTTTTTTTTCTTCCGCCTAATTTTGATATTGCGACAAATGTTTGTTTCGCAATATGTCGCTTAGATATTTCTCATATTGTATCATACAGTTTATGCGCTTTTATATTTAACCCTGCTAAGCCGAACACTTTTCTTTGTAAGAGTTATCTCCCTATTCACTGTTTATCATCAGAGTGCATCTCCTTCGTAACAAAAAAAGATAGCGACAAAATTCATTTTACAAATTGTTCGTTACATCCTAAGGAAAATTTGGCTTATTTGGATCGAAGCAATTCGATGAAATTTTATAGGAGTTATCTACCTTTACAAAATTATTTTCTCAATATGTGTTATTAACTAATAAACCGTCAACCGTATAACCCTGGAATGTATTTATTTGAGATCCCTAGGCCCTTTATTAGAAAATGGGGTCAAGGTCAAAGGTCAAGGTCAAGTTCTAAATTCGGAATTTTCCATGTTTTTGCATTTTCTCCAACCCTTGAAAAGTTACATATTAAAGAACAAGTGCAAAATGATTGCTATATAGTTATGAAGATATGTTACATTTGGTCTGATACAATTAAATAGCATCTAATAGGAGTTAGTGCCCCTGAAATGTCTTGATATGAGGTTATTTGATTATAACTTCAACTAAGTCCATTTTAATGGCATTTGACCTTGTGCAAAAGGTTGGATGACAAATGACCTTGAAAAATGACTACCGGAAGTGACCTTGAAAAACCGGAAGTAACCTTTTTTTGCAATTTTTTCGTATAAAAGTACTCAGAATCCATATATTTTGTCATATAGATACATAAACTGATAACTGAAGACTAAAAATGACTACCAACAAACCGGAAGTGACCATGTATCTCCCATTCTAAATACAAAAGTATATAGAAACTATATATTTTTGGAATCAGTGTGAAAGAAGCTATCCTATTAGACCGGAAGTGACATTTATTTCACCGGAAGTAGCATATTATCTCCATTATATCACTTAAAAATATGATTAAACCATTATTTATCGTATCAGTATGAACAACTATCTTCTTATCAAAATTTCTTTGATATGGAAAGACCTTCAATTGTTCTCTGAACAATTGGTTTTTAATATGTTATAATTTTACGAACCAATTTTTTTATCGAAAGTAAATCTCCTGTCATATGATAAAATATCAATCATGTGTTCAAGTATTGTCATCGACATAAATTTTCCTGTTACTAAATATACATTATTCTCAAAAGTTTATATTTTTTCTACTTTTGCTTTACAAAAATATTAGTAGAAAGATCACCTCTTTCGTATAATAAAAATAGTGGTTTTAGTGAACAACGTTAAAACTATTTTAAAGCCCAATGTATCCGAATATTTTTAATTTTTCCTTCTGCAATAAAGAATGTGATTTTAAAAATTGGTAATTCAAGACACTATAATAACTCATCTGCATTATGATAAACTATGAACATCTTTGGTATTTCAGATTTGTATGTTGTAACTTTTCAATTTTAATGCTATAAAATGGTAAAGTGTTATTTATCAGACTGATTAGAATCTTTTTCTGACTGCTTAAATTTTCCTATACAGTTCTTTTAGACAACATGATATCAAAAAAGTTTATTCCATTACATTCATAACATTTAATCTTTAATTACATTATAAAGCAGATATAGAAAAATTGCTGAAAGTCTTAATCTATTTGACTTCTCAACACTATGTACTCTACAAAAGTGGGAGAACATATAGATTACAAAACTAGGTAGTTTAGAGAATAGTTATCACGGGTACCAGGCTTATAATTTGATACGCCAGACGCGTGTTACTCTACATAAGACTCATAAGAGACAATCATATCAAATCAAAAAATTATAAAGCCAAACAAGTATAAGTTGAAGAGCATAGAGGGCCAAAAGTTTCAAAATGCTGTGCCTAATATGGCTAAGGTAATAAATGCTTTCGGATAAGAGAAAACATTCATTTTGTTTTGTTTTGTCTCCGGCAAGATACAAAGTTCCAATGCTCTTGATACTGCACTTAAATTTAAAAAAAAAAAACGTCTGTCTAAATTTCATTAAAGTCATTCATGTCTGAAAACTATAACCGGATACTTTATCTTGAAGTTGACTGGAGAATAAATTATCTTTAAAATCAGTACAATTAAGGCATCAGTAATTTCCCGATGGTCAAATTCGAAATTCCGATCGATTAGTAATAGACTAAAAGGTTACAAATATAAACTAAAGGAATCACAACAACAGTAAATACAAGCAAAGTAGTATATCGCTGTTTAATAGTCATAATTCAGAGTCACATTCAAAACTGACCGAAACTCAACAACTGTGAGAGGAAAACAACGGAACAACATAAACACTAAATTTCTACAAAAAGTTTTATAGGTAAGCATCTCCTGCAATGCATTCATCAAAAAGGCATGTAAGGCATATAGTGTACTTTGTATGGGATCATTTTGTTGCGTGGTAGATTTTAACTATAACCGTGACCGGTTTAGAAACAATGTAATGATTAGGCTGGTGAAAGTGTATATTGAGAAATGTATTGTTATCAGGATCATTTACAATAATTAGAGCGGTGAGTATTCACTCTCTTCTTCAGTCTTTGTGGGATTTCGACTTAGATCCGTCCACAAATAGTACGTACACTCAAAACCGTTCACAATTTTAGAAGCGGAACAATTCCTTATGATTACCTGTATTATAAAGGCAACTGTAGTATACGGTACCGGTATTCAAAAGTCATAAATCGATTGAGAAAAAAATAACTGATGTCGAAGAATATTTCAAAGAGAAAATCAAAAAGGTGTGTTTCATATTTATTAAACAAAGTGAAACCAAACAAACGTTATATTCTTCAACATATTTACCCCCCCCCCCCTCTTTCATTTTTTTTCACTTAATCTATACGTAATAGCCCTTCTAGTTCATTTATCCCGGACGGATTTTGAAATGAAACTAACGGAACTATCAACATGAACGAATGAAGTAGATGTTGGGTATACGCCAAAGAGATAGCACCCCAACTGAAATCAAAGATATCCCGAAAGGACATATAATGGGATCAGGCAGTATTCAATAATTGTAAAATGTCATGCATAAATTACTCGAATGCATAGATGCAAATCATAAAAAAAAATATGTAACAAACAAATCAAAGGTCTGCCCTTTAAACTAAAATTCTTCAAATAACATGAAGATTAAGGAGAAAGCCGGTAAAATTCGTATAAGATTGAAAAATAACATACCTTTCACTGCGTAACGGAATATTTACAGGAAAGAACTTTACTTCTGGAGAAATCATATGGACTGACAAATTCCTCATATTAACTTTATAGCATGAAAAAAAATCATTAAAAATGGTCATGTAAATTAACCCCTAAATGTCATTCGGGTGAAACAGGGTCAACTTATCTTTGTAGTATAACTAATTATACCGACTTGATAGTTCAATAACTATATCATATGTTTTAAATGTCCGTGTATTTGATTCTCTACCCACAAAAAAAAAATCAGCTATTAATTGCGTGCTAATCATTCACACTACACGTAATGAACACGTATGGTCCTACATAATGCATCCTATGTAGGCAATGGACAAAAAATACAAAGATCAGGGAACAATCCTATAACTTCAAAAAGGGGAGGGGAGTATTTTATTTCTATTTTTTTAATTCTGATCCCCAATTTGATGGGGGGGGGGGGGGAATAATCTGGCCAAGCAGATGACAAAAAAAATATTAAGTTTACACCTTGCGAGAAAAAAAATCTGACTTTAGATTGCAGTCATGACTGTAATGTGCTTCGAAATCTTAATTTAAAAAAATCAGGATTTTATTTTTCATTGTACCTTTCTTACTTATGACAAATGTATTACAAAGATTTCTGCAGTTTATCAAATTCGCAGACCTCTATAAAATTGAATATGAATAAAAAAAAAAAAAAAAAGCTAAAGTAACGTACGTTAGAATTCTTCAATGGATATATAAAAGTATTGTTTAGAAATTATTATTTTTTTTGACTCAAATTCATTTTTAACTGTCATTACTTTAAAGCAAAACCACACGCTACTATCCTTAGTTTAACATATCTTCTTAAATACAGAGAATTAGGTTATAAATTAACTTGATTTTAAAGGTAATATATTTTTTTATTGTCTTTATATTCAAAAGAAACGCGCACTCGTTCTCGTTCTGACGTTGTTTTGTTGCTACTCGCATACACGTTATACTCGAATGGTATGGATTTCTAAGGTGGTGTTTCCACAAAAGAGTATGTGGTGACATGTATATATGGATATAGGAAGATGTGGTGTGAGTGCCAATGAGACAACTCTCCATCCAAGTAACAATTTATAAAACAAACCATTATAGGTCAAGGTACGGCCTTCAACACGGAGCATAGGCTCAGATCGAACAGCAAGCTATGAAGGGCCCTAAAAATTATAAGTTTGTTGAATTTATTTAAAACCTGTCTTGGTCATCCTTTGATGTCTCATAGTTACCTCAGAATGTCTTTTTTGTTGGTTGTACTCTGGCTTTTGATCTTCCGTATATTTGCTTGAAAGTGGGAGAGACCTATTAGTGTTTTTTCATTTCTTTTTCATTCTGGATTCTTTTATTTTTTTTTATTAATAATCATTTTTTGAAAGAATGCCTTGACGGTATCAGAGCTTTAACACTTTAAAACTTAAAGTACAACGTCTGCATTTAAAAACATAGACCGGGATTTTGCGTAATGATTTATCGATCTTGCTTTGCTGATTATTTTTTGTTTTAATGTTCCTCTATCTCTATTATATATTTTACTTTTGAAGATAATAGAGTAGGCAAAACACACACATAAAAATATATAGTAAAAATTTTCCTTTAAGGGCAATAGCTCCTGTGATTGTCAACTGACGATTTTGTCAATGCTTCAATTATTTATTGACTTTGTCTTACTTGTATTTTTTCTATTTTTAGTTCATATCAAAGTTTCCAAGATAAAGACAAAAGTGCAAAACCTTCGTTAATTTATGTTCCTAGAAATTTGTTACGATAGTATGAACAGAACAGAACTTCTGCTATAGGCATTGGGTGTGTATGTGTTTGTGTGGCTAGGGTGAGGGTTTTAGAATTAAAAGATTGATGGTTGATGTCTAGCCAAAAGGATAGTTTTATTATATAGTACTGTACAAAATGGCTTTCCGTGTAATGTATGTAGATAGTTATAAGAAAATGTGGTATGAACTCTCCATCCAAGTCACTATTTGTAAAAGTAAACCATTATAGGTCAGCACACGGTCTTCAACACGGAGCCTTGGCTCACAACGAACAGCAAGCTATAAAGGTCCCCAAAAACTATGTGTTTTCTGGAAACATAGCATCATTTAGGGCAACATAATTCTTCAGATAGCGTTTGAATTTTTCATTTCGAATTATCATAATATGAATAACAAACTCATAAATTAGCGTGACAAGACTTATAATTATGATGCACGTCTCTTCTGGAATGAATCATCGACACTCGAAATCAAAAAGTTAAAATTCAAATTAAGAACGAAGTGGAAAAGCATTTATGATCTGAATTAACTTGCAAAATAAATATATTTTGGTTCGCAGTTCTTGAGAAAAGAATATCTTTCAAATTTAAAACAAAAATCACACTTTTTTAAACATTGAAGCCATATTGCAAATTTCTAAAAGAAAAAAAGCTGTATGATCTTTTCGTTGAGTGACTGAGTGACCGACATAAGGCCAGACAGACGGAACCGTCCCCTATCTCACCTGGCGATATACTTAGAACGAAACGAAAGTGATCAATATAAGTAAAATGATATCATGGCATTTTAATTGGAATATTTTATCCGCTGTAAGGATACTAGAAATTAAGCAGAAACTGTCGTAGTCATCTGTGATACCTTTTATTACAATAATAGACAAATTTGATTAAAAATAATTATGCATACAAAAAATGAATGTTCGAAAAGCGATGCTAAATTCTATCTGACAAATTCACGTTTCGTATCTGTTTGAGTTCTATATTGTTCTAAGTTTGCTTCCTGTCGTTTCCTGAGTCGTTCCTTTCTTTCCTTCTTCTTAAGCATTCGTAGACTCGTTCCCTTACATTTAGAATCAATACTCTTCGAATGACCTGTGTTCAAAGAGGAATCATTTTTGCTAATAGCATCTGAATCAGAATCGTCATAGTCATCAAAAGATTCATCTTTAATTTCATTTTTAACACATTTGGTGCTAGAAAAATGTAAAACTTTTGGCATTTTATCATTGTTAATGACTATTTTTTCTTCAATATTTTTGACAATGTCATCTACGCTATCAATAAATTGAAACTCTATTTTGCTGTATGTATTTTGAGTGCTCTCAAAACTTCTAAATTGTTTTTCAATATAAATCTTCAATTTTTTAATTTCAATCATTAATTGGACATCCGAAGCTTCTTTTAATGTAGCTTCCAAGATTTGCTTAGTATTTGTGACAGCTTTCCTTCTATTCTCGGCATCTCGAATAGATAACTCGAGTTTAGTTTGTTCACTGTGGTATGTTTTTTGGTATGCCTTTGTCCATTTACTTTTAAGTTCCTCAATCTTTTGCAGTAATGTTTTCCAAAATTGATCACATTTCTGCATTTCGGTATTGTAAGTAGCGCCAATGTCAACTAAAGAACTTCTTTCAGATTCCAACACAGTATCTAAATCTGCCAATAAAGCACTAACCTCGTTTGTAGTCTTGCTTACGGTGTTTGATTCTCTGAATTTCTTAGCAGCTTCCTCGATAGTCAGAACATTTTTGCATTTTCTATGTTTGACTGAAACACATATTGAACAGCATGGACAATCATGATCTACACAGAATAATTCCAGCTCTTTAGTTTTGTGCTCGGAGCACATGTTCTTAAATGATTTCAAAGCATAGCCGTCTTTTAAAATGTCTGATATTGGATCAATTTCATGGTTTGAACTTAATTTACTACTTTTATGACATCTTGTACATGTTGCGCAAAGAGCGTCAGAGCAATCAATACACACGGAAGACGCTTCTGATTTCGTATTAACATCAAATCGTTCGCATGACATGCATATCTTTTCTGTACGTTCTACTTTATGTTTTTCGATTAATCCGACAAGGAGAAAATTCAGAGGCAACTGTTTTGCCCATTCCTCTGGCGTTATTCTTTCAGCAGGGACAGAAACCTTAGCTCTACAAACTGGACAACCAATACTTGTATTGTCTTTTTCAAACACGGAAGTAATATATGTGGCAATACAACTTTCGCAAAATGTATGTAAACATGGTAAATACTTCGGATTATTAAACTGTTCTAGACAAATTGTACACGTTATTATATCGTCATCCTTTATGCAGGAAGTTAATACTTCAGCAGTCGCCATTGTATATGCTCTACGAGTTTTGTATTGTTATGTTTTGTATCACTTTACAGTGGGCGAACTGGTGACAAAATATTACCTCCACTGTAAACAGTGCGCTCTTCTGACTAGAGGTAATCGGTAAAGAAAAACGGACGATGCTGTAATTGTTTAGCTTGTTAAAAATGAGCTAGCAAAAACGAACTAAGATGTGTCAACATAATATGAATATGATTACGAATCAGGTAAAATATTTATTGTTAAGTGTATCACCTCATTGTATCATCATATGATAGGTAAATGCGTGAATTTTTGATTTTCAGTGTCGTTAGGGTTCAAACTTGTAATCATGCCATCCTTTCATTATTTTTTTTAAATACTATCCAATGGTCGGAACACCTTGATTTTCTCCCAATTTGTAAAGTTGATTATGTTGCATGATATATATATTTCATCGGTGGAAAAAATTGATATGCAGCAAAGATTGGCAGTTATTAATTTGTGTTGCTATGTGAAATAAAGGGAAGTAAATTAAAGTAAAAGAAGGCGCGCTTTTTCAAATAGTAAACAATTTAATTCAGATGCATAGTATTTTGTCAAATGATACAGAATATCGTAGAAACTTGCTAGAAATTCATCATAAATTCAAAGATATATACAACATGACATACTGAAATCTGAAAAGGGGTAAAACCACCATACCTTGAACAAATTCAGTAAACAAAAAAAAGGGGGGGGGGGGGAATGCTACGAAATTTAGATTTTATTTATTTGTTGTCGACAGCCAAAAGATGATTTGACATGCAACTAACTACTTTTTCAATTTCATTGTAAAGTAAAATTGGTTTTTTTTTGGGGTCTCTGTTCATTGTGGTCTAATATTTTCAGGTTCTCTTTGGGTTGCCAAATAATATTATAATCATCTAATTGAATGTTCAAATTATTTTGCAGCGATGGTCTGTATGGAAGGAAGACTGTCATAAAACCCAACAGTTCCGGATGGCCCTTTTCACTAATTGCTTAACATCAATAGCGATGTAAGATTCAAGTGTTTGATTTAGCACAAGTTTAGCCAGGTTTTCCTTGTAATTGTGGCAGAAAAACCACTAGATAGTGTCTTGCATTGAAAGATATCAAACGAATGTTATATGGAATGATTCTCGTACAGATGGCAATCATATGCATAGGAATGTGGAGCTAGTCTCTTTCATGCAGCAATTTTTAATTTCCAATATAAACTCCGAAAAGACAAGAGCATAGAAATGTATACCAATGAGAAACATTCTTTGTGAATAAAATCATTCCAAAACTTAAATGTGTCATTAGTGTTGCATTATTTATCAGTAGAGATAATCAGATTCCAGTAATATCGCCCAACTGAAGGTTTTTGTTGGTAATGTTTTGTAAATCTTAGTTGTTTTGACAAGCTGGGCTGTGCAGGTTGCCCGGCTGCCCCTTTCAGTGTGAGACAATATTTTGTTTATTGTAAACAAAATCACTGATTCAAGGGCCCATTTTATGCAGTTAGTGCGAATCCCTTAGGTTGCAACCATTACATGCAATACGGGGGGAGGGGAAGATTTTTTTTACCGAGTCAAACAATTTTCCTAATAATAATACGTTGAGATTTAACACATACTTTCCTATATGTAGTGTTTATATTAAAGTATTGCCAACAAAATTCATTAAATTTGGGATCATAATATTGTTTAAGAAAAACCCTTACCCCCTCCCCTGTACATCATAAAAGTGCATAATCTTCTGTAACACACGTGCATGATTAATTCGGATCACATATTTTCTATTCCGATATTATAAGAAATCGAAGGTTCATATCATTTACAATATCATTTAAAAATTTTCTGGGATTTTTTTTTTACTATCAACGTTGAACCTCGAGGTTACACACATTGTAGTAAAAAAAAATCCAATAAAAACGTTGAATGTAAATGATATGCACCGTTAAAATCTTATATTGTAGGACTCATGTTGTTCGAACATAATGTGTTGATCAATTATGTTATGATGATTTTGATAAACTTCACATTAGGTAATCTTTCACGTATATTGATTACATTATATCGAGTTGTCCCAATGATATACTTGTCGGTGTGCTCGATCATACGAATTTACCGACATTCATATAGACAAAATGACACAACTTTGAAAAATTCTTGAGACGAAACTACATTTCGGAACACGTTAAAAATTGAATACTCAGAAAGCTACATTATTAAGGTTTGATATATATTTTTTTTCAAAAAAAAAGAAAAATATGCAGTCAAATCTGGCAGTTTTTTACACACCCCTATGTTGAACAATAGGTTGTTCAATTAACAGCATGTTTGGCAATAAAAAAAATATATATTAACAAATTTAGCTTTAACATATACTTTATTTATAGTGGTTGTATAAAAGTTAGATAATGGTTTTGTGTTTTAAGAGATATTCATCCCTATGCATATCGGTTTTTTATGCGTAAATTGTCTCTCCTGTTTTTATACCTTTTCTATCTCTTTCATAAGAAGAGTGACTTTTCTATTGTTCTAGTGTCACTGGAAATCCCACTGAGTATGTTGGATGTTTGTGTGTTTTCTGGCAAAATGAGTTCAGTTTTTCCCATTGGGTTCTATAAATTATGTTCCACATTTTTGATTTTTGATAGCTATGAGAGGAACACATAAGGTTCACTTCTACATGATGTGATTTAAATATGGGAAACAAATTGTTAGTAATAGTAGTATACACATTCACGAATATACAATCTGTCGATACCTATATCTTGACATTGCACAAGGTCATTTTTTCTCTCTGACTGTTTTAATGATGTCTTTACACTAAATTCATTGGATGTTGGATGTGTACTGATTGATAATGTAGTCTTAGATGCACGATTGTTTTATTAGATGTAAGTGGCTTTGAACTAGCTGGTAGTAACTGCGAGATCTCTTAGATCTGTACTTAATGTCTTTTTGTTGTTTGGATATACAAGTACCTGGCCACGTCCACTCTGTGTAGCATTTCTGTTTATATCCATATGATGAGTTAAGCCTTTTTCAACGGTATTTTATAGTTCGTTCTAATGTTGAACTATTACGCGACTGTCCCAGGTTAGGGGAGTGTTGGGATCCCGCTAACATGTTTAACCCCGCCACGTTCTATATCTATGTGCCTGTCCTAAGTCAGGAGTCTGTAATTCAGTGGTTGTTGTTTATTGATGAGTTACTCATTTGCTTTTCGTTCATTTTTTGTACATATATTAGGCCGTTAGTTTTCTCGTTCGAATTGTTTTACTTTTGCAATTTCGGGGCCTTTTATAGCTGACTATGCGCCAGTATGCGGTATGGGGTTTGTTCATTGTTGAAGGCCGTACTGTGACCTATAGTTGTTAATTTCTGTGTCATTTGGTTTCTTGTGGAAAGTTGTCTCTTTGACAATCATACCACATCTTTTTTATATTACCCATGAAAACTTACCATTGACCAAAATGAGGTTAAGGTCAGATGATACCTGCTAGACCGACATATACAGCTTATAACCATTCAATAAAAATATAAAGTTAACCTATTGCTTATAGTATAAGAACAATAGTGCACACCTGAAATGTCTCACCTTCTTTACTAAGCATTGATATTATGGTGATATTCCTAAATAAAAAGCTTTACTACAACTATTACATCAACTTAACATGATCCAAGAAAATCAGGTCAAGGTCATATAAACCAAATGAGAAAAACATGTACACCTATAATCATTCAATACACTGAATATAATTGCCTATTGCTTGTAGTTTCTAAGAAACAGAATTAACCAAGAAAATTAAACATTAACTATAACCACTGAACCATGAAAATGAGTTCAAGGTCAGATGACACCTGGCAATCCTTCCATACACCAAATATACTAGACCATCAAACTTTATCCACTAATCCATGAAATGAGGTCCATGTCAAGTGCAAACTGTGTGAGGACCTTGCAAGATACGCACATACCAAATATAGTTAACCTACTACTCATAATAAGAGAGAAATTAACATTACATAAAACTTAAAAGTTCTTTTTCAAGTAGTCACTGAACCATGAAATTGAGGTCAAGGACACTTGATATTTAACAGAAGGAAACTTCGTAATGAGGCTTATACATGTATATACAAAGTATGAAGTACCCAGGTCTTCCACCTTCTAAAATATAAAGCTTTTAAGAAGTAAGCAGAAGTAAGCTAACACCGCTCCTGCTGTAGACGCCGGATCGCTATCCCCATGTAAAGCTATCACAGGCTCGACAAAAACAGACCAAAAGACAAAAACTTAACAATCAGCAATGAACCGTGAAAATGAGGTCAAGGTCAAATAAAACCTGTGAAAACGACATGTACATCAAAAAATATTTCCATCCACCAAATATAGCTCAAATAAAAAGGGACCAAAACTCAACCAGATGCTCCGTAGGGCGCAGCTTTATACGACCACAGAGGTTGAACCCTGAACGGTTGGGGCAAGTATGTACACAACATTCAAGCTGGATTCAGCTCTGAATTTGGATTGTGATTAAATAGTTGACACAGCACAGGTTTCTGACACAGAATGAATGTGGTCTAATGAACTTAAAATATTTTTTGCCTTTGAGCAATTCACTATGCTGTTGAATATCAATCCTCTCAAAAAAATGTTTGAAGAAATTTTCTTTTTATTTATAAAATCTGAAATGAGAAAAATTTAACACCCCTTCCCCCCCCCCCCCCCCCCCCCCCCCCATTTTTTTGTTCACATCCCCTTTGGCTTTTTCCAAAACTGATCTCAATTCAAATTTCTAATGGAGTTTGCAACAATAACTACTCATTTAAATACATCATAAAATATTAAAATGTAAAATAAAGTGCTTGTTCTCACTGAATGGTAAAGATTGTTTTAATTTATCAGTTGGTAGTAAAAGTGAATATACATTGTATATTGTATAAAACAATGATTTAAGTTGATTCAACTACTATTCTGGACAAAGAAAGATAACTCCAATTAAAAATTTCTTGCTATTGCGCAATACTGTGCAATTGAAAATATTTGCTATTGCACAATACTGTGCAATTGAAGATTTCTTGCTATTGCGCAATACTGTGCAATTGAAAATTTCTTGCTATTGCACAATACTGTGCAATTGAAGATTTCTTGCTATTGCTGAATACTGTGCAATTGAAAATTTCTTGCTATTGCACAATACTTAATATAATAATTTTGGATCCTGATTTGAACCAACTTGAAAACTGGGCCCATAATCAAAAATCTAAATACATGTTTAGATTCATCATATCAAAAAAGCCCAAGAATTCAATTTTTGTTAAAATCAAACTTAGTTTAATTGTGGACCCTTTGGACTTTAATGTAGACCAATTTGAAAACGGGACCAAAAATTAAGAATCTACATACACAGTTAGATTTAGCATATCAAAGAACCCCAATTATTCAATTTTTGATGAAATCAAACAAAGTTTAATTTTGGACCCTGATTTGGACAAACTTGAAAACTGAGCCAATAATAAAAAATCTAAGTACATTTTTAGATTCAGCATATCAAAGAACCCCAAAGATTCATTTTTTGTTAAAATCAAACTAAGTTGAGTTTTGGACCCTTTGGACCTTAATGTAGACCAATTTGAAAACGGGACCAAAAATTAAGAATCTACATACACAGTTAGATTTAGCATATCAAAGAACCCCAATTATTCAATTTTTGATGAAATCAAACAAAGTTTAATTTTGGACCCCGATTTGGACAAACTTGAAAACTGAGCCAATAATAATAAATCTAAGTACATTTTTAGATTCAGCATATCAAAGAACCCCAAGGATTCATTTTTTGTTAAAATCAAATTAAAGTTTAGTTTTGGACCCTTTGGACCTTAATGAAGACCAATTTGAAAACGGGACCAAAAATTAAGAATCTACATACACAGTTAGATTCGGCATATCAAAGAACCCCAATTATTCAATTTTTGATGAAATCAAACAAAGTTTAATTTTGGACCCCGATTTGGACAAACTTGAAAACTGAGCCAATAATAAAAAATCTAAGTACATTTTTAGATTCAGCATATCAAAGAACCCCAAAGATTCATTTTTTGTTAAAATCAAACTAAGTTTAGTTTTGGACCCTTTAATGTAGACCAATTTGAAAACGGGACCAAAAATTAAGAATCTACATACACAGTTAGATTTAGCATATCAAAGAACCCCAATTATTCAATTTTTGATGAAATCAAACAAAGTTTAATTTTGGACCCCGATTTGGACAAACTTGAAAACTGAGCCAATAATAATAAATCTAAGTACATTTTTAGATTCAGCATATCAAAGAACCCCAAAGATTCATTTTTTGTTAAAATCAAACTAAGTTTAGTTTTGGACCCTTTGGACCTTAATGTAGACCAATTTGAAAACGGGACCAAAAATTAAGAATCTACATACACAGTTAGATTCGGCATATCAAAGAACCCCAATTATTCAATTTTTGATGAAATCAAACAAAGTTCAATTTTTGACCCTTTGGGTAAACTGTTGGGATCAAAACTTCCAAAATCAAACTCAACCTTCCTTTTATGGTCATAAACCTTGTGTTTAAATTTCATAGATTTCTATTTACTTATACTAAAGTTATGGTACGAAAACCAAGAATAATGCTTATTTGGGCCCTAATTCCTAAACTGTTGGGACCTCAACTCCGAAAATCAATCCCACCCTTCCTTTTGTGGTCATAAACCTTGTGTTTAAATTTCATTGATTTCTATTTACTTATACTAAATTTATTGTGCGAAAACCAAGAAAAATGCTTATTTGGGCCCTTTTTTTGGCCCCTAATTCCTAAACTGTTGGAACCAAAACTCCCAAAATCAATACTAACCTTCCTTTTATGGTCATAAACCTTGTGTCAAAATTTCATAGATTTCTATTTACTTAAACTAAAGTTATAGTGCGAAAACCAAGAAAATGCTTATTTGGGCCCTTTTCGGCCCCTTATTCCTAAAATGTTGGGACCAAAATTCCTAAAATCAATCCCAACCTTCCTTTTGTGGTCATAAAGCTTGTGTTAAAATTTCATAGATTTCTATTCACTTTTACTTAAGTTAATCGGACGACGACGACGCCAACGTGATACCAAAAAATTTTCAATTTTTGCGGTCGTATAAAAACTTATTTTTGACCAAGGAACCATGAAAATAAAGTCAAGGTCAGATAACACCTACCAGTTGGACATGTACAGTACACCTTATAATCATACACGAAATATAATAATAGTAGATCTATAATTACAACAGTATAAGAAAATAGACCAAAACATAATAAAATTTTTCGCTGAGCACAGCCTGATACAATCGCAGAGGTTTGGACACAATATTCTTGATACTGTCTGAATTTGGATTGTTATCAAATTTTTGACCTAATATAGGTTTCTGACCCAAACCAAATATCAAGTTTGCGCAACTCTGTGCAATTAAGATTTCTTCTTGAAACTTCATAAAAATTTTGAGAAAAAAAAACTGAACCCCTTTAAAAAATTGGAACCCCCCAAAACTTTTTGAATCCCTCCTTGGAGCAATTACCCCCACACCCGATCCCTGCCTTTTCTTTGTAGTATGGGACCTTGTAGTACAATTTCAGAGAGATCCATACACTTAAACACAAGTTATTATCTGGAAACTAGATATGTGCTCGTTTTTTGCCCCTAATTCCTGCATTTATGGGACAATATCCTCAAAACTCAACCCTGCCTTCCTAATGTGATATGGAACTTTGTGGTACAATGTCAGATAGATCCATACTCTTACATACAAGTTATTATCCAGAAACTACAAAAATGCTTGTTTTTGGCCCTTAAATTCCTAAACTGTTGGCACCATAACCCCAAAAATGAATCCAAACCTTCTACTTATGTTGTTAACCATTGTAGAACAATTTCAGTGCAATTGATCGAAGTACTTATACACATGTTATTATCCAGAAAGTAGAAAAATGATTGTTTTTATACCCTTTTGGGCCCCTAATTCCTAAACGGTTGGGACCATCCTCCCAAAAATCAATCTCAACCTTTCTTATGTCGTATAGAACCTTCTTATTAAATTTCAAAGAGATCCATTCATTTAAACTAAAATTATTGTCCGGAAACCAATATGTCTTCAGACAACATCATACCATTATACGATCCCAAATAAAATTTTGCGGTCATATAAAAAAACGTTACTATAACCCTATAACTACTGAAACATTAAAATTAGGTCACGGTCAGATGAAACCTCTTAGTTGGACATGTAAACATTGTACCTTACACCAAATATACTAGACGTATTGTTTATAGTATCCGAGGTATGGACTTGACAACCAAAACTTAACCTTGTTCACTAAACATGAAATGAGGTCGAGGCCAAGTGGACATATTTCGGTGAATAGGAAGTTTTTGAGTGATGAATCTGAAAAAAACACTTCACACAGTAAACATGACTCATAAATCCTGAAACCAAATTTCAGAAATCCTTGTATTGTAGTTCCTGAGAAAAATGAGACGACCATTTTCAACTTGGCTATCATGTGTAAAATGATACAATTGTTCGGTAAACCACTACACTGTGTCTAAACCACACCGGCACAATTTGCACGGACTCGAGGGTTCCTAACATCCGGCACAATGACGGAACACCAATAGACAAAAGAAAGGTAGGTCTCTCCTTATCTTTTTATTTTTTTTATGATATCGAAGAATATATATACATATACAACTATTTTCTATTGTGAGATGCAATATTTTCTACAACCGTTCTATATTAACGGAGAAATAAGTCAAAATGCATGTCAAAATGACGAATTGAGTGAACCTTGCCTCGCAATTGTTTAATTTCTCGTTAAATTGTTCACTTTGTACGGAAAGAAAGGTACGGGAAGATAGATATTGACACGGAGATTGCAAATTTAGTTATTATGAGCATCTCAATAATTGTAACTCTGTGTATGGAACGAAAGAAATGGGTCATGTCAAATTAAAATAAACCGGTTTCGTCAATGTTGTTACTACACAATCACCCGGTTTCGTCTATATATATCACCCGGTTTTTTTTATTTTTTTTAACAAACAATTTATGAAAAGCAACTTAGGCACGGATCTGAAAATTGTCTTTCGAGAATTTAAATATATATTTATTGTAAGGTAAACTTGGCGTGTTAAAATCTATTTTAAACGGGCACTTTTTGACATACTTAATTATGATAATACACATTTTCCTAATGAAAAGCGTATCCCTTATTTCACTTAACTTCAAACTTATTTTAAATGGAATATAAATACTCAATAGCAAACAATGTTATCTAATTATTTTATATCATTATTATATTTTCTCTGTTTATAATAGTAGTATGTAAAGATGAAAAATAAAAGTATGTGTTTTGATTGTGCCATAATTTTAATTTACTATACTACTAGTATATTATATACACTATGCATTCAATCATTGACGAACAGTCCCAAACCATCTATAGTCTATACTGTTCTGCACAAATTAATCATGCATGCAGTCCTGCCAGATTTTCTGGTACTATATATACTGTGTTACTTGCGCACAAAAGCGAGTTTTCACACTTAAGCATCCATAACATAGCAGTGAGATTTGTAACTTTCTCCCCGTTTCTGGTAAGCACATTTATTTTCCTAGGCATGTTTTTCACATTAATTTTACAGTTCAAATTAATTTTTTACAGTTCGATTTCAACTGAAACTTCAAGATAACTTTCGAAAACAATATCTGACAGTTTTGTATTTTCAATGTGAATAAAAGTTGGTTTGCAAAACATGACCGTCATTTATATCTATGTCTTATTTAGAAGAACTTATCCCATACACATTGACAATGAGACAACTTTCTTTAAGACACAAAAATTGTGTTGAATTAATCAAGTTTAGGTCAGCGTATGCCTTAAACAATGAGAAAAACACACAAACTGCATGAACGCAAGCTATAACAGGGCCCTAAATTAAAAATGTTAAACATTTCTAACAAGAAAATTACCTGCCTATTTTATGTTAAAAACGCATATCGGTATAAAGCAACAAAAGACAACCATGGAATTACAAGCGTGTGACTCGGGAATGAACTGAGTCAAAGTGTTGTCGCTGTACAACAAAAGTACAAATAATAAAACATGATGAATAAACCTTAACTCGTCTTATTACAGAGTCTGTATAGTAAATTAGCGATTTGTGCCAAAACTTGTATCATAGTTAAAATCATCCCTTAAATATAATAAATATACATGTATTCGCAGTTTACTATGAAGTCCACTATCACTGAACTAGTATATATATTTATTAAGGGGCCAGCCTAAGGACGCCACCGGATGCGGGAGTTTCTCGCTTCATTGAAGACCCATTGTGGCCTTCGGCTGTTTTCTGCTCTATGGGGTTGTTGTCGCTTGGAATTTGTATGAACTTTTCATGTTGATAGACATTTTTGAATAATCTGTTGCTTTTTTATTATTTCAGATGACAGAAAGCGTTACAATTGAGGCATTAGATGAGTCATTTCATGAACTTATCAATGAAAACTCATCAGCTGTTTCAAATGCAGTCAACAGGATCGATGAGCAAGATGGGTTTGTTTGCTGTTTTTGTGGGAAAAAATTAAAGACAAAAAGTGGCCACAGACGTCATGAAATAAGTCACGCTGACACTGAGAAAAGGAGACATGAATGCAAGATCTGTCACAAAACGTTTGCAGACAACGCCCACTATCTTGGCTACATGAACACTCATATTGGTCATAAACCTTTCAAGTGTGAAAAATGTAATAAACAGTACACATACCAAGGTTCATACAAGAGGCACTTGAAAGTGTGTAACACTGATAATGCTAAACGTTTCCAGTGTTCAATGTGCCCTCAGAGATTTGACAGGAAAGATCTTCTAACTGACCATGTGACAGGAAAGCACAAGAAAGGTGTAGCCCAATATCATTGCCAAGTATGCAACAAAGGCTTTCGATACAGATCTAGCAGGTCTAATCATACAAGAAAAAAACATCATTAAGGATGAACGATCAGTTATTGATATTTTTTATGCCTCAGCTATATTTATAGATAACTCTTAGGAAGCTACTAATTTATTTTAAGAATGAAAAAGGGGGCTAGGGGAGGGGGAATTGTCCTGCATTTGTTTTAAGTTTTCATCCCTGTCCTGCTTTTTTTAAACTTTATTAGGTCCTTTTTTCAGTAGAAGCTTATTCCCTTTTTACATAACTTTTTATCCTGCCATTTTCAATCTAAACTTTTGGCTTGCCTTTAAGCAAATTGTACCCACTAAAATCAAATGGTAGCTTCCTTATGTTGTTAACCATGTACTTTTTTTCTACAAATGTTTTTTTTCTACAAATGTTACTACGAGAAACACTTTTTTTCTACAATTGTTATTTTTACCATTTTTTTTTTATTATTGGTTATAACTGTTGTTAAATCTATTGGAAGATTGTAATAAAATTGATTGGAAATTTGAACTCGTGATTTCATCTAGCAGATATAAAAGATGTATTTTTTACCCATACGACATCAAGTGTGCCTTTCCTTTAAATGATAGCCATGGTAACAACAGTCCTTCTCCATTGGGGACTTCATTTATCGCTTTAAACCGATCAACCATCTTTTAACCACATGTTTTTAGGTTTTTGGAAAGTGAATTTGAACATTAACATGTGGATAGATATGTTGTATGGCACGGTACGACAAATCATGGACGGACGAATCGATAAAAGGACAGAATTAAACAAGTAGTCTCCTCTTTAAGACTGGAGGTATAACATAAAACAGTAAAAATAATGTTAATACTATGCAATACATTTTTAATATCTTTAAATAGAGCATTACTGAAAATCAGTAAAATCGAGACCACGTCGAACATGTGGCAGTATTTTTGTTTCGTCTCTTTTGTGAAATTGTCTGACTGGACGAATGCCTCGTGCAGGTTCATTAGGTTGTGATACGTCTCCTTTCTTCCTTTTTTGCTTTCCTCGTTTCCTTGACAACATGTCAAATTGGTGGTCTCTACAACAAAAAGGGTTGAAATACATAAAAAATACACACCATTTATATTATATGAATTTCTTTCTCAAATGTAAGTAAAAGGACAACTATATTTGGTGTATGGTTACCTTACATTGTTTTCATGTCTGTCGGACATGACTAATTTGTTTTCAAAAAATATAAACAGAATAGCAAATTAATGTAATGTGCATGTACCTGTCTGTGTGGCAGTCCTTGACTTACTTTTCACAAGGTTTGATGCACGGAATGGTCACAAAGCGGACATATAAAAAAGAAGATGTGGCATGATTGCTAATGATACATCTCTCCTCAATAGACCAAATGACACAGAAATTAACAACTATAGGTTACCATACGGCCTTCAATAAATTCAACAGATTGAAATTGCCACGTAATAAATCGTTAACAGCTGCCACGGAATGGCAATGTATAAAACATGTACTTACAATGGTTGTATTTCAGACATATCCCTAACAACGCCTTCTTCGGTGCCACTTTTCTCTGTTTCAGCATTCAACATATCAATCTCGTTCACTGGATAGACCTTAGCCTTTGATGTTTGCATGTAGAATCCTCTGAAATATATAAACCTTATTAGTCAAAAGAAAAGCTGATACCATATTTACGCTTAAAAAAACAGCAAATGTTTGTACGAAGGTGTGAACCTCCATATTCAGCACATGATTCTAGCGTTGTTTATAATTCATCGATAATTTTTTTTCTGACAGCTGCTTAATACATTCGTCTCGCTTAGAAAAAGAGGTGTAAGCGAGAATTGTCTCGCTTAGAAAAAGAGGTGTACGCGAGATTTTGACGGCGTCAAGTTTGTGATAGGAATCATATAAAACAGTTAACTACTGATAATGAGTCATTGATATTTATTGGTTTTTCTATTTAAACAGTTTATTATATAGATTAGACCGTTGCTCTTCCCGTTAGAGTGGGTTTACACTTGTAATTTGGGGGCCCTTTATAGCTTGTTGTTCGGTGTGAGCAAATGCTCTGTGTTGAAGGCCGTACCTTTATTTATAATGGATTACCTTTTTGAATTGTTATTTGGATGGAGAGTTGTCTAATTGCCACTCATACCACATCTTCCTATATCTATATATCTATTTTCGATTTATGCATACCTCTCTGGATTTAGCCTAGCATCTAAAAGTTCAATGGCTACACTAACAGCTGTTGGGATGTCTTGTGGTGTCAGGACGCCCGTCCCTCTAGGATCTATTTCTTGGAATGTGCCAAAAAAGTTTTCTATATCCAAGCTACTTATTGCTCTAACATTATAGCACTGTCGCTTTACAAATGGAAAAAGTTGGACTTTTCGTTCAATGTTGGTAAGAAGTCCTTCGTACAGCACAATTGGTATGTTTTTGATATATGAACCATGCGGCGGAAATTTTGTAAAATCTACATCCTCTAAAAGCCAGTCTCGAAGTGATAGACGATGATGAACTCGGACATCTACTGGAATCCCTGGTTCGTCGTCGGCTAGGTACCAATTGTAAATGAGACTGCAAAACTTTGCTTCGTTTATCGCTCCAATGTCCTCCAGGGCGCGTGTTACTTTTGGACTGAATGTCGATTTTGCAAATTCAACACTTTGTTTATCAATAAGATCCACGGCCATCGCTATGTTTAAACCACATTTGTTTTTATTTGAATCTTTAGCAATACTATGGAAAGCTTCCTTTTTTTATTCCAGCTGCAGGAATTCCATTTTGACATACGAGTCTTCGTGCTCCACAAAGCTGATGATAGCTATCTAAGATAAGAAAAAGATAGTGTCCCAAGGTAGAATTAAACTCTGGTTTTGAGTACCACATTTTATTTTTGATGCTGTTTTGGTTTTGAATATTGACATGAGCTCCAAATGGTGACGAAGAATACCAATCCTCTAACTTTTCAGCATAAATATTCTCAGCATAAAAACTGTTTAAAACAAGCTTTGGCATCTTGTGTATGCTTTTCTTGCACATACTTTTAAGGGATTCAGGATTCTTCTTTTTATATTTTTTATTGTGGAAAACAGTTCCATCTCCTAAACATTTTGACATAACTGACACCAACTCGTGTTTTGGCAGTGAACTCTTGCATGTAACTCCTTTCGATTTCAGCTTTCCTACAACAGGCTGCATACAAAGGACAAGTTCTGCTTTCGTGAAGCTTTTATCTATGGAGTTTGCATTTTGGAACTTTTGTTCGAACTCTTGTACACTTATGTCCCATGATTTCTTTGTCTTTCCAGTAGTCTGCACTGCTTTAAGCATATTGTGTATGTCAGATTCTGATATCAGCTTTTCGGAGTTGTTCCATGGATTCTCCTGTTCCTCGGAGGGTATATCAGTTGTTTTGTGAACTTCATCTTCGTCCATTTCTATATCTTGATCGTTGTTATTGTTACTGTCAAAATTTTCATCAATAGCATGATCATTTGTTTCGGGAAACTGGTCAGAAAATAAGTCTTCAATGTTTACATCTACCATTTCATCGTCCTTTAATATTCCACTTATTTTGGTTTTCGATAACGATGATACAACTTCTATAACTTGATCGGCAACTTCTTCTGTCAAGTTGCTTTCTATCTCTTCTGGAAGTGAAGACATAATATCGTTTGCACGTGTTGAGTTGATTTCTTTCTCGTCGGATGTCATTTCAACTGTCTTTGTTTTGCCCGTAATTGATGTTGCCTCTTTAATTAGTCTCCTGATATTGTTTGAAACCATGAAAGTTTTCTCACCCTTAACTTTTCCAACAAGAAATGAATTTATCACCAACTCCTTTTTATTTACATCTATGGTCTTTACACATTTGGTAATGTTTACTCTGTTTGAAAGGCTCAAATAGTCTGAAACTGATACCACGTTTGCTGAAGTTATTTCTTTCAATATGTCCTTCTTTGCAAGTTTTTTTACGCAATCCCAGATCTCCTTTTGCAACTGAAGTAATGTCAGAGGACTGTCATTTTGATCATGAACTGTCATTCTATACCACTGACCATCGAATGAACAGACTGGAGTATATAGTCCCCTGTTGTGGCATTCCAGTAAAACATATTCCATCATTTCTCTCATCACTTTATTTGATAGACTGTAACCTTTTAACCCAAATGCTATGGGAACTGAATGGAATTCTTCTTCCCTGTAATTTCTGTCTACATCAGATATCATAAATCCTAGGTATTCAGAGGCCCGTGTTCGAGTTAGATTATACGCAGATTCTATTTTTTTTTCGCTATCATGTAGTAAAGTCTGAACAGATTGAATAGAAATGGTGCTGTTTGGTATTTCATTTGACTTATGTCGACACAACAAAGAAGTCGATGTTTCAGAGCTGTTTCTGCAATTAACTCCTGTACAAGATTGGAGTTCACATAGAAAAGTGACGTTGTTTTTAATAAAGCTGCTTATCTTATCCTGTAAAATAGGAAAATTTGCTGATCTCCTTGTTGGTCTTCTTAAAGGTGTACACGTAAAAATTTCCAGTTCTGTACATATTTCAGTCCATAAATCAGGACAAAATGTAATCTTCTGAATGGACGTCGACTCTGAAGTATAGCAAACATACAAAAGTTGATCAACATCGAGAGCAAACATTTCCGACAGCACTTGGGGCACGTAATATTTAGGTAGAGAATAGTGTAATCTTGTTTTGAATGCTACACCCTCTCTTGGAGCTGGACACTTTATTTCAACAGCAAAAACAGCTTTGTCATTGGCATCTCTACAACTTCCATCTGGACTAACGATCATTTTCTTTCTTTCTTTCATCTCTACTTTGTAGCATCCTTCTTCATAGAAAAAAAGATCAGGATAATATATTGGTAAAAATCTTGAAACGAGAGTCGCTACCGCATTTATCTCATTATCAACACCATGTTGCATTCTTTGTTTTACTGTCTCTGAAAACTCTGACTTTTCTTTTCCGTAAACAATGTTATCGAAATGATGAAGCTGTTTCTTAAAGCTATCCAAACCAACAGCTGCATTTAGTGTGCTACCAGTCACAATTGCATCTTTTCTTATAGCAAACCATGCATCCGTTCTCTGTTTGATAAATCTGTACTCTATATCCGGGTGAAGCGGTTCTGTCAAATGTATGTAATTGGCTTGTATATATAGAAATAATTGGTTGCCTGTAAAGTACAAGTTGGTTGCTGCACTAAGACAGGACAATACGGACCCAAGTTTTGTTATTAGTTCAAGGATACCACTTATGCAACATTCTATGTCAAACCGAACTGTTTCCAATGCGCTTATTACATACAGTAATTTACTTTTTCGCCATTCTTGTCCTGCCATTTTCTTAAATTTAATAAGAGCCATCTCCTTTGACAGATGTGCTTGCCGTAAATCCTTTAGCCTATTGGACAAAATTTCTATGAGTACTTTGGTGGATTCAGTCACACAAGATTTTGTTTTTTGCGACATCTTATTTACGGAGTTTATTTGGTAATCTGTTTGTTGTCGTAATTTGTCTATCAGATTGGTTACTGTGGTTTTCTCTTCCTTCAGTCTTAGCTGCTCATCGGCTAGCGTTGGAGTACCTTCATATCCAAATAAATCTATATCTCCAAATTGATTACTGGTTGAGCTGTTGATTTTCTTGCCATCAAAACAAAGTTTGAATGTCTGATATTTATTTGACTGTTCAGCAACTTTATCAAGTAAATGCGGTACTATTCCCGGACGTATTTGGCTGGAAGGTACCGGAGATTCTGAAGTTCCAGTCACTTTGGAAAATGGTACACTGTAATTAATCCTTGATAATTTTGGATCAAATTCACCCGGAGGTGATTGCCCATTTATTAGATCCCCCTTATGTTTAGGGCCACTCATGTACCGCAGCCACTTGCCATGGAACATTTTGTAGCCTATTCGCCAGAATTTGTTAACTGCTGAATTAGCATACCTCATTTCAGTCGTAGATTGTGTTCCATACCATTGCACAACATCTAAAAACAATAAGAAGGCAATATTGTCCATGGGAAATGACTGTGTTGATAACATCTGGTTGAATTGAATCCATGTTTGTAACTGGCCTTGATTTTTCATTGCTTCGACTACTGATGGGATAAGTTTTATTAGTAATTTTTCATCTCCCATTTCATCTTCTTGTTCAATTTTGAAAGGTATATTCAAATCATCATTTTTTGTTTCTACATCAGATGGTTTCAACTTTTTGCGCACAGGACTGCAAATTGTGATTTTATCTGTACTCTTATTGCTTGAAATTTGAATTTTTAACTCATTATTTGTAAAGTCTGGTTGTATTGTCTTACCCTCAGTTTTTAACCTATCCGGAATAACTTTGAAATTGTGACTTCGGAAACCATATTGTCCATTAGATGAATTCAATTCTAAATGTTTTATCTTGAGAATGGATAAGCTGTGATTTGATATTGAGTGTTGGATAACATCTTTAAAAAATTTGAATGTTGCTGGACAGTGATAACAATGGTATGGATGAGTTTCTCTGTAGTGTTGAATTACGTCATCGAACTGTGGAAAAGTTGCATTGCAGTATAGGCAGTGGTGCAGATGGTGTTCTGATGAGTGTTGTGTCAGCTCATCACTTTCTGAAAAGCTGGCATTACAATAAGTGCAATGATACAGTAAAGCAACATCCATCAGTACCCTGAAACAAAAACAAAGTTTAGAAATGGCCGATCATGTTGGTTTTCAAACCATATACCCAAATAATTCGTGTTGCAAAGTTAAATCAAATTTGCTAAAGAGGGGAATTGTGTACCATAATTGGCACTAATTAGCTGCGCTATGACCGCATGATACGCCCGTCGTTTTATGTGTGAAGTTATATGCAATAATCAGAAATATTTTCTGAGATGGGGCGCACCATGTGAAAACCGCTATTCTTTTTTTACAAAAAACTCAATGACTCCAAAATAAAAGTTTGAATCATAACCAAAAAGTATAGAGATCTTAAGATTAATATTAATAAGAAGTGAGTAAAATTTTAACAATAATCATAAATAGGTTTTGAGATACCTCGCTATAAATGCCCTCCCCCTTTTGTTTTACCAAAAAATAAATCAATCACTCTAAACCAAAATTTTAAACATCACCAAAAAGTAACAGAAGTTTATAATATTTATATAACTAAGAAGTGCATAAAGTTTGATGCAGTTATAATACTTCGTTTTTGAGATTTTGCGCGACATGTTAAAAAAACCCATATTCCTGTTTCACTTACATTTTCTGTAACTCAAAAAGATTTAATTTGATTTTCACTAAAAGGTTTTCAGATCGTTTGACTATTATCATGATTATAAGAAATAACTATGTTATCTTGTAAGAAAATAAGATAAGCTGTCCTGAAGTTACGGTGCGACATGTTTATGCTGGACAGACGGATAGATAGACGGACGGACGGACCGAATGATTGATAGATGGAGGAACGGACGGATGGAAGGATGGACGGACAGACGGGTGTATACAATAATACGTCCTGTCAAAATTGGAATGGGCGTGTAAAAACGAAAAAAAGGGGAAAAAATCGTAATTAAAGGTCAATAAGTTTTATTAGGATATCGGCAAAGTCGATTTATTTGTATATTTGTCTGCCCCATCATTTTCCTATATGACTTTTATATATATATTGAAAAAAATGTATAGAAATCGAAAAAAAGATACTCGGCATTTATTATTATAAACATAATCCAACTCACATAATCCGATTTCCCGGGTGTTCATGTTTTCTCATTTCTTACAATATTTTAATTCGGTATACACTTTATAAGATAAGTGGCGAATCTAGATGACGTATATGTTGTACGCCCCGACCCCACCTTTGGTTGCCAAAACTATATTGATTCCTGTATTGAACGATTTTGTAAAGCAAGAAAAAATCAAAATATTGTTCGACTCGCTACGCTCGGCGGTATGTAAAAGTTGTTCTCAATATGCTGTTAAAAAATTTCGGAATGCAAAGTAAAATTAAAATATTTGTGGTCTATAAGAGTATGAGTTATTATTTATTTGAATCTGAGACTCATAATAAATAATAGGCCTCTGTCCGGTGAACGAACTTGTTTTCGAACGACCCACAAAACTCCTTTCGAACGCTGAAGTTATATAATCAATTATAATGTAATGCTATTATGATTTTTTTTATTTGACCAAACCGGGTTATGCATTTTGAAATTTATGACGAAACCGGGTTGTATACATTGACGAAACCGGCCAGTTCCATTTTGACATGAAACCATTTCTTTCGTTCCATACACAGAGTTACAATTATTGAGATGCTCATAATAACTAAATTTGCAATCTCCGTGTCAATATCTATCTTCCCGTACCTTTCTTTCCGTACAAAGTGAACAATTTAACGAGAAATTAAACAATTGCGAGGCAAGGTTCACTCAATTCGTCATTTTGACATGCATTTTGACTTATTTCTCCGTTAATATAGAACGGTTGTAGAAAATATTGCATCTCACAATAGAAAATAGTTGTATATGTATATATATTCTTCGATATCATAAAAAAAATAAAAAGATAAGGAGAGACCTACCTTTCTTTTGTCTATTGGTGTTCCGTCATTGTGCCGGATGTTAGGAACCCTCGAGTCCGAGCAAATTGTGCCGGTGTGGTTTAGACACAGTGCACTAATTAAAATTAAATCCTTTAATAGGTCCTGTTAAGTCGGTAAACAGGAAGTTGTTGAGTGATGAATCTGAAAAAGCATCACAAAGTGTAACAGACTTATATAAGCCCTTAAACCTTGGTCTATATGCATATTAAACAAAGGACACCGATGGATTCATTACAAAATTGTGTTTTAGTGATGGTGACGTGTTTGTAGATCTTACTTTACTCACGGAACAAAATTGTTAAAAATTGACTATAAAGGGCAATAACTCCTTAAGGGGTCAATTTACCATTTAGGTCATGTTGACTTATTAGTAGGTCTTACTTTGCTGTACATTTTTTCAATAATAATATTCCAAGATATAAATAACCAAAAGCTGCAAAAATTTTCTTAAATTACCAATTCAGGGGTAGCAACCCAACCTTTAGGGTTGCCTGATTGGTCTGAAAACAATTACAATTTATGTAAAACTGTAAAAAATTTACTATGAAGGGCAATAACTCCTTAAGGGGTCATGTTGACTTTTTTGTAGATCTTACTTTGCTGATCATTATTGCTGTTTGGTTTATTCAAGATAATAACCAAAAATGGCAAAATTTCCTTAAAAATACCAATTCAGGTGTAGCAACCCAACAACGGATTGTCTGATTCATCTGAAAATTTTAGAGCAGATAGATCTTCAACTGATGAACAGTTTTAACCACCCGTCAGATTTGCTGTAAATGCATTGGTTTCAGAGATATAAGCCAAAATCTACATTTTACCCCAGTGTTCTATTTTAAGCAATGGTGGCCAACTTAGTTGGTTAGCCAGGTCAACAGACACATTTTTTAAAATAGATATCCCAATGATGATTGTGGCCAAGTTTATTTAAATTTGGCCCAGTAGTTTCAGAGAAGATTTTTGTGAAAGTTAACGACGACGGACATGTTTATCTCCGCCAAGGAGGACATCGAGTGATGAGAAATGCACACTTGACCCTTTGGACCAGGTGACCTGAAATTGTGACAAAAATTTTCAACTTGGCCAAATTATGGAAATCCTTGAATTGTAGTACCTGAGAAAAATTCATGGGACAGACAGACACAGGAAAAACAGCATACCCCCACTTTTTTAAAGCTGGGGTATAAATATTCTTTTTGTGAAATTGTATGAAATATTGTGGTTCTATTTCATACAGATCCATAAACCTATACTCAAGTTATTGTCCAGAAACCAATGGTCTTTTCACTAGGACAATACTGGCAAAAACATTGCTAAACCATTATACAGCAGAAAATATTTTAGTCTTACAAAAATATATGATCACCACTTATATTTGACATTGCTGATGTAAACCATTTAAACAAATCTGGCCACAATTGTACAAATGAATTCTAACCCAATTCTGTGTTCAATTTTAATTATTCCGAAGGACATATTGTAGATTTGCACTGAATTTCAAACTTGTTCCGGAGATTGCCGATATAAACCTGATATAAATTACATAATAATTGGGCAAGAATAAAACACATCAGATAGAGCCAATAATGCAATTTTCCATATAATAAATATTTCCAAGGTGTTTAACTCTTTTTTTTTAAATTGTTGATCCACACTGATTTACAAACTTTTCAGAGACATTGCTAACAGAAACCTGGTTGATCATGCATAATGCCATGTGGTTTTCCATCACAGTTATAACTCAAAGATACCTGAGCAGTTAAAGAAAGAACAATCGAAACTACTCTCATCCTAAATATAGATGGCCGATGACATGCCATTGCATTACATACATTTTACAATAGATACAAAACTCGAGAAGTACCTTAAGAAACCTTTTCCAATTGTTTAAAAATTAAATCACCACTAAACATAAGTATTAACAAATCTAACCAATCTAAACTTTTCAATTGATAAAAAGGCATGTATTTTTGTTTATTGATTTGAACATGAATCAGTTTGGAATTTTTCTTGCTTGTGCTGTTTATTGTTCGTAATGTCTGCACCATGAAGCTTACTATCTGGATTTGAATTTGTTCATTGTTGAAATCAGCACGGTTATCACTTGTTGCTAACTTTTACAGCATATGATATGGTCTCTGGTGGAGAGTTGTCTCATTTGCAATCATACCACATCTTCTTATTTGAATATAATAATAATTCTAGTAGGTTGCATGTCTTCTACATGATTCCTGGACAGAACATGCCTTTTGTCCAAATTATTCCTGTTATAATATTAGACTGAAAAAATAATTAATTGAATGAAAACTGAACACATTTTTTCAATGAGCTTCAATGATAAATAGAATGAAAATAACTAATTTTTTCAATGAACTTCAATGGTATACGTATACATTCACAAAAAATAAACATACAGAAATTTGTAATTTAATATTGGTATCAACTTAACTGTCTAATTGTTTTGTTCCCTTCTTCTGACAGTACTGTTCAAAACTTCTTCCATCTTTAAATCTTATTTTTATACTTAAATGTTATTTCAGGTATAATAAATATTTGTTGTTTGAATATATTATAAATTCATGCATTTGTAGATTCTTAATCATACATTTTGTTTCTTAACATTTGGTAAAAAAACACATATACAACATTTCAACTACATTTAAAATGATCTATTCACATGCTCGCTATTTCACGTTCCTTCTTTTTGGCTTTCTTTATCTTTTTTAGACCTTCTTCAAAAGCCTCAATGTCAACAGCATCCAAAATGTTTGTTACAACACCATAGCCTATTGTCTGTTTTCCGTCACGGACTGTAAACCTCTCTCCAAGCTCTAAGGCCATCTTCTTCAGCAGCGTGAATGTTACTTTGGTATCTTCTCCTGGCATCACCATCTCTCTGCCTGGAGCTTCTAAAAATCCTGAACAATTCCATGTTCTGCAGAAAATATGACCTTGGAAATAATCTGTCAAGGGCTTTTGTCTACCACCCTCATCTTTACCCAATAAGTAAATTTGGGCCTCAATTTTGTTCACCAGTTTAATTTCTCCAGGTTTGGCAATAATCATACCTCTTCGAAGTTCGTCTTTTTTAGTTCCTCGGAGAAGACAGCCTATTTGATCACCAGCTTGAGCCTCATCCAAAATCTGTCGAAACATTTCAACACCTGTGATGATTGACTTTATTCTCTTGTCATAACCAACAATTTCACATTCAGTACTCTTTTTTATTCTTCCTCGCTCAAGTTTTCCTCCTGCGACCGTCCCTCGTCCTGGAATTGAATAAACACTTTCAATAGGTAAATAGAATGGTTTGTCCAAATCTCTTACTGGTTCTTCAATGTAAGTGTCAACAGCATCTAAAAGTTCTTTAACCTTGTTTTCTCCTAGTTCAGGATTTTCTCCATTCAGAGCATTTAATGCCGACCCACATATAACGGGAGCATTGTCCCCATCAAATCCAAACTCGGACAAAAGTTCTCGCACTTCCATTTCAACTAATTCCAACATTTCCTTATCAGCAGCATCTACTTTGTTTACGAATACTACTATTCTCTTGATACCTATCTGTTTGGCTAATAACAGATGTTCACGCGTCTGTGGCATGGTTCCGTCTGTGGCAGCTACTACTAATATGCAGCCATCCATCTGTGCAGCACCTGAAAAAAAAAGCAAATATTTTAATAAGGTTATTAGTCTCTCCCTGTATTCGACAAATAAACATGACACATTCAATGTGACACAAAATTTAATTTTTCATTTTACATAACTCCGGGACATTTTGCAATGATGTACAAATGTAGCAATCTTTTCTTTTTCTTTGCCATCGTTAACTGTTATTTATTGGTTCATAAATGTTTTTTAACACAGGGTTTAATCTAGGATTTTTGAGAAGGAAGTGGTCAAGTTCTGTGTTCAGTGTGACCCATCTCGTAAAAATCCGGTGATCATAATACGCATGGATGTCCTTAAAATAAACTATTATCTGAATTTCAAGTTAAACATGTGTTTGGTCAAAATGCAGAAATCGATGGGTCTCTGTGAAAACTGTTAAAATATTGAAAAATAAAGGTTGGCAGGTAGGTGAAACTTACATAAATGAAAAGATAAATGAACTAGAGGCTCTAAAGAGCCTGTGTCGCTCACCTTGGTCTATGTGAATATTAAACAATGGACACAGATGGATTCATGACAAAATTGTGTTT